>CM076940.1:9699451-10186055 GCA_039566165.1 Maruca vitrata
AAATAGATTAGGAAAAATGCTTATGGTGGCTTAGGACTCAGTTGGTTCGATTTTAAACCTACCTGATAAAACCTCTCCCCCATTTGTTTAGCTAACAAAAGCAACAATCTATCTCGCCCCAACATATATCATGTTAACTGCTTAACTTGCCGAGTCACCACCTGTTCTGAATAAGCGGGACTTGTCCCAACTTGTTCGCGATATATTGCAGCTTTGTCCGCAGATAGATGGCAGTGGTTACACCGAGTCTACGACTGATTTTTGCCGCCCCGAAACTTAGCAAGTTAAGTTTCGGCTGACGTACAAAATTAGGGTTTAAAGTTTGGAATAAGTTCGGTTAAGTTGTGCACAGTGTTGAATTTTAATGCTGATGTTGTGAAGTCTTACCTTACTCTTGTGAACTCGAAAGATTTTAGTGTTTGGGGTAAGTTAGGGAGGGAGTTTGAATGAGAGTTTAAGAACTATGATGGCGGATTAGCTGGATGTCCATTTCACTGATTTTGGTCATGTTTCTAGAAAATGGTGCACTCAGTTGATAACGAATCCATACCATAGGACATACTAGACTAGAGGAAAGCTGAGACTCTTCAGGCGGGGTGTGAAACGGCAGTTAAGCAGGTCATGAGGATGAGGCTCAATATGGTCTATTGTGCCTGTCGACCTCATATGTGGATCTCACTACCGCGGTGGCGAGGTGGACTGAGTCATCTAGTTAGCCTTCTATAAAATTGTTCGATTGCCTTAATACGGAGTCATTAAAACCAATAAGAACATCCGGACAAGTATTATAATACAGATTTTTAACTTCATTACATGGATATTTTAGTAAAATGGAAATGATGAAAAGCAAGCCTCGTTTTCGAAGACCATATATTTCAAATATGTACTAAAATTACATACATACACATACATAAAATCACGCCTTTTTCCCATAGGGGTAGGCAGAGATCAATTCCAGCGATCCACTTTTCACCTCTGTGGGAAACGTGACGTGACGGGTTGTGGACCACGTCGCCGCCATTCTGCCTTGTGCATTGTTTTAACAAGGTCATTGCGTTCCCATGAGTAGCAAAGATATATGACGGGGGAAGGAAAACTATGTACTAAAATTCACTGTCTCCAAATAGATTCTGTCGCTAATTTCCTTATCATTACCATAGCTTTCACGCAACATCTTAGGCCCCTTGTTTTTGCCAACTTCACCGGCTGACAGCTGATTAATACCGCTGGGTGCCCTGCAGGAACTATCGTCATTATTCACGCAAGTTTTTATGTCGACCCTACCCGATGATTTGGAGACGGATGCTGATTGGAGATGATTGAGGCGAGACCTCGTTGATAACTTGGGGTAAGTTGTAGTTGAGGTACTGGAAGTAGAGAGTTTGTTGTAGGTTTTTTGCACCATTGATTGCATATTATGTTTTCATAGATTTCGCCATAAAAATTAAAAGGGCGCTCTAGATATATGAACAAATACACCTGCTGTCTAACAATAGGTCAGCATGTCTAATAAATTCCCTGTGTTAAGATATTTCTATTGAGATTTGCCGCAATGGATAAATTCGGATATACACCTTATTTACTTCCATGTAAAAAAAATTATGAAAATGGTGTCAAGCCGATTTCAGTTACACGAAATTCCGACGCAAAAAATCCAAGGTCACCATACCGCATCAACCCAAACCCACGGGGATTATCATTCAATTTTCCCGATACACCGCACTGCGTTGCGACAAATAAAGTGATTGAAATGCAGAACTAGCAACTCTTCCAGTATAATTAAAACCGGAGTCTGATAGTAGTCTACTTCATAAAAAAAGCATTCAACAACCTTCCTTAGTTTTCAAGCATTTCAATTACCTAAGTTAGTTTCAAATGTAAAGTCACGAATCTTCCAAAATGAACAATTTATCAATCGGTTCATCGTCATCATCATCATCAGCCCATACACATCCAGAATGCTGGGGCACGGGCCTACCCTAAACTAGGGTGATTAGGCTTTGGTCAACTACGCTGGCCAAGTACAGGTTGGTCGACTACACAACCTTCGAATTTTTTCATAGGTGTACAGGTTCCCACACGATGTTTTTCCTTCACTCTTAAAGCAATCAATGGTTACCGCAAACTGAGATAGAGTTATTTGCCAATTGATATAAAAGTTAATGTTTCTTTAAAATTTTCAACACTACGAATGTTTGCAACACCTTCGATGCACGAAAATCAAGGTCATCATAAACCGTACCAACCAGAGGATTATAAAATCATTCAATTTTCTCGATACACAGCATAGAGTAGCAACAACGAAAGTGATTGAAATGCAGAACTAGCAACTTCGCCGGTGTAAATTAAAGCAGAGTCGGGCACAAAGGTATTGTAGGGGTGAGACAATAAGTTGTATTGTTGTCGATGGTCACAGCGACTCTCTGCCTATTGAAATGGCGGGGAACCTTGCCGTAAATTAAGTCGTTCAGGTCGAAGGTAATTTCTTCTGACAAGAAATTGTATAATTAGAGAAATATGAACATTTTTCTGAGAACAAAATGTCTGATCTGGTTTTCTATTAATATTCGGAAATATATGACAAAATATGTCTGGAATATGTCTGTTAGGCACATGTAATAGAGGCAGTCACTCTTCCTTAGCTTACTCATCTTAGGGAAATGTCTGTCTGTCGAGCTGTGGCACCATAATTATTATTATACGTAAAAACACAAAAATATAAAAAATGCCTCCTTTTTAACTGCACTGTAGAAGAGGAGAAAGCTTAAAACTCCTAAACAGCGCCATCTATTGGCACCCAACAGCCAACTCCCCGATAACCCGTCACGCCCCTAGCCCAGGACGTAACTCACCATAGAGCCATAAAGGGCTCAGTGATTTGTGGCCGGGCGCGTTCGTAAATCAGTTCCCTGGCGCACCTGGACCGCTCCAGGGGACTGACGCGTCAGCGTTAGTTTTACACGGGACGGTAATGTCTAACGGGGCTATTCGCGCCATTGAAATTGGTTTCGTGACGTCACGCAAGTGGGGGGGGGGGGAGTTATATGTATATTGGATAGTTATGATGGATAAGATTCAGTCATTAAATACACGATAAGGAGGTTAATTTGTCCTGTAGTTTTCATGTTGTTGAGACCACCTGAACCTACTTTTAATATGCAGTAAGTACTCGGAAACACATACATACATACATACATAAAATAACGCCTCTTTCCCAGAGTGTAGGCAGAGATCACTTCCTGCCATGTGCTACGGTCCTGCCACACCGCATTCGGAAACACGCATACCCTTTAATACATATTATAGAAACAAGGGTATACGAATGTCAGACTTTGATAAGGTATAAAAAAAACTTGGGTCAACTTTTTGATAAAAATAAACTTATTTCATTAAAAAGTCTTCAACCTTAAACATTTCATTCAATATATTTTATTTGATTTTTGAAGTACGAACGTACACGAAAAGAAATGTTCATTATTCAACATTTAAATATTTGTCTTGATTGGGAAAATAAACCTACATACGACTTCTAACGCAAGAACGCCATTAAGTCATTCCATCAAAAGTCTTCAATCTTAAACATTCCATTCAATTAATTTTATTTGTATTTGTAAGTATTGTCATGTAAACAATTCCATGTAATGATGTCACATAAGGCCGCTAAGTTTGAGTCATATGGATGCTCACAATTCAGATTCTTACTAGTGTGGGTATTATAGAATATTGTAAATGAATAACCTCGACCAACATTGTAAGAATTCATTGATTTCTCTTTTGTGTTTTTTAAGTTATTTGTACTTACGTGTTGAATCTATATATATAAAAGGAAGTCGTGTTAGTTACACCACTTATAACTCAAGAACGGCAGAACAGATTTGGCTGAAAATTGGTAGGGAGGTAGCTTATAGCCAGGAGAAGGACATAGGATACTTTTTATCCCGTTTGACAGAGTTCCCGTGGGACTTGACATGAAACGTCAGTCATTTTGTTAAACATTATTCCAATTATGAAGTCTTTTTTGACATTTTGAAGAACGTAACTCTGCACGTTTCATTTTAATGCAATGTAATATCTTTTTTTGTGTTGGGTAGTAAATCGGCATTTTAAAAATTTACAATTATACAAAAACACTCTACAATTAATTCACAAGCAAAATGAACTTATTGTTTTTGATCTGACTATTGTTTCTAAATCTGAACTTCAAAATATAATAATATTTTTTTGCGCGAATGCAGTTACGTACTATGGTTTATGTTTTACTTTTAAACATAGTGACGTGCCTCAAGTATTCAGTTAGTTAAAGCGATCATTCGCGAATGAAAATGAATCTGGCGGCAATGGGGCTGCTTCATTGACGAGTTTTTTACACGAGAGTATAAGTCTTATGGTCTTTTAAACTCAGTGTAAATTTTTAAAAACTTGACTATTATTATTCACGTCATTATATATCTATATAATTATTATACTAAACATGCAATCGTGTATTTCTTTTTTTCGACAAATAACAATATTGGAAGTTTTGCATGTCTTATTATTGTTCTTTCGACAATTTTTATTAACCTTAGTTTTTGAAAGTTAATTTGATTAAAATTAGTTACAAATCGAGAATCGTTGCCGCTGTGTATCGATTTCTAAGGGGTACTTCCCTGGTAGTGTTAAATTCACATCTGTCACAAAAGCTTCATAATTGGAATAGAGTATCGTTGTCCAATCCTGTCAAATACTGTAACAACTATTCATGTTGCGTCCAGAAATATTTTTTTGTTAAAACGTCTCGACTTTAGGTACTGTTATATTTAGGTATTTGTTTTAGACATTAATTTGTGTAAGTTATTTATTTCCGAAAATAATACCTCAGATTATTATAAGGGTCTTGAATCGACAACATGCATCTATATTATTCAATTATTGTCTATTTCAGAGATTTTCATATAGCAATTTAGTGACATCTAATTGCATGTTAGTTTATTGACAAAATTCGATATCTATAGTGACTAAATAATAAAGAAGGTTCTTTGACAAACATTTTTCCATTATCACGTTTTTTGGGTCAGAAGAAAAAGAGGAGCTGATCGCACTACAATAAATACGGTTCATACCTGTATCAAACGGATAAGTAAATATTAAATCTCTACACACGTAATTTTTGCAAATATGTATTGTATTGCTGGATATGAGTAAAAATATGAGATTAGTAAAGTTCTCAGTTATGGCGAGACCAGGGAAATAAGGATTAAATTTTATATGGAGGATATTATGGATTCCAGTTCAAATTGAGTAGATACTTATTCATACGGCATACCTAAGATGGGACGACTGTCAACTATAAAAAGCATATAAACGGTCGAATTGAGAGACCCCCTCCTTTTTTGAAGTCGGTTAACAAAATAAAGTAGTGCATCAAAGCTACGTTAAGGCGGTACGAAGTTCGCCGGGTCTGCTAGTAAATAAATAAATAAATATCTGGGACATTTCAACACACGGTCATCTGACCCCAAACTAAGCAGAGCAGCCCATAGTACATATGGGCGACAGAGACTGATATACATACAAAGATATTTTTAAATACATATTAACATCCAGACACGGAACAAACACCGATATTCATCACACAAATATTTGCCCCGAGTGGGAATCGAACCCACGACTCTTGGAACCGCCAGCCAGGGTCACTAACCACTGTTCCACCGAGCCAGTCAGACAAAAGGAGCCAGTTAAATAAATTATATTGATTTTTTTATTTATTTACTTTCATGATGTCACGTTTTGTCCTATTCCTATTCATCATCATCAGCCCATATACGTCCCCACTGCTGGGGCACGGGCCTACCCTAAACTAGGGCGATAAGGCCTTAGTTGACCACGCTGGCCAAGTGCGGGTTGGTCGACTACACAACCTAAGAATTTCTTCTTAGGTGTGCAGGTTTCCTCACGATGTTTTCCTTCACCGTTAAAGCGTCGAAGCGTCTATTCCTAATAATATATCTAATTACATATAGTAAGCTGCAAAACACTTGCTCAGATTATGTTTTGGGACGTACGGACATCTTTGCATATTCCGGTAGACTGGAAGCTTTACACTGGGGCTTATGTCTCCTCGCAAACATTCCTGAGACCGAAGCGAGAGATCTTACACCTACTGTATGAGATGAATCTTGTGGTTGAGAAATTCATTTCGGTTAAATAATATATGGAAATATCAGGCTCGGTGGAACAGTGGTTAGTGACTCAGGTTCAAAACCTACGGTTCCAAGAGTCGTGGGTTCGATTCCCACTCGGGACAAATATTTGTGTGACGAACATCGGTGTTTGTTCCGTGTCTGGGTGTATTATTAAATATATTTAAGTTTATTTGTGTATCCACTGTTGATTCTGATATCCGTAACAAGTAGCTTAAGCACTTGGCTTAAGCTACTTACCATGGGATCAGAACAATGTATGTGATGTTGTGCAATATATTTATATTTATATTTATCAGGAACTTTAACTATACACCTAATGAAATTTTAGTGGTTGTTTTCCCGTGGCAGAACGGTTCTAATTAAGTAGTACTATCGAACCATGCTACCTAGTTATTTCTTGAAAAAAGAATTGAAAAAATTAAATTTTTCAAAAAAAAAAAATCATCCAGCTTTAAACCGTGAGAAGCGATAGTTCTTTTAAGTGATGTGACTTAATCAGGTACTGCTTGTCGCATGAAATTGATGATTAAAGCTAAAGAAGCTTGACGCCCTAAGTAATAAAGCGGTTCGAGCGTGCTTTTATACCTTTAGTAATTATTGGTTTGAATAAAAAAAAAACTGCAAAAATCTATTTTACTACAATGATAGAATCATTTTACAATCACCACAAAAATTTTACGATGTATATGTACCTAAAAAGTTAATATAAACAACATTACTCAGGAACATTAATCTAAGCCCATGTTTTATAAGTTTTAATACACATAATTTGTAGTATCTAAATAAATAATACACCCAGACACGAAACAAATACCGTTATTCATCACAATATAAGTATTTAACCCGAGCGGGAATCGACTTCACGACCGTTGCCGTATGAAACAGGGGACTATACTATGCACCGTTGAGCGTGTCAACAATAGCATACATTGATCTAATTTCACACTTAGAGTAGCATATACACTTGTGTTACGGATATGAGAATCAATGGTCCAATTAAAACATGTATCGTATCTATAATTTTAAACTGTCATGGTTACACACATTAGAAAACTGAAAGTGTCCGGGATATTTACCATGTTGTTCCGGTTTAATGAGCTCTCGATATTTCGGCACTGTTGCAAGCGCCATGATCACAGGTGAACCCGTTTTTTTTTATGGCGTTTTCAAGTTTTCTAATGTATCGTATACTTTACTACAAGTATACAGCAAAGTCGCTTACCACGTTTATCTGTAAGTATCTATGCTTAAATTTTTATACCTACGCAACGGATTTTGATGGTTTTTTTTTTATAAATTAAGAAGGATTTAAAAGGAAAGTTTTTATGTATAATCCACCCGAACAGAAACGAGAGCGGGTAACTACTAAATATATAAACTTAAAAACAAAGTCACGAATAAAATAGTAATAATATATTCAACATTTAAATATTTGTCCTGATTGAGAAACGAACCTACGACTTCTAACGCATGAACGCCATCAAGTCATTCCAAAATCGTCCTCGTAATAAATTACTGGGTAAATCCGAAGCTAGGTAATGTTAATCTTCTTGCCAAACCCAACACGAGATGAGACATTTATAAGTAACACACAATCCAATATCCAGGGCATCCTACAGGACCTAAACAATGACGTAATTAGGCAACAACTATCGCCCGTATTTCACGGGAGCTCAAGCCAGCATAATTCTGGAACATAATTTGGAATTCTCCAGCTCTTGGAATCGTTCCAGGGTTATGTAACACGACCAGTTGCATATTGATGTCTTGGTATATACCATAAATGCAATGGTTTTTAATTGGTATTAAGTTGTGTGTGCCCTCGTCTCGTTAATGTACGAGTTTTGGCCCAGTTTCGACCGTTTCATTTGTGACAACTCGTAATTACTTTCACAATCATGTTAAATTTTTGTATGTGTGAAAAAGAATTTACTTTAAATTTTACATGATTATTCTAAACTAGTGACCGGCCCCCTCTTTGCTCCGAGTATCTTACACATAAAAACCTTAAATATTTGTCTTTATGGGTCTACACGCGTTATTAGGAGTAGCAAATACATAGCTACTTACTGCCCGACGTTTCGACTGGGTTACACCAATCGTGGTCGCTCGCGACCACTAATAACGCGTGTAAACCCACAAAGACTAATATTTAGTGTAATGGAACGCGAAAGTCTACAATCATACATAAAAACCATCCTCTAAATCCCTCTATCTATTAAAAAGAACGCATCAAAATCAAGTAGTATTAAAGATTTAAGTATTTGTAGGGACAGCAGACGCGGGAAGAGACTTTGCTTTTAACTATGTAGTAATACAAATTAGGTATGTAAAACAATACTATACCCTAGCCCCTTTTCATCCAAAGTCAATAATACATTTACCAAGTCATAATAAAGAAAAAATGTTTCAAAACTGACACTTGTCTTTTATTTCATCTTACTAAACATAAGGCCCCCTAAATCTTGACATGACGATATTGAAAAATTGCAATACAGCCTTCGTCCTCGGTCAAAGGCCTCTGACGCTAACCCTTGTCATAGTTGAAAACATATTATTGCTATTTGCATACAGACAGACATATTGACGGCACGTCAAAACGTTATTGTAATAGGAAATGTGGGGATAAACTTCCGGCCACCAAAGTTGGGGTATTGGACGGTTTGTTTACGTTGAATTTGAATTTTTTATCAAGAAAATAGGATATTTTTATTCATTGAGTCTTCCTGTGACCTTAAGGTTAAAAACGTCAGCTTCTAAGGTCATAATTATTAGTAGTTTTATTTTAAGTCCTTAAAGAGTATTTATTAAAAAAAATACAAAAATTCTAAATTCTAATAATATTGTTGTGATTCCTAGATAACTACCTTAAAGTGCTAAAAACCTTGTATAAAGGATATCATAAAATACACTCAAACGACACCTTTTCAACATATTAATTTATTAATACACCATACACATCGATACACATTAAGTAGTTATCCAAAACCTTCAACCAATCTCAATAGAACATTTCCTTAAAAAATCCCAACCCTGTTCAGAAAGTTCGACATCTTTACGATCATCGTCGATTCTCCGATTATGACGACCGTTAAAAAGATAATTTTCGCATTGTAAAAACAAAATGGCGCTCAAGTTTATATCGCACGTCAACTGTTTCGACGGGCAGACCCTTATCACGAAGGCTGACGGGTGTATCATGTGGTATTTCGGTTTTTATCAACGATTCCTATCGAGTTTTTTAAGGGTTTGACTGTGAGCTTCTTATAGGATGAATTTAGGTGTCTTACTTTATTATTTGATAAATTAGATGTATTTTTTTACTAGATGCTTTTTATACAACTTCCTAATACCGTAGTCACATGAGACTATTATGCTATCATCATCATCATCATCATCATCAGCCTTTTATTATATCCCACTGCAGGGTATAGGCCTCCTCCGTAGAACGCCATGCACTTCGGTCCTGCGCCAGTCTTATGCTATACTCAATAACAATTTTAACGTTATGACAATCAAGTTGTATACTACCACAACTCTGTTTCCGACGCATCCTTTAAATACACATTCCGTGATTTCAACTCGTTGTAAACACACAAATGAATTGAACAAGCAAAAACATCAAAAGCTACAGTGCACAACAGATGTCAATTAACAAAACCAATTACTTACACAACGGTAAACGTAATTTAACGATACGAAAGAACAGAAAGAAAATACAAATGCGTGCGAAACTGACCCGATGAAACATCATAGGGTTAACACAGCTTTTGATTCGTGTTAATTGTGCGACGGACAGTTAACTTGAATGAAAGAGGAAGTAGGGCTTTTAAGAATAATAATTTATTGCTAAACTATGCAACTATCCCTTAAGAAGCTGTAACATTAAAGAGAACTCAGGATGACCCCACTCCATCTGAGCGAGCAGTTGTAATGTCCACATATGAGGTCGACATGCACAATAGACCATTATTGAGCCTGTCGCACTCACCCTGAAAGTCTGCTTAAATGCCGTTTTACGCCCCGCCTGAAGAGCCCAGGATTATAGAGAGGACATTCCATGCCTGGCATGAGGCAGAAAAGCAAAACTGATGAACATGTCTTGGTCCGAGCCACCGTTAGTTTATGAAGTATTTTATCACCACCATCATCAGCCTTTTTGATTGACAAAGGCCTTCTAATGTATTCGCCACTCCCGCCTATTCTCGGCTACTCGCATCCAGCTACACTACGTTTGCCGGGACGCGGTCTCCGCACTAGAACTCGTTTACCCCAACAATTATTGGTTCTACGGCCAATACGGACTACTACTGCCACTTCAATTTGCTAATCCGGTTAGTTTCATTTTTTTTTAATACTGCCTCGTTGGTCTATTGGTATCAAGCGCTGCGTAAGGACCAAAAGGTCCCCGTTTCGAGTCCAGGGTCGGGCAAAATTTGTGAGAGTTTTTATGTAAAGAAATTACTCAGCCCGGAGTGAGGAAGTTGGCGGTTGAACGCCCGTGCCTCGGAAAGCACGTTAAGGCTGTGGTCCTGCGCCCGGTCCTCATCGATCAGCGAATTATGAGAGTAAGGGAATAGAGATTGCACTTGTGTTTGCGCTCACACTTGTGTATAATATGTCCTGCGCAATTTGCTGGTTCCCACACGATTTTGAACCTTATCTAGTTGTAATACCGGGGAAAACCAATGAAAAATTTCTATATGCTGTATTTGATTAAGGGTTAAGATCGGCCGCCATGGCTGAAATCGGTCGGACGCTTTATTTTTTTTTTGCCCATAGTTCTCAACCAGCCCTACCAACGAAACGCGTCGTACACAGGAGTAACACAGAAACGTCAATTAATTGTGTCGATTGTGTCGGACGCGACGTTTTCAATTAACAATTGAATTATAGATCACTCCACTGACGAAGCAGCTTCGGCCCGACTTTGTATGGAGTTAATTAAAATTGGCTGCAATTAAAAATTAATAAGGTGACAATGCGTCTGTGTGCAGTAATTAGCGCGATTTACGAATGACGCTACGTTGTATCATTTGCGAAAACATTTTTTATATCCAACCTTTTTTTATTTTTCAGGATGCGAATGAATTTTTTGGATGACCATCAGTAGCGCTACAATGAGTTAGCTATCGAAAATTTACGTACGTTAAAAACCTATCGAATTGTTTTTTTCATACTACCGATTTTAGTTCTTAGCGTTACCGCTAGGGGCGCTGTAAATTTTTTCATTGACATTTTTACTTTGGCGATATCAATCTGTCACTTTTAAACTCATGGTAGCGCTACTGATGATAAGTGGTCGTCAGGTCGCCTTTGAGGTCTAGACCTGACGACCTTATATACAAGAGGGGTGTAACAGGAGGGGTGGATCATCGTAAGTCAATCGATGGGGACTTCAATACCTATCGATATAACCCCATGTATGTCCAGCGATTTTCAATAGTTCCAAAGTTATTGAGATTTTGTGAAATTTTCGTAGAAGCCGGAATTCAGTATAAAAGTCTTCACTGTAGCTTCACTACTGGACCTGCTTGTATGATTTTCTAGAAGTAGTTCAATAGTGGGTCTTTATAATTACGATACCGATTTAAGTCATAGCCCTATCATATTGGAGTAAAAAAATAATTCATCACAAAAGTTTCACGAATCGAATTGTGTCTACCAACTTTCAAAGCCTGCAGCGAAAAAAAAATGCCGGGGGTTTTTTTCTAGAACTTATTTTAAAAACTACTCACATTTATGGATAGTATACCCTGTAAATTTCATACCGCTACTGCCAGAGCATCAAAACGAAAAATGAACGCGAATGGCACAGGTGCCATAAATCAGTGGTTTTATTTTTCAAATGAAACTTTAATTTAAAAAAAAATATCGATATATTTCAGCATATTTATGCTATGTTAGTAACATTAGTAGCAGTGATTTTACAGAATTGCAAATTAAAGGGGTGAAAATCAAACAAAGAAAATTTACATAATTTTTGTTAATTTTTTTTTTTACAGTAAGTGTTCATAATGGGCTCCATTATTGGCTATGCATAGCTTAGACCTTCTTAAAAAGCTTTTTGGAGGTTCTGGAATGCTTCTTTTTTGTAAAATTTTTCAGGGGCCCAAATTGTGACACGGCAAAATGTAGTAGTAGCATTTTGCAACATCCGAAAAACCTTTGTAAAAAGGTGTAGTACGTACATAGTATTATGAACACTTATTGTAAAATAAAAAATAATTAACAAAAATTATGTACATTTTCTTTGTTTGATTTTCACCCCTTTAATTTGCAATTCTGTAAAATTACTGCTACTAATGTTACTAACATAGCATAAATTTGTTGAAACATATCGATTTATTTTTTAAATTAAAGTTTTTCATGAAAAATAAAAACACTGATTTATGGCACCTGTGCCATTCGCGTTCATTTTTCGTTGTGATGCTCTGGCAGTATCGGTATGAAATTTTCAGGGTATACTATCCATGAATGTAGGTAGTTTTTAAAATAAGTTCTAGAAAAAAAACACAAGCACTTGTTTTTTCACTGGAGGCTTTGAAAGTTGGTAGACACAATTCGATTCGGAAACTTTTGTGAAGAATAATTTTTTTACTCCAATATGATAGGGTTATGACTCAAATCGGTATCGTAATTATAAAGACCCACTATTGAACTATTTCTAGAAAAAAAATCATGCAAGCAAGTCCAGTAGTTAAGCTACAGTGAAGACTTTTATACTGAATTCCGGCTTCTTACAAAAATTTCACAAAAATCTCAATAACTTTGGAACTATTGAAAATCGCTGAACATACATGGGGGTTATATCGATAGGTATTGAAGTCCCCCATCGATTGACTTACGATGATCCACCCCTTCTGTTACACCCTGTATATACCCATGGAGCTTTTCGACCTCTCCCAAAAGCTAGGAGTGGGAATACATCCATAATTTCTTACTAATATTATAAATGCGAAAGTAACTCTGTCTGTTACGCAATCACGCATAGTACTGAACCGATTTAAATTAAATTTCGTACAGATATGGTTCAAGGCCTGAGAAAGGACATAGGCTACTTTTTAACCGACTGCGCTATGAAGAAGTAATGTTTTACCTCATTGTATATACTCGAACGGAGTCGCGGGCGGAAAACTAGTAAACGGCTTAATGGCACGGGGAAGAAAAGAGGAAATCAATCTCACTAACAAATATTAACGCTCTAAGAAATCAATGATGTTAACAGTTAAAATAATTTGCAGTAAATTTTTCAACGAAAAATCAAAACTATTTCAATTTCTCAAATTATTCCTCTGTGTCGAATTCATTTGGCGAATCCATTCAAAGGTCCACAACGTACCAAGGACTTTCAATTTAAAGTATTTTATTAATTTTTTATTTTATAAGATTTTAGACTTTCGCGTTCCATTACACTAAAATTAGTCTTTATGGGTCTACACGCGATATTAAGAGTAGCAAATTACATAGCTACTTACTGCCCGACGTTTCGACTGGGTTACACCAATCGTGGTCGCGAGCGAACTGGCGCCGCCCGTCTTCGTCTGCCACAGCGGTTGTGAATTTCTTGATCCACCCCGAAACATTTTATTTTATTTATTTTAAGTACCTTAATAACTTGTTCCAACAATCTTTTGTTCAAGGAAGCGGAGTGGCAACAAAAACCTTGTAACACCAAGAAAAAAGTAACAAAACGTCAATAGTACTATAACCTCGTACCGACGTCGTATCGATAACTTTTCGTATCCATCACCCGAACAATAGTTGCCAACGGGGGATGTATAAATCATAACAATAAATAAATATTCTTTGGATGTTTGTTGTAATTTAGGGTCTAGGTTTCTCTTGCAAGGATTCTGTAGAGGGCCGAAATTTTCTCCAATAGATATATTACGTGAAATTGGCGTACAAGATTACCTGATATATTGCTACAAAAAATAGAAGATTTCTAGAAAAGTAAAGTTTTGCCCTTGACAGTTTATTCTTTACTCGGACCACTCGGACGTTTCATTTACATTTACAGACAATAACGGTGTGACATGAAGTATATATTTTTTAAATTGCACAAGCCCCTAATGTTAATTAACAATTGTAAAAATTCAAATTGATGCTTGACTGGACGGGTATTACGTAATTACTGAAAGACTAAGCCTTCTATTTTTTGGCGTACCTCCCCCCTTCTACCAGTACGAATTTTTAAACAGGTATATCTTAAAGTGTCAATATATTGATAAAATAATCATAAATAAGTAGGTAGCACACACAATTATTTACAAGATAGTTTGAAAGAAATATTGTAGTTTATGAAGCTAAACAATACGAGTGAGTTAAGTAATTGGACAGTTTAAACAATGCTTCAGTTGCTTAAACTTAAACTGACTTAAAAAAGAGAGTTTTGAATTTGGAATCCAAATAATCTTCAAATCAGCGCTTAAATATCCATCTTCTTCTTCTTATCGTATGGTTGATGAACAACCTGGTGTCAGTTTTTAAGCCGCCCGTAGGCCTCTAACATGGCTTCATCCATTGTATCTGAAATGTTCTTATTGTACTCTTCTATAACAGAATTCACTTTGTTTTCGTTTGTGGAATTACATCAGTCCCTGCTTTCGTCTAGAGTAGGTATTTCATTATACATAAAGTACCTCGGCCGAACTGGCAAGGAAGGGAGGAGAGTATAACTGCCCATAGAGCTAGTTAGCAAATAGCATTATGGTCACAGTGACACAGTGTAAGAAATGTTGCGGTATGTCTGAATATATTCTTTTAATGAACTACGTGACTGGCCGAAATTTCTCGAAAAGTAGAGCCATTTTATTAGATTTGTTAGTGATATTGTAAATGGTGTTTTCACAAAAAACTGCATCCATAGCTGTCAATCTGCCATACACACCAAGCGTGCGCAGGACATAGTGCAAAAGTGTACTCTTACTCTCATAATTCGGTAAGATGGTAATCCGACATGACCAATGAGATATCGGGCGCAGGCGCCGGCTAAATGTTTTTCTTTGAAAAACACAGTGGTACGTGACGAAGTTTGAACTGGCGACCTCTCGCATGGCATGAAAGACAATAATATACTCGACGCGAAGCGAGGGCAGATCACTAGTATTCCGTTAAGTTTTAGTGGTTGTTTTCCCGTAGCAGAACTATCGAATCATGCATAACTTCTAGAAAAAAAACTGATTGCCGCAATTAATGATTTAAGCTAAAGAAGCTCTACCTCTAAGCAATAAAGCGGTTCGAGCGTGCTTTCGAGTTTTGTTTATCCCTGTCGAAAAACCGGTATTTATTGATATTAATTAAAAAAAAACAACACAAATCTATTTTACTAATAAGATAGAATCATTTTTCAGCGAGAAAACAACCACTAAGATTTCACGGGGTATAATATTTGCCTTACTGTGTCCCCCTGCTCTGTGGCTTCCTGTCAGCGCATGTCTCCCGAGTCCACCGTAATCGAATTATTTCATTTAACGACTAATTTTATTTTCTTTTCCTTGTAACGAGCGGCTACTATTGAATTCTCGCTAAGGCAACGAGGATTGATTCTCGAAACTTCGTCCGGTTTCTTGCGAAAGATTTAAAACGATTTCAGGCTAAGTGTTTGTTCTAGATTGGATTTTAAATTATTTGTCAATAATGTATTTGAACAGTTAATGGTGAATGTTTGGCAAAATGAATTATTACGAGTTTAAATGTATGTAGTTAGCTAAATCATTGGCTACATAGAGAGCCGGAAGAAGTTGAAAACCAGCGCTGATCGAGAGTGACTCTCGAGGCAGCATAAGCTGAACTTCATCCCTTTGTCTCGTGCGTGATACTGAAAAAACCGGCCAAGTGCGAGTCGGGCTCGCGCACAAAGGGTTCCGTAGCAGCAAATATAATAAAAATCAACCTATCTCAAAAACTATAAGAGATACTTTGATCAAACCAAAAATCGTTGAAAGAGTTAATTAGCATGCATCACCTCTATTTTTTTTAGAATTTTATACCCCGTAGTTATAAAAATAGATGGGGGGACACATACTTTTTACGACTTTGAGAGCTGATATCTCAAAAACCGTTCACTTTAAGAAAAATGTTTTTTAGAAAACTTTATATCATTTTAAAAGACCTTTCCATTGATACCCCACACGGGTATGTACATCGAAAAAAAAATTCATCCCTCAGTTACATGTATGGGGGCCCCACCCCCAATTCTTTTTATTACTATTTAGTGTCATATTTTTGTAGCGGTTCATACAACACATATTCCCATCAAATTTCATCACTGTAGTACTTATAGTTTCCGAGTAAATCGGCTGTGACAGACGGACAGACGGACAGACGGACAGACGGACAGACGGACATGACGAAACTATAAGGGTTCCGTTTTTGCCATTTTGGCTACGGAACCCTAAAAATTGTATTGTATGTACCTACATCCCTGTTAAGACTTACTTATATGTTGTGTACTTCTTATTGTAGCTGATTTTGACAATAAACGTTTTTTAAATTTTTTATTATTATTATTATTACATCGAATTGATTTCAAATTGAATTTTGACGTCACCGTTTTAGTCAGTACACTAACAAATCAAACCTTACATTGAAACTACACAAAATAAGAATTGATTAAAATATTAAGCAGGCCAGTAGCGGTACCATGAGTTGGCTATCGAAAACTTACGTACGTTAAAAACCTATCGAGTTGTTTTTTTCATACGACCGATTTTAGTTCTTAGCGTAACTACCAGGGGCGCTGTACAAGTTTTTCATAGACATATTTACGTAGGCGATATCGAGTCCGTAACTTTTAAACTCATGGTAGCGCTACAGTACTTCTTTTGAGATTAGCGGGTACAATCAAACTTTATAGTATTAATTATGGATATGTGACACACATCGTGTACATTCGCTTCAACAAATCAAACAGCAATTTTCGATTAACAATAATTGAATTATTTAAAACCCAATCCGGGCAAGAATGTTCGCTACGGTTTGCGTTACCTAAATTATTCAATACTCGAGTTTCATAGCGGTGGAAAATAAACAATTTTAACCAGATAACTTACTGGTCATTTATATCTATAGATACATATACAAATGTTACGGATCGCTGTTTGTACGTACATGGATGGTAATATTAATAAAAAACAATATTATAATCATTAGAAAATTATAATAATCATAGGACCTTTATAAACGCAATGGTACCAAAAACAGCGTTTTTTGGAATTTTCGTCTTTTTGCCGGTGTATCTTATAAATTTGTTTTGGTTCATGTCAATTGGTGTATAAATAAAAAAGTTCTGCATATTTACTACCGACTGGCTCGTTGGAACAGTGGTTAGTCACCCTGGCTGGTGGTTCCCAGAGTAGTAAGTTCGATTCCCACTCGGGACAAATATTTGTGTGATGAACATAGGTGTTTGTTCCGTATCTGGGTGTAAATATAAATATCTATATATGTATATCACTCTCTGACGCACATAGTACAAGCTCTGCTTAGTTTGGGGTCAGATAACCGTGTGAAAATGATATTTATTTATTGAAAGAACCACGTAGACTTTGGAGGGCCTTTGTAAATGAGGATATAATAAAAAAATAACGCGTTAAGTCAATTTTCATAGCAGACGAAGTCGCAGGCACAGCTAGTTAAAAATATTATTTTGTTTTATTTCCAATCTATGGAGCTCCGCATAACTGTATCTACTATTTTAATAAACAACAAACAGTAGTGGAATTTGAAATAAAATATCTCTAAGCTAACCATTAATTAATTATCCAAATTAATGCAATTTCATCAAACCATTTTCGTGTTGGAACGTTTCCAATACCTGAAACAAGCAAAAGGACGAGTTATTTTTACTGCGTATGAAATAATTTGTGTTAACTAGCTTAATGGCGTATTGGATAGAGGCTGTCTCATGCACCAAGAGTTGTGGGTTCGATTCCCACTCGGGACAAAAGTTTGAGTGATGTATCTTGATGTTTTTACAGTGACTGGGTGATTAGGGGTGAGAGCCATCCATTAGGGTTGGAGCCATCCGCTCCCCCGCAAGTCCGGTGATGGTGACGAGGCTACTCCAAGCCATCATCGTTTGTCAGCTAGGAAAAAAAGGAACTGGGGTGTTTTGGTTTTTGATTGTAAAGCAATTGTAAAACAAAGTTGTTTTTTTCTATCTATCCCTGTTTTCTTCAATCTTGCTAATAATTAATTTTGTTACATGAAATAAATTTTACCACCACTACCGCTTACCATCAGGTGGAGTGAGGTCATCTTGTTAGTCTATTATAAAAAAAAAACAAAAACAGAATTTATTATCAGCAAGATTGTTTTTCTATTGAAAAATCGCCGAAATGTATAAACCTCAAACGATTTTACATCGTTAAAAAAGTAATTTCCCCCACAGGAGTCATAGCAGCAACGATTAATCACTTCAACAATTGCTTGTCATTCAAAAATCAATCTTCCCACCATTAATATTGATATCATAATCCATCTATCACAACAATCGTAGAAAAATAACCTAGAAAAGTTTCGCGTACAAGGAATTCACTGTTCTACTAATATCACCTTATTTCTTTGACTACTAAGAATCAAATCTCTTTGAGCAAATCACAAATCAGCTTTTCAGTAGAAAATGAGCTTTATTTCCTTAGACAATCAGTCTAAATCTGCTTGCATGGTTTTCTTGGGTCTGAAATGGAACCACCTTCGGTTAATCATTAAATCCAGTTCCAATTAATGATTGCTAATGATTCTTCACACGCTAAAATTCAATTAAAATCGTTTGACCGAGAAACATTTTTGTGGTAAGCTAAAATGCACCTTAAGTCAATAGAATAAGGCTTAAGGATTGTAACCTTAAAACTTGTTTCTTTGACTGTCATTGATACTTGAAACTGTTTAGTATTACTAATGATATACCTATCAGTATAAATATGGTAATAAAGTCGGGTAAATTAAACTTTATTTTTGATTTTTATTCATAGAATGACCTCACTGTACTTTATGGAAGCTCTCGTGAAGTCCAGATATGAGGTCAACAGGAACACTATGGAGGCTGTCTAATTCACCCTCAAGGCCTACTTAGATGCTGTTTCATTACCAAAAGAGCTCAGGTTTATATGAGGAATGTAAAACATGAGCTGGAAGGGCGTTCTATGCCTAAAATCATCATTCATTCTCCTGCCCTTATCCCACGCTAAGTGGGGTCGGCGCAACATGTGTATTTCTCCACTCGGGCTTATCATTAGTCAGCTCTGTGTCTACTCCTTTCACTCCCATATCATCTCTCACGCAATCCATCCATGTCTTCTTCGGCCTGCCTCTACCGTTACGTCCATTGACATTCATACTCATCACTCTTCTAGTTACATGGCTTTCTTCCCTCCTCATAACATGCCCGTACCAAGCTAACCTTGCACTTCTCATCTTTTCTAAAATAGGTGCAACTTTCAGACTTCCCCTTATATATTCATTCCTAATCCTATCCAACCTTGTTACTCCACACATCCATCTTAACATACGCATCTCATTTGCATGCACCTTCCTCTCTTCAGTCTTTTTCATTGCCCAGCACTCAGATCCATACATCGCGACAGGTCTGATGACCGTTTTGTAAATTTTCCCTTTAAGTTTGAGGGGCATTTGTGGGTCACAAGTTGTTCCCGAGACCTGTCGCCACTTCATCCATCCAGCATTCATTCTATTCTTAACATCTCGATCAATATTGCCGTCGTTTTGGAAAAGTGAGCCTAAGTACTTAAAGTCGGAGCAGACCGGTAGGGTTACACCATCTAAGGCAATTGGAGAAAAACTGGAAGAGTCGCCAAAGCCGCAAAACAGATGTTCTGTTCCATGCCTTAATAGCACGGGGCAGAAAAGAGGTATGACTAAAAAACTATGTGGATGTTTTACACAGAAATGAAAATATGATTATACAGGAAGTGGAACCTACGACCTTTTTATTTTATATTATCAAGGTAGCTGGTAAAGGTCCATATAATAGTAGCTGGCAAGTGCTAGTCTTGGTTAGAAAGCGCTGGACAGGTTTGGAGGGGACCATTGCCCAGCAGTGGGATGGATCATCCCAGGTTAATGAACAATATATTAATATAGCTGTGCCCGCGACTTCGTCCGCGTGGACAACCCTTATCACTCAGGGGTATGAAAAATAGACCGATTAACAGACCTACTCAATATGCTCACAAAATTTCATGAGAATCGGTCAAGGCGTTTGGGAGGAGTACGGGAACGAAAACTGTGACACGAGAATTTTATATATAAGAAGATGTTGACCTTTAACCTTGTTAGGCCCAATGTCCTCACACGAGACAGAAACAATGGATTTTCCATTGTGTCTTGTTTTCTAGGCCATACGACTTTAAGTCAGTTACCAACGAAATTCCTCATATTACGTCAATTATCTGTCCCACTTCTGAATCTAACCGTACAAGAGATGTGTGAACCGTCAAATGGCTAATCTTGAGGTACTATACGTAATCCACTTTGCGAATGTCATGCAAACTTCGACCTTACGCCACAGGAATAAGAACTACCTGGTAACTGTGTTACGGGGATCAGGCGGCGGAATATTAGATAACTCGATCATAATTACCAAACTAGATAGTATTAGAGGAACACTGAACCACCTTAGCTATTTAGTGGTTTGGGGCAAAACTAGGTCGTGCCCGTGACTTTGTCCCGTTAATGTTATGGACATGGTAATGTTTCGGTTACTTGCTAAACAGGGTTGGTTAAACAGCTTTTATTATTCGTTCTTCTTCAAGAAAATAAGAGATCATTGACACAAAAAAATCATTAAACCTAATTTTATCGAAATCGGCCTTGTGTGTATGAAAAGTGGAAGATGACTATACATTCCCATTTAAAATATATCTTTATCTAAGAACATTGAATATACATATGTTACGGTAAAAGTGGATAGAGTGGTTGTTATGCATAATTACCGGTAACTATGCATAATTACTAGTGTTCGTGGTAAAGGTGATGAAAACTATCGAATTAATCACATATACCGGTAATTATATAAAATTACGATACCCTTTGTGTAAATGTGGTAAATAATAAAATAAAAATGACTTGACTGGCTCGGTGAACCAATTGTTTTGTTAGAAATACAGGCTGGCGATTCCAAGGGTTCGATTCCCACTCGGGACAAATATTTGTGGGATGAATATCCGTGTTTGTTCCGTGTCTAGGTGTGATTATGTAGGTAAGTATGTATTTATAAATAACTTTTCTGAAAACATTTAAACCGTGTAAGATAGATGATTGAAATTCAGCATGCAGCAGGTACCCTAATAAACATAAAGCTTACTTGCAACACAATATTGCAAAATTCGTAAGGTAAAAACTTTTGTATGTAAAATCCTGTAGTCCACGCGAACGAAGTCACGGGCACAGCTAGTAAAAAAATAAACCAGTCAAGTATCTAGAAACCAAATTTCATGGTTGGTTTTTAAAAAAATATTATATATAAATAAAGTTAAATAAAATTAACACATTGGCAGGGAATTTTCAGTGGAACTCTTAAAATTCTTTCTCGTCAATATATTTTTGCCGGTTTGAGATTTGTGACACTTGGAATTGCAGAGTACTTGTGATATTTGTCAGCAATGTCAACATTTACCACAGTCGAGCGGGAGTTTTATATAATTACCGGTAAATTTGAAGAATTCACTACATTTACCACGTGCGTTGGGAATTATCTATATTTACTGGTGATTATAGATAATTACCGATTGCTCACATTGACCGTAACACATACACATAAAATCACGGTTTATTTCCAGAGCGGTAGGCAGAGATCACTTCCAGCTTCACACCTCTGTGGGAAACGTGACGCGACGGGTTGTGGACCACGTCGCCGCTATTCTGCCTTGTGCATTGTTTTAACAAGGTCATTGCGTTCCCTCGAGTAGCAAGGATATATGACTGAGTCGATAGTAGCTCGAAGAGCCGGGGTCGCTTACCCTTATACCGTTCACCAACCACCGGACAGATAGTTGTGACTGGTATCCCCTGACTTACATTGAAACTGTAATTGGAAATACGAAATGTGTAAGAATAGTTTTAAACAAAACTACATTTACACTTTCAGTTAACTTTAAAATAAACACGATTAAAATTTCTGAATCTAAGGCAAATCTAGCAATAAATATAGTTGAAAATTAACCCATATCACGGACAGTAATGAATGTGTATCTTGAACATTAAAATAACGACTATTCCAGAAGAAAATCAACACCACAAACTACCGATCTATTCACAGAACTTTGCCAAGATCCCATCAGAGAATTAACGCTTTTAACCCCTCAACTTAAGAACTAAATTGCCACAGCCCGTTTACCAGTTATATAACAAAACCTAGCCCATTCCAGACGATTTTAAAAGGTTAATTGTCCAAAAATGAATGCCAAATGTATAAAGTTGATATCGCGAAGTTTTTATGGGCAATTTAAGTGGCGGTTGGTTAGAACTCTTTCACTTCGTTTTGAGTCGGAATGGGTTGAAATTTTCGACTCAACTTTAATAGTATCAATTCCAATGCCAGTCGTGTTGCCTAAGAAAATAAGGCGGGTAAATAAACTTCCGTTCTTTCTTCTTAACGTGAAGGTAAATTTCCGTGTCTGTTAGATGATGTTGGAGTATTTCGTTTAGATTGGAAGTAAAGGAGCCATTTATTCGGGAAATCGGAACCTCTAAATGATCACTGGCTGGCTTGGTTTTTTTTTTTCATAAAAGGCTAACAAGATGACCTCACTCCACCTGATGGTAAGCGGTAGTGATATCCAAATATGAGGTCGACAGGCACAATAGATCGTATTGAGCCTGTCGCACTCACCCTGAAGGCCTGCTTAAATGCCGTTTCACGCCCCGCCTGAAGAGCCCGGGATCATAGGAGGGAGGGAAAACATGAGCTGGAAGGGCATTCCATGCCTTAATGGCACGGGGCAGAAATGAGGAGCTAAACGTCTTAGTCCGAGCCACCAGCGCCTGCATTGTATGTGGATGGTAGCAAATTTGGTAATACCACCTGTTTCTTACGCAAAAAATCGTTGATTCGATTCCTGAAAATCGGTGTTTTTTACGTGTCTAGGTATGTTATTTATATAATTAAGTATGATTGTGGACTTAGTTATACAGAGTACCACAGCTGTTTCTGATATCCGTAGGTAACACAAGTGCTTAAGCAACATAGGAGGAAATCAAATCATAATAATATTATGTGATGTTATATAATATTAATTTATTATTTATGAATGAAACAGTAATAGCTCATTACCTGTTACTAAATGAATTCAGTCAATTAGTCATATTGTGTACATACCGGATAAAACAAGCTTGGTGACAGCAAATAAGCAATTATAAAATTAATAACCATCGCATATGTAAACCGCTATGGCGAACACTCAACAAATAATCGGACAACAAACTATGCTTGCACTAGGGATGGCGAAAGATCGGTAAGTTTTTTTTATAAACTCCCTCTCTCTTATCGTATGGTTGATGGATAACCTGGTGTCAGAGTTTAAACCGTCCGTAGGCCTCTGACATGGCTTCACACGCCGTTGAAAAATCTCTCAGGTGTGCTGGTTTCCTCCTTCACCGTTAAAGCGTCGAATGATGGTACATATGAATTCCAAATTTGTAAAACACATTGGTACCTGGCGGGGTTTGACCTGGTGACCTCTCGTATGGCAAGCAACGACTTTAACCACTCGGCTATCAACGCTTTCCAAACTGACTACGATAATGGCTTGAAGTAGCCTTGTCATCATCACCGGACTTGCGCGGAGTGAATGGCTCTAACCACTACATGAAATCTATTAATTGAAGCAACGAATTGAAGTAAAATATTTTTTACAAGATATTTCATATACCACGAGTCAAGAGATTTAATCATTCGTCAGGTTTCTGAACAATTATGTGTAACATTATATTGTTGTTATACGCGGCAAATTAGTTAAATATAACAAAGATTCCACCTGTATTTTGTACTGGATCAAAATGAGAACAAGAGAGAGATAATTGCGTACAACAAAAAATAAATCATAATAGATGAAACTGTAAACTCCAATTTCGGTATGAAAAAACAAAATCTCTCATTAGATTGATGGTTTTAGATAGTTAAGGGCAATAGGTTCAGTTCCTCTTTTCTGCCCCGTGTCATTAAGGAGTGGAATACCCTTCCAGCTCATATCTCCCTCCCTATGATCCCAGGCTCTTCAGGTGGGGCATTTAAGCAAGCCTTCAGGGTGAGTGCGACCGGCTCAATATGGTCTATTGTGCCTGTCGACCTCATGTTATGTGGATCCTCTCAGTTTTTCGATCATTTCTGCAAACCGTCATCCCTACATCAGAGGCGGTAGTTTCAACCGTGGTCTGGACCGCATGCAGTTTAATCGAATTTATTGCATCTGATGAGCAAACACCGACGATTTGTCGACCGCCATTGTTTGATTATTAGGTAATACAAATTAGTGTAATAAGCAACGATTTGGTTTCATTTATGGCTTAGATAATAACAGGATATCTATCAATTTGACACTTCAAATGTGTCCTCATTCGATTTCTGGAGTAGAAGCTAAAGTATTACTAGCCTTCACTGCAATTGGAAACCTCATTGCCTCGTTGGTCTATAGACAGCAAGTACCACGTAAGCACCGAGAGGTCTTAGGTTCGATTCCCGGGTAAGCATTTCTGTTACAAAATTACTCAGTCCAAAGTCAGAAAGTTGGTGTATGTTTCGCCTGTTCTCTCATAGAGCATGTTGGATTACAGTCTCACCGAACTATGCGAGTGAAGGATAGAGAGTGCACTTGTGTTTGCGCACACCTGTGCACTAAATTCTGCGCAGCTTGCTGATCTCCATTATCGAAATCAGTCGAACACCTTATATTGGCAGCATTCATCAGTTAAGGTTTATCAACATGACAGATTCTCTATTTAAAGAGCCCAATAATATTATCATTCCACCTTCATCTCAATCCCTTTTGTTAAAGCACCACTTACATAAATAATTCATTTTCCACCAAAACCGGCCGAAGATCTGCAAAAAGTATTCACAAACGGATGAAAATTAAGAAACACCCTCTACTTTAATCAACATGATCCAATTACTCTTAATTCAAGGTCCAGTTCTCCAAAAGGTTTTCCCTTGAGTTTCAAATCTTCCGTCTAACGAAGGAAACTTTTAAAAAACCGATGCCCCCTCCAAATATAAATTATCTCGGTGTCAACTACGTACCCGTTTACCTTAATACACTACGTGGGCACACAAATTTACACCCTATCCTTCTGAAAACAGACCTCAAAATTGTAATTTCCCCTCGCAATATACAACTACGGCATGCATTGTACAGAATTGGGATATATGTCCCAAGAAATAGGGGGCAATTTTCAATATCCTCACGGATTGGGCTCTCCAGAATTCTTTTAAGGACTTTGAGATTTATGTGAAAGGTGTAAAGGTCGATATTTGCCTAGCCATAGATCGCCTTGTCAGATCATTTATCAACCCGGATAGAGCGCGTCACTGGGTGATATCTGGCCGATACCCGTCTCTAAGAAAGGTGATATATTCTTAGTGATATATCGTGTATACTCATTGTTGGGTATATAATAGCGAGCGAGGATTCTGGGTATAATGGATATTTTTGAGTGCTGTAAGGACCTCATATTTAACTGTCGTGTTAGATTTATAAGGCTATGGTGGGTGCAAAAATTGGAATTTGCTTCGTGAAATTTCCGCGTCGGTGGGAAATTTCGTCGCTGCAAAATTTGCGCGATCAGCCATCTTGAATGTGAGGAAAAGTTCATTTATTTCTTCACTAGCTTTTGCCCGCGTCTTCCCCTGTGTTCTGTTACTACAGAAGTAGAATATTTCTTGCACGATTTGAAATACATTCAGCCTTAGTCTGGAGCATTTAGTACAAGTGCATCAGGATGCAAAATACCAATTTATTCCGAATCCCGTATTTTTTTCGGAATGACACGAACCCTATACCCTATATCCTTTTCGACACTCTCAATGTGACATTTCTAGAAGATTGATTAAGTACAAGAAGAGGTAACAAACAAGCAATCACACTTTTAGGAAGGGTTCAAATAAAGATACAAAAAAAACAACAATACAAACTCTTACTCTTACCAAATAGTTCAGAATCCTAGCAATCGAGACAATTGAAGGTTCATTTTGTTTAAGCAGACTTAAAAAAAGATAATAATTAAAACACCGATCAGTCATCCCGTCCATTAACTAATCATGTAAGTGCTAAAACACTTTCGATTTCCAATAACGACTCAACCAATCTGACTCTCCCCTGTCAGTTGTTTTTAGACATCTTCACCCTAGGGAATCCCCTGGAACATTTTATGCAGCAGCCCTTAATAATATTCTAATTGAAATTGACAGTTTTCACCCTACGATAACTCCGGGATTGTATAAATGAGACCGTTACTGGATGGTGACAGTAGGACAGTATTTTTTAAAATGGCGATCAATTGGATTTGTTGTGTTTGGAGGGTTGAGATGTTTTTAATTTGCTTTTTTCGTTCGCTACTCTATCTGCGTTGATCTTGTTAAATATACAGCGTTTTAGTGCTGTTGGTAAAGTAGCGTAAATATAAATTAAAATGTTTTTCTTTCTTAGTTTCAAGACTATCTATTACTAACCAAATCTTATTGAAATCCGTTCAGTTATTTTGGTGAAAACGCGTAAGACAGACTGATTTCGCATTGGATAGTACCTCTGTTTCTAGCACCAAGTTTCGTGAGTTCGATTCGTAGTCCAGACAATTTTTAGTTTAATGAACATGGAGGTTTATTGCAACACTTTATATTTTTAAGTAAATATAACTGTACTGTGAAAATACTGCTGTCGTTTCTGATATCCGTAACACAAGTGCCTAAGCAACTTTCTTAGGAATCTATGTGTTTTTGTGGGATATTTATTGATTTACTCAGCAGGTTGTTATTTCACGTTTTCCAGGCTTTTTCACGAAGAGCTAAATTCGTTACATTGTCAACGTAGTCCGATGACGGATGGAGTCACAAATTCGATCGCTCACTCGTTTATAACATCCCGTACTACAAAGGTACGTTGTGAGATAGACTGTTGCATGAAAAAAAGTAAAAAGCACACAGGAAATGTAACTAACACAGTTCATTTTAGGAAAGTATTCGATGTTAGCGATCTTTGTTAAGCAAATCAATAGATTTTACCTTCTATTGCGTGTAGACCCATATTAATTTGTTTTTAGTTTAATGGAACGCTTAAGTCTAGAATCAATCGTAAGTCGAAAAATATTAAAACAGTTAGAGCAAGCTTTAGCACTAAATATTTTAAATTGACATTAATTGCCATTGTGTCATCAATCTCATCAATAGGAGACACGACTAAAAATATAATTTGTCCATTATTTAGATTATTTAAAAATATTGTACTCGTATTTTTTATTTTCTTTCACAAACAAGAAATTATGAAGATATAGTGCTTAGAAGTTTCGTATGACGTCATGTTTACGTACAATTTTTGCGTAACTGTGACGTCACAAGCCCCCACTCCAGAAGTTTGATAAGCTATAATTTTGTCATTTTTCAATCAATTGCAAAACAAAAAAATACTACCCATATTTTTGTATAAACGTAAGTCAGTTTCGGACTAAATAGAATAATAAGATTTTGACCCAGTCGTCACGCCTATTCTGGAGTTATCATTTCTGCAATGAAAAGTCTACGGCCGTTAGTGTGTATAACTGAAGGATGATGGCGCCACCTGTAGCTAACAGTTTATGTTTGGCAAAAATCCGTTGTGTAGTTTCGGAGGTTTAAGTATAATAAAAATAATAAAGGCGTCCGACCGATTTCGGCTATAGCGGCCGATCTCAATGGAGATCAGCAAACTGCGCAGGACATATTATAGTGCACAAGTGTACACGCAAACACAAGTGCACTCTCTGTTCCCTTACTCTCATAGTTTGTTGAGACGGCAATCATAGGTATACATAGGGAGAGACAGACGCGGTTAGCGACTTTGCTTTATACTAAGTAGTGATACAACATCGATTTAAGAGATAAGGTACACAGTTAGTTTGAGGAACTAACCTTCTTTTTATCCGACTGAGTTACAACGCAGATTATGCCTCTCGACCTCATTATTGGACCTCACAGCCGCTTACCAAATCAGATTGGGTGTGAGGTCATCCTGAACATCACATATAAAAAAAAATTTCGTTCTCATAGCAAGTTTTTAAAAGTAGCTTTGAATATTGCTTTTTTTTCAAAGGCGCCACAAAGAACGAATGTCGCTTCGTCCGTTCATTCGTTCGGTCCGATGACGGATGGACGCGCTAATTCAATCGCTCATTCCGCTCGCTCGCTCGCTTCTAACTAATTTGATTTGATGTATTGTCGAATTGTGTTGCGGTGGTAGGGTGTACGTACGGGTATTTTTTATCGATTTACTATTATCGATGGTTATTTTGTTGGTATTTTTTTTATCAAAATGTCTTCTCAAATCAAATAGTAATATATATATACTTAAAGATAAATAAAACTCTGAGTAAATGGTGTCAAAGTAAAAAAAAAGTTTAAATATTAAGTCCTCCTCTTTATTTTCGTATTGAAAGAAAAAGAATAGTCCCAAATTTCATAGGACTTTAATCCAAAAGAAGTTAATTTAGAAAAAGTAAGTAACTACTTCCTATCCTATCCTTGGACACAAAAACCTGAAACAAACCCTTTAAAACGTAATATAGATTTCTTAACCATTATGAAATCAAACTGGTAATCGAACTACAAATATCGATATTATCCATATCGATATACACACAGGTCTTTTATCTAACAACACTATTCGGCTTTTGTGTCGGATTTGCTTAAAAGCTCCCAATTTTATTGGTTTAAATCGGAAAAGTAGGTTTTCTATACTTAATAATATTATACTTTCTCGTAGCTTAATTGATTACATTACTTTAGGATATTTTCTTGGTTGTCTTACGTAAGGCTGACTGAGTGACTTTAATTCTCCGAATAATGGTTGAATTTCATTTCTATTAGAGACAATTTACCAAGTCAGCATTAATTACTTTAATTATTTTATTGTAAAACTAGTGAACCGCCTTTACTTCGCTTCAGGTATTATTTTATTAGTATGTATAAAACTTCCCCTTGAATCACACTATATCGGGCTGATGCGGCATATGCTGAGGCCTGTACCTCGTTGACCACTCATAAAATCCTTACACATATGTAAGTTCTATTTCTTTGTGTGCGTTTCGTGTCTTGTGACCTCAAGTCGCGGTCAATAAATGTTTTTCTTTCTTTCTTTCTTTCTATATAT
The DNA here is from genome assembly GCA_039566165.1 of Maruca vitrata. Classification (NCBI taxonomy): domain Eukaryota; kingdom Metazoa; phylum Arthropoda; class Insecta; order Lepidoptera; family Crambidae; genus Maruca; species Maruca vitrata. The sequence continues at coordinate 9,728,994 of CM076940.1, forward strand.
TAAAAAAAACCTCACCTTACCTGTTACCTAACTTTTTACTCATCATAATGAAAAATTATCGAAAGTGGTGAAAATATCTTAAGTGATTTTACGTAGTCCAAAAATATTTTCTCACACATCAGGGCCAAAAAAAGCTACAGCAATCGACTCTCCCAAAGATGGCGTCCTACGACAACAGAATTAGCACATCTGTACTAATATTATAAAGCTGAAGAGTTTGTTTGTTTGTTTGTTTGTTTGAACGCGCTAATCTCAGGAACTACTGGTTCGATTTGAAAAAATCTTTTTGCGTTGTATAGACCATTTATCGAGGAAGGCTTTAGGCTATATAACATCACGCTGCGACCAATAGGAGCAATGATACAATGGAAAATGCGTAAAAACGGGGGAATCGCGAACGAAGTCGCTGGCACAGTCAGTAAATAATAGTAAGAGGTTTATTCCCGTCTTGTGTCCACGGGAGCCGGGAGCGATGGGGATTGCAATAATACGCCCGACCCTGGACTTCGGGTGATGTGTGATAAGCAGAAATTTGATATTTGGATTCATTGCTTTAGGAACGCTGTCCACTTGGACGGAGAATATGAAAGCTTCGGCCAGTGTCTACTTGCGGGAAGTGGAAGCGTATAACTGGTTTCATACTACCTGTGACTAGTTTATATGTGTAGGAAGCGGGGGTATGTAACTACATAATTAATAATGAATAATACATCAGGTATATCAAAACCGATCAAATACTTTATTACTTTTCTATAATGAGAACCATATCCATCACTCATCACATTTATCAAAGTATAACCATAGCAATTGTAGCAAATGCCTAAGACATAAACTACAATTAGAGTTTGATTTATTAATTACAAATTGCACAGCAGCAGTTTTATAATTAACGATAATAATTAATTCGACAATCGAATTAATTATCCAAAGGTGTCTAGGATAAGCTATTGCAACGGTACAACGAGTGTTCCGTGCCACGCCAGAGCCAAGACTCCCTGCACTGTTCAAAGTGAGCGCCTTTTATAGTCGAGTCGAGCGGCGAGGGGGAGTGACTAACGACGCAGCTGGTCGGTGACGTGACCCGTGCACGTGCAGCTTGTTACTCATTCTATAATGAAGGCGAGCGATGACTCCTGCCGACATATACAAGGATATACAAGAAGGATAGTTTAAATACAATTAAATACACTCTCAATTTAAATGTAAAAGTAATTAAAATATTAAAATTTGAAAAAACAATCACATTAATGACCCCGCCTTGATGGGGGCTTTAGAAACGGTATCTGCTGCTCTTTTTTTTTAATTTCAAAATTTAAATCATAGTTTTAAATAGCACTCAAACAACAAATTCAAAAGTAATTAAACTAAATAAACATGACCATATGACAAACCTACAAATTAACCTAAACCTCTTTCAAATACCGCATAAATCTCACTCTAACACTTCGCTTCTTGCTGTCTGTCCCTATGTATGCTTTAAAACAACGTTTTACTTATGCGGTTTTTTGACAGATATCAAAAAATCAAAAAAATCAAAATCAAAAATGTCTTTATTTATATAGGCAATTACATGCACTTATAAATCGTCACATTACTAATAATAAGATTCTACCACCGGTTCGGAACGCCGATTCTACCGAGAAGACTCCGGCAAGAAACTCGATAGTTGCTCTTTTTAACGACAATCATGTTACAAAATGTAAATGAGCCAAGTCATACAGTCTGGGTGTGCCATAGCAAAAAGTACCAGTTCAATATTTACTACTTTTAAAAGTAGATGTGATAAGTTTTTATGTATAATATTCACATGTAAAGATACTCCGATAATTTCATTACATCCGTGCAAAATCTCACAACATCACATAAATCATTCTGACTCTGAGATAAGCAGTTTAACAATTTGTGTCATTACATTATTATAGCATCACATATCTTTGAAACACATATCAAGTAGACACTGACCTTTGCGAAACTATCCGGAGTCGCAGCTTTATTTCAGGTCTTTACGACTCAAAAGTTACTGCCGGGATATGCCGACGGTTCGTTGTAAAATTTAACAAAGAAATTCCTCGAAAGATTGCCGTCGCAAGCACATTCAATATGGACGGAATGAAATTTAGATTTATTACACTAGGAATACTTGACAATTAAAAATGTATAGATACAGTATAAATTATAATAAACGGCTTTTCTTTGACTATTTATACGGTGAAATTTTAGTGCTTTTTTTTCACGTAGCAAAACGATTTATTTTATAGGTACATTTTAGTCGTATTACCTAATTTATTTATTTAGTTACATAAACAGACAACTGTCATTAAAGCAATATGTAGGTTGCAATAATTGAACATAGACTAGATAGACAGTATTCCTAAGCAGTGTACACAGCATGCTTTGTGTTTACATATTTATCTATTTACTAGTTGGTCCCGGGGAATTTCATACCACCAATACTGATTCTTTTTCTATATTTTCTCATTGAAACCTTCCCTGGACTACGACGAACATTTTAAAACCAAAATTACCTAAATCGGTCCGGGCGTTCTCGAGTTTTAGTCAGACTAACGAACAGCAATTCATTTTTATTTATAAAAAAAAAAACCGCCTTCAAAAACCCGACTCACTAAAAATTACAAAATAATATAATACGAACATTAATCTGGGTATGAATTTGATATGTTGTTGAAGGCGGTGCCGTTTATATTTCATGCAGTTTTCCTCAAAAATTTAAGTGGCACCGCCTTCAACAACATATCAAATTCATACCCAGATTAATGTTCGTATTATATTATTTTGTAATTTTTAGTGAGTCGGGTTTTTGAAGGCGGTTTTTTTTTTGTTTACAATTTTTTTCATCCTTTTTAGTGTAACATTTTTTTACACCCTATTAGTTCAGCTCACCTATAATTCTACTGATATTATAACTAGTAGTATCAATATGTACACAGATTTGAAAGAATTATCCCTTTACTCCCAATTATTAAGGAGTTGACCTTCCATCATCAGCTCAGCATCATAACATTATGATTGCCAGAAGCAAATGCCAATATAACTTCAGAAAATATGTAAAACGCGGTACATGTGCCTATAAAATTTGAGGGTTGCCCTCGATTTCTCCTGGATCCCATCATCAGATCCTAGACTGGTCAACCTAATAGTTTAGCTCACCTGTAATGCTACTGATAACTAGTAGTCTTAATATGTAGGTATACAGTATTGAAATAAGTATTCTTTTACTCATAACTATTAAGGAGTTGACCTTCCATCATCAGCTCAGCATCATAAAATTATGATAGCCAGAAGCAAATGCCAATATGACTTCAGATAATATGCAAAACGCGGTACATGTCCCTATAAAATTTGAAGGTTGCCCTCGATTTCTCCTGGATCCCATCATCAGATCCGAAACTGGTGAAAATGGGACCACCTCGGAAGTGAACTCTATCCATCCAAAAAAAAATTTTTGAAATCCGTCTATAATTGACGAAAATATCGGTGAACATACATAAAAAAAAAAAAAAAAATTATACATACAGACGAATTGAGAACCTCCTCCTTTTTTTGAAGTCGGTTAAAAAGAAGAAGAAGAAGAAGAAGATTTGACTTTTTATATAAGAAAGATGACATGAATCTTTGGATGCTTAATTTCTTATTTGGTTAAGAATTCGTATAAGCAAGGCAAGCTTCATATGACACAACTTTTTTTTATTGGATATTTAAATTTTAATAAATCAGCGTTAAAAAATCACAGCTTTTTAAATGTGCCTCGAATGAAAATCAAAAACATCGTAAGTCGATCCCTTTCATAGTAACAGAGCCCACGACCAAAACCATGTCTCATAGCAATACGGCAAAAACCCTATAAAATCTTTAGATTGTATGATTCTGAACCCGACTAGGTATATAGTAACGGTCGAAAGTGTAGCAACTGCGTGGGAGGCCATTTCTGCTGTGTCAAAAAAAAAGGCAGTCGGTATTATAGCAATACGTCTGATAGTGATAATGTACATAGATTTTATAATTGTATTACGAAAAAGTTTGTTTTCAGACATTTTGTGCGTAGCACATAGCCTGAGCGCATTTTTGAAAATGTCAACAAATTTAGCCGACCTGTATCATAGCAATACGGATAATTTTAACTTTTCGTTTTGCTGCCTTGATTACCAAAAACCTGTTTTCAGACACTTTAAGTGTAGCATATGGAGTATATGCTAAAACGAAAATAACAAGTGTGCTTTAAATAAAACCAAAACTATCAAATCAATCAGTATTTAATTTCAACAGCCTCATCGCTTGTTACGCCCCTGCCCCTTTGTTACTATTATTCATTGGTTTCATTCAAGATACCTCAATACGATTCTTAAATGATATCTGAGTATCGAAAAGTTGTCTGATAGAGAAGATGCTACACTTCATTCGTCTGATATAAATTCTTTGCACATATGGACAACTTATTCTATCATGTCTAGCAATTTTCAGACATATTGCTATGATACCGATCGGTAAAATTTGTTAACATTTTCAAAACGGTCTCAAAATTTTATGCGTCCACATTTCCGTCTGAAAATTGTTTTGTTCGCATCAAATAACCAAAATTTACTAATAAAAAAGATTTTCAGACGTATTGCTATGAGACATTTTTTTTGTCTCATTTTTAATCTTTTTAAGTGATTTTACGGGTTTGCGCTACACCACTAACGTCTGAAAAATATGTTTCCGGTATCTCAGAATCATCATTCAACTACAGTCTGCAAATCAGACATATTGCTATGATGCAGTTCGGTAAAATTCTTTGACAATTTTGAAAATTCGGTCAGATCAAACGCTACGCGGAAAATGTCTGATATTGGTATTTTTCGAGTTCAGAATAATCTTATCTATCGATTTGATGCGGTTTTGGCCGTATTGCTATGAGACAAAAATTTTGGTCGTGGGCTCTGTTACTATCAACCCTAATCGCCATTTTTCTTGGAAGATTAATGATTTGTGCAACTTAGCTAATTTGGTAAACGATGTAATGAATACGGCTCTGTTTTCTTCGGCCTCAGTTTTTTTTTCTTGTTTGTTTTTGATGTTTTGTGAAGTTTTTCCTTCGGGCTTGGACTTGGCCAAATCGAATTTGGACGAAATTAGAAAATTGTTCTCGAAGAGTACATTTATACTGGGATAGAAGGAGGCTGTTTAATTTTTAACATATAAATGTCATGTGTAATTATTGTTTTTATTTGAAAGAATGAATTAAATGAAAAAAGTCTTCCTCTAGAAAGATAAATAGATTTAAGATACATAAGTATATGAAAAATACTCGACTCGTGATCATGGCACTTGCAATAGTGCCGAAATATCGGTAATTCGCCAAACAAGTTATACGAACGTGTTAATTATCGGGTACTTTTACATATATTTTTTAAAATATAAGATTTCAATAGTGCATGAAGCGCTACAAAAATTTGTAGAAAAAAATATACCTACCGTGAAATTTGAGTGGTTGTTTTCCCGCAGTAAAGTAATTCTATTTTACTAGCACAATAGATGTGTGCATTTATTTTAATTTTAAAAAATACCGGCATAGAGCTTAGAGCACTTTTTTCATCAGTTTCGTGCGGCAATCAGTTTCTGATTACGTCACATCACATAAAGAAGTATCGCTTCTCACGCTTTCAAGTTGGATGATTATTTTAGGACTTGTATGTTATTCCCGTCAAAATTCTTAATACTTAAGCAAATTATTCTATTCTATTCAAATCAAGCGGAGCTTAGATCATCATACCACTTGTTCAATTATATTGTTTCTTACATTTTCAACAGCTTAATTTCTAAATCAGAAACCGCGACTTACTAGAATACAATCATAAATATCAAAATATTTAATAAAAGCGTTTTTTTAATAAGCAATGTCACCATTCATTGCTCGCTCAGTCATGAGCAATTTATTATTAGCTAACGTTTAGGCAAATTCTACACCGGGACCATCTAAAATATACATACCGAAACTCATATAGCCATTTTATTATCTTTGATAATATTTAACGGGTTCAGAATCATAAACTTGGGCCGTAAACCTTTCAGCAACAGTTTATAATGCCTATAAACTGATATCAGGTTTTTGACAAAGGAATAACCATAATATTTTGACCCATTTGTTTACTAGCTCAATATGAATTTAGATACCAAGCTTTATTGGTTATAAGAATTTTGGCTTTTACCGACCGTTTTAGTTGGGTCCCTGAATGGGAACATTAAAACTGTTCCAGAGGTTTCTGTATGTAGATCTTCTAGCTTATGTGTTACTAAAGTGACGGTCAAGTGTGAGTTGGATTTATACACTTATGCTTTCTGTAATGAATATTTTCCTTTAATCTATACTTATATTATAAAGCTGAAGAGTTTGTTTGTTTGAACGCGCTAATCTCAGAAACAACTGTTTCGAATTGATTTGATTTTTTTTATGGAGGAAGAATAGACCATTTATCAAGGAAGGCATTTGGCTATACAACAACACGCTGCGACCAATAGGAGCAAAGGAACAGATAAAAAAAATAATGGAAAATGTGTACAAAACTAAGGGAAAATGCGGACGAAGTCGTTGGTACAGCTAGTACCGTACAAAGTCCGGAACCCTCCACAATGATGTTTCCGTTAAAAGCTTTATTTTTTTATTTATCGCGTTCATTAAAGAATATAAGTAGTACAGCTTCTACTTGAAATACTAACGAAATAAAGCTGAAAATTTCCGACATTTGCCAGAGAATAATAACCGCGAAAATACCATAAATACCTCTCGTAAACGCCTCGAAAACGGCAAATATTAAAATCTCACAGTATTAAACGAACTAAAGCACTTTTAAAAAGATTTACACCAACAAAACAAAAATCCGACGCGAAACCAGCCGTTTCCTAAGAAATATAACGGACACAGTAATATCATGGAATCTTTTGTAGACGTAGTCTTTGACACCGGCTGATGTAACTTGAACCGTCGTAGCACAGAGCTCTCTTGCTACGAGGGGTCAATTTAGAGAAGACTTTTTGTAGGCGTCCAATGTAAGTTGACACTTGGGAAGGAAGCCATTTACTTCATTTACTTCCGGTGTAGTATGGCGTAAGGGAGGCGGGGAGGGTCAGGTTAAAATTGCATACGTTTGACTTAGCCTCGGCACAAAATTGTTCCCCAGAGCAGTAAGGTTTGAATGTTCTAGAAAAATGTGTTATGTGTTGGTTTTGAGCTGTTTGAGATATACGGGGATTTACATTTTGGAGGGGCGCCATTTTAATTCTTTTGTTCTTTGTCGAAGAGAAGTCTTTGTATCTAGCAATGGTGGAAATGATTACAGTAAAAGCCAATTCTATTGGTTTTACTGTCCTGCTACCAATAATATGATTAAATTACAACACACAACTTTTTACCGTAGAACAACTGAGTTGCGAGACTTGGTTTTTTTTGACAAGTATGGTTTTTGATGTAACATCATTTCTAAAGTTAAAGCAAAAAAGCTATTGATTATCCAATAATGTCAATTGTTGTCAAGTTTGACATTGTACTTATTATGATACTGTCAAATTATAAAACTAGACTTTAGTGCAAATCAGCATAATTAGGTCCAAAAATGCAAGTTTATTCTTAGTACAAAAAGGGATGGGGTGGGATTTACTTATATTTGCCAATTTCCTATTATTTTAGTGTAGATAGTATTTTCCTTTGTGTAATTTAATAGCAAAGTATTAAAGTATTGAATAAATCATCGTCATATTATTCCCCCCCCCCCCCTTTTATTCAGTTCAGTCCCATTAAAAGCTTAACCGTTTTAAACCCGTTTCAACATCAATACACTCTCAATTCGTCTTTCAAAGAAGCAGACGGGCGGCAAAATTGACACATTCACCGAAAATTCGTCGAAACACTCCGAAAGATGAATTTGAGACTTTGTCATGAGTATTTGACAAAGACTTTATCGAATAGGCGGGTGACAGGATTATTCTGAAGTTTCGTAATTGCAAAGTTTCTTTGGAAGTTCGTGTGACAATATCGAATGTTAACGGATAATTTTACGTCGAATATCTTCTTATATCTAGGTTGGTATGTAACTGGACTGCTAGGTGGCATAAAATTTATAGATATGAGCCCGCCCACGACTTCGTCCGCGTGGAATAATCAATTCTGCAAAAACTCCGGGATCAATATGTTATTCTGGGTCTTCAGCAATCGTAATCGGTTCCGAAGGTTGATAAACATACATAGATATTTAAAAGTACATAATTACACCCAGATGCGAAAAAAAACAACGATATTCATCACACAAATATTTGTCCCGAGTGGGAATCGAACCCACGCACTCTTGGAACCGTAACCGTTACAACGTTTCCCTCGAACAAGTCAAAATGTATTTAAAACGTACTAATTTAGTAAGTTATTTAAAATACGTACATGTATACAAAGGTTTATATTTTACAAAACATAAACACAGGCATTTTGCGGGATCAAAGTATTAATTATTTATATTACCAATTTCAATAAAATATTGTATTCGGTTGTTAGTAAATTGCAAATAGTGATAAAATTTTCGTGAAAAATGTTTTTTTTTTTTTTACTGAAAACCGTTCGCGTTTCATAATCGTTGCAAACCTTAAGCCTCACTTATATTAAAAATGCGGAAGTTACTGCCTATTGAGCTATCAATAGCTATTAAACCGATATAAATCATTCAAGAAACTGGCAGTCATGTCAGGCCTGGCATGTCAGGGGATACCAGTCACAACTATCTTTCCGGTGGTTGATGAAAGGTATACGGATAAGCGCGACCCCGGCTCCTCGAGCTAGTATCGACTCAATCCAAATCATCCGAGTCGATAGTATCCTTCCTCCTCTTTTACTTCCCCCGTCATATATCCTTGCTACTCGTGGGAACGCAATGACCTTGTTAAAACAATGCACAAGGCAGAATGGCGGCGACGTGGTCCACAACCCGTCACGTCACGTTTCCCACAGAGGTGAAAAGTGGATCGCTGGAAGTGATCTCTGCCTACCCCACCGGGAAAAAGGCGTGATTTTATGTATGTATGTAAGAAACTGGTAAGTCCCAGCCTTGGATAGAGAGCAGTGAGACTCTTGCCCAGTAGTATACCACTGCTGGGCAAAGATCTCACTGCTAGGTTTCTCATAGTTCGGTGAGAGATCGGGCGTAGGACCACCGGCTTAACGTGCTTTCCGAGGCACAAGCGCGCAACCGCCAACTTCCTGACTCCGGACTGAGTGTTGTTTTAACAGAAAAACTCACACAATTTTTTCCCAACCTCGTACTCAAACCGGGGGCCTCTCGGTCCTTACGCAGCGCTTGCTACCAATAGACCAACGAGGCAGTTACTGCTACTATCTAGATGCTATATACGTAATATCTCGTGACATTGAGCACATGACACTATTTCCTAGATCCACCCGACGTTCAGCCGCAGCCACTGTTGTTTTATTCAATACGGGAAAAGGCGCACGGTAGTGCACTAGGCCAAGTAAACATCATTGATATTCCAGAGCATACGCCACTTTACTCGATATAGTTTACTTTGTTCTAGGTAAAAAATGGTGAAAGAACAATTCAAATACGTGATCAAATGCATACAGATCAAAATATTTAACTTACTACTGTTTTTACGCAGTAACATTAATGTAGTTTGAGTTTAAAACTAAAATGAAAGTTTTACCAGAAAATAAAATTATTTTGTTAAAAAGACACTTAATGTAGCTCGTACTTACGAGTATACCTCTCGGAATAAGACCTTTCCCATCCTCTGCCTTCTTTTTTTTCCTTAGAATCAGCCTCTGGACCAATATTCCTAAAAAACATAACCTTCATCTAATATACAATTCCATACCACAAAGTTTATTACCGTACTTCTCCGAAACGGCTTTACCGATTTTTATCAAATTTTATATGCACATTCAGTAGGTCTGAGAATCGGCTATCATCTATTTTTATAAATTTATTCAAAATCCTATAGTCCACGCGAAGTCGCGGGCACATATTTGGAAACGGCACGGCTTGTTTTCTGTATATTTGGAAAGCGATCAACAATAAAATGAAACTATTGGATTACTGTTTCTACGAAGGCTTGCAAAAAAAGTTTCAATTTAAATAGAAATCTGCACCAGTCAAAAGAACTTGGCCATTTTGTTCCTAAAGGTTATGTTGGGATAATATTATTCCGTCGAAGTCAATTTCAGTATTTACAGTGTCGGTCCCGTAATATAGGCAGCGCTCATAGAGTATGTCAAATGTATGCCTTTTTGAGTGTAATATGTTTGTGTCATAGTAGCAGCCGCCTGTGACTTACGTGTAAAGTTAGTTATTGCTATGTTTTGTATGATATAAAATATAATCTATTTGATCTATAGTCTAAATTAGGGGACCGAATATGTCCGGGAAATTTACCATGTTGTTTAGTTTAAATGAATTCCCAAAATTACGGGTAAATATCCCGGATATATTCAGTTTTCGAATGTGTATACTCATGACAGTTTAAAGTTGTATATTTTGGTCTAAATGTCATTTTAATGTAATATTTTATAAAAATCACTAATTATGTTTTTTATTTGGAAATAAGTTGCTTAAGCACTTGAGTTACGGATATCAGAAACAACATTAGTATGTATATAAAAATATATTGAATTACACACCCAGATACGGAACAAGCACAGATGTTCGTCACACAAATATTTGTCCCGAGTGGTAATCGAACCCACGACTCTTGGAACCGTAGCCTGTCACTCACCACTGTTCCACCGAGCCAGTCACGTTAATATCACTTAGCTGTGCCCGCGTGTTGATATGTCAGTCAGTCAGTCAGTCAGTTTCTCCTTTTATACACCGTGAAATTTTAGTGGTTGTTTTCCCGCAGTAAAATGATTCTATCTTAGTAGTACAATAGATTTGTGCAGTTCTTTTTTGTTAAAATCAATAAATGCCGGTTTTACGAAAGGTTAAACCGAAACTCGAAAGCACGTTCGAACTGCTTTATGACGTAGGGTGTCGAGCTTCTTCAGCTTGAAGCATCGATTTCATGCGGCAAGCAGTACCTGATTACGTCACATCTTATAAAAGAACGATAGCTTCTCTCGTTATCGAGTTGGAAAATTATTATTTTGAAAAATCGACATAAAATTTTTTTTTTCGAGTAATAATTTGCATGATTCGATAGTATTAGGTACTAAAGGCAAATCGTTCGGCCACGGGAAAACAACCACTAAAATTTCACGGTGTATATTTAGATCCATGCCTGTGACCTACGCCTGGAGTTAGTTACTGGTATGTTTTGTATAACATATAATATATCTTTATGAAATGTAGCCTTAGTGCTAAATTGATATGTAAGCTATGTAATTGCGAAGTTACAGCAACATCCGTTCAATAGTTCTTGCGTGAAAGAGTAATGGTGCATCTAACCGCAGTAACTTTTTGTTGATCAACGTATCCAGTTTTACTAAGCAATATTCTATAACAAAAGCTACGAAATACTATTCAATTTATAACATTGACTGCCTTAGTTTTTGGATGGTATAAAAATGCCGAAATTTGACAAAACCGACCAAGTGCGAGTAGAACTCGCGCATTATGAGGTTAAAAAAAAACAGGTTTATTGTATGGAAGGCCCCTCAAATAAATAAATAAATATCTGGGACATTTCCAAACACGGTCATCTGACCCCAAACTAAGCAGAGCTTGTACTATGGGCGTCAGAGACTGATACACATACATATATTTATAAATACATACTTAAATACATAATCACACCCAGACACGGAACAAACACACAAATAGTTGTCCCGAGTGGGAATCGAACCCACGACTCTCGGAACCCCCAGCCAGGGTCACTAACCACTGTTCCACCGAGCCAGTCAGATAATTTTGAAATTATGGGAGATGATGATGAGCTAATCTCATTGTATTGGAACACAAATATCCACCTTCTTCCTATCGTATGGTTGATGAGCAACCTGGTGTCAAAGTTTAAACCGCCCGTAGGCCTCTGACATGGCTTCACACACCGTTGAGAAATCTCTCAGGTGTGCTGGTTTCCTCACGATGTTTTCCTTCACCGTTAAAGCGTCGAATGATGGTAATATGAATTTCAAATTTAAAAAACACATTGGTACCTGGCGGGGTTTGAACTGGCGACGTCTCGCATGGCAAGCAACGACCTTAACCACTCGGCCATCGACGCTTTTACCACCAATCATACTTTTTACATAACCATTAGCAGACACTAGAAATAAGTATACATATAATTTATATAGTTACCTAGTTCGTGGTAATAGATAGTTAGGGGTTGACATGACACGGAGGGAAGATAAGCCAACGGAAAATGTCATTTGTTACGTTGATAACATGGTCGTTATTCTAATGGAGCGTAATAAAAATAATTAGCTGTGTTTAGGATAATTCGCGTAGTGTAAGAATGGCTCCCAATTGTTGTATTTTCGGAAGGGATGATAAAAAGCGTCGATGGCCGAGTGGTTAAGGTCGTTGCTTGCCATGCGAGAGGTCGCCAGTTCAAACACCGCCAGGTACCAATGTGTTTTTCAAAATTTGAAATCCTCATATGTACCATTATTCAACGCTTTAACGGTGAAGGAAAACATCGTGAAGAAACCAGCACACCTGAAAGAATATTTATAATGCATGCTTAATTTAAGAATGTTTGTGTTTACATTGTTGATGTGCCTTAAAAACAAATAAATAATAAATAACATGGTTAATATAACGGAAATATTTAGTTTTCTTAAAAACTTTGTTTGTTATCGGAAGTATTGGTACTTAAAACGAATTTACAAATTAATACATTTTATCGAAATGGAATCAGGGGCTAAGTGTGAATAAAAAAACAAAAAAAGGCGTCCGACCGATTTCAGCCATGGCGGCCGATCTCAATTGAGATCAGCCAAGTGCGCAGGACATATTATAGTGCACAAGTGTGCGCGCAAACACAAGTGCACTCTCTATTCCCTTACTCTCATAATTCGGTGAGACGGCTATCCGACATGACCGATGAGAGATCGGGCGCAGGACCACCGGCTTAACGTGCTTTCCGAGGCACGGGCGTTCAACCGCCAACTTCCTAACTCCGGGCTGAGTAATTTCATTACAGAAAACTCACACAAATTATGCCCGACCCCGGACTCGAACCGGGGACCTCTCGGTCCTAACGCAGCACTTGCTACCAATAGACCAACGAGGCAGTTAATCGTGAATAATTTACAATCCAACACACAATACATAACTTATCTCTAACAAAAAACAGTTAAACTTTACAAGCCTTCCCCTTTTAAGACCAAAACCGCTTTCCCCCCAAATACTACGTGCATGTTTTCACCAAAGACAAATCGTACGATAATTCGTACGATTATATATTGTTGGGTAATCCCAACCATACAGCATTGGTATTCCTTTATCGGATACGTACGTCACTATTCATTTATCAACGAAACACCAGAAATAGAACGTTATTCCCTAAACCCCTGACGAGACTCGAAATTTTTGGGGGAAACGTAAAGAATTCGCGACAAGTGCGAGATGGAGTCGCGCTCGAAGAATTCCGTACCGTAAGCTAAATATTTCGTCAATATCTAGTTCCTAGTTATTTTTATAATTATACATAGAGAGGGTGTAATCGGAGATGTCGACAGGGGAAGACCAAGACAGACCTTTCATGACCAAACAGGTCAAATCTTAAAGAAAGGTCAAATCAAAAGTACTCGTAATCGACGAGCGTGCATGAAGAGGTTGGTACCTGGCGGGGTTTGAACTGGCGACCTCTCGCATGGCAAGCACCGACCTCAACCTCTCGGCCATCGACGCTAAGGTTAAGGTCGTTGCTTGCCATGCGAGAGGTCGCCAGTTCAAACACCGCCAGGTACCAATGTGTTTTTCAAAATTTGAAATCCTCATATGTACCATTATTCAACGCTTTAACGGTGAAGGAAAACATCGTGAAGAAACCAGCACACCTAAGAGATTTTTCAACGGTGTGTGAAGCAATGTCAGAGGTCTACGGGCGGTTTAAAAACTCTGAAACCAGGTTGTTCATCAACCACAAGATAAGAAGAGAAGGAAGGGATGATAACGGTTTTTTTTACTATCACATTGACTTGAATCTGCTCATAATAGCGTAAACACATATAGATATAAAAATAAACGTGGAATATATAAATTGAATCATATTTAATGGTCCATAAACATAAAGACTTCCATGACATAGACAGGGAGAAAGACAGGCATTTATAACGGTTTTTTTTACCTAGAATGAACATTGAAGAACCTTCTACTTAAAATACATTTTAAACCGTCATGGTTACACTCATTAGAAAACTGAATAATTCCGGGATATTTACCATGATGTTCAAGTGGGTCTACTCACCATGCCTGAGCCATGATCACGGATTGACCCGTGATCGTGAAACAGTGCCAAAATATCGGGAGCTCATTAAAAAAAAAGACGTGTGGCTCTCGGAGACTGCCGCGGTATAGCTATTGTATAGCATCGTCCGATTTCGGAGCAGCTCGTCTCGATTCGTGCGAGTTTCGTAGAGTCGTACAATACGTCTTACCGCACGCACACAAACACCGTGCCGAAATCTACTGAACTGAAACGACGTTAGACGGTTGTGAGGTTTTTTCGTTACGGATTTTTTTGGTTAGGTCGCCGCGCTCATAACCCGCGATAAAAGCTATGCATAGCTTAAAGATGCTAATGCTAATGTTAATGCTATACATTTTTAGTATACCCACGTAACTAAAATGTTAACTGTAACCATGTTGTGCATATCTGTAATAGATGTAAGCACTAGAATATTTATAATGCATCTTTAATTTAAGAATGTTTGTGTTTACATTGTTGATGTGCCTTAAAAATAAATAAATAATAAATAACATGGTTAATATTCCGGAAATATTCAGTTTTCTTAAAAACTTTGTTGTTGGAAGTATTGGTACTTAAACGAATTTACAAATTAATACATTTTATCAAAATGGAAACTGGGGCTAAGTGGGAAAAATTATATATCCAACACACAATACATAACTTATCTCTAACAAAAAACAGTTAGACTTTACAAGCCTTCCCCTTTTAAGACCAAAACCGCTTTCCACCCAAATACTACGTGCATGTTTTCACCAAAGACAAATCGTACGAATTACCCAACCATACAGCATTGGTATTCCTTTATCGGATACGTACGTCACTATTCATTTATCAACGAAACACCAGAAATAGAACGTTATTCCCTAAACCCCTGACGAGACTCGAAATTTTTGGGGGAAACGTAAAGAATTCGCGTCAAGTGCGAGCTGGAGTCGCGCTCGAAGAATTCCGTACCGTAAGCTAAGTATTTCGTCAATATTTCAAGTTTCTAGTTATTTTTATAATTATATACACCGTGAAATTTTAGTGGTTGTTTTCCCGTGGCAGAACGATTTGCCTTTAGTAATACTATCGAATAATGCAAGTTATACCGCGAAAAAAAATACCGCGAAGAAAATGAGAGAAGCTATCGTTCTTTTATAAGATATGACGTAATCAGGGACTGCTTGCCGCATGAAGTCGATGCTTAAAGCTACAGAAACTCGACGCCCTAAGTCATGAAGCCGCTCGATCGTGCTTTCGAGTTTCGGTTAAACCTTTCGTAAAACCGGCATTTATTGATTTTAACAAAAAATAACTGCACAAATATATTGTACTACTAAGATAGACATCGACATCGACATACATACAATCACGCCTTTTTCCCAGAGGGGTAGGCAGAGATCACATCAAGCGATCCACTTTTCACCTCTGTGGGAAAGGTGACGTGACGGGTTGTGGACCACGTCTCCGCCATTCTGCCTTGTGCATTGTTTTAACAAGGTAATTGCGTTCCCACGAGTAGCAAGGACGAAGAATGACGGGGGAAGGAAAAGGGGAGGAAGGATACTATCGCCTCGGATGATTTGGACTCAGTCGATAGTAGCTCGAGGAGCCGGGGTCGCTTACCCGTATACCGTTCACCAACCACCGGACAGATAGTTGTGACTGGTATCCCCTAACTGAACTAAGATAGAATCATTTTAATGCGGGAAAACAACCACTAAAATTTCACGGTGTATAAAGAGAGGGTGTAATTAGAGATGTCGACAGGGGAAGACCAGGACAGACCTTTCATGGCCAAACAGGTCAAATCTTAACGAAAGGTCAAATCAAAAGTACCCGTAATCGACGAGCGTGCATGAAGAGGTTGATGAATGTGGATGAAGCGAAAGTGGTGTGCCGGGACCGTAGCACATGGCAGGAAGTGATCTCTGCCTACCCCTCTGGGAAAAAGGCGTGATTTAATGTATGTATGTTGATATCAAGTAAAAACATATTTAATGACAATTTTAGTACTAGTATTGTTGTTATAGCGGCAACATAAATTTCATGACAAATTGTGGATATTTCAACTGTCTAGCTACCACGGATCTATAGCCTACGGGCATACAGACGGACAATAATGCAGACAAAACATCGTGACAAAATCTGCACATGTATGAAACATTCTAAGGTTGTATATATAGTCGACCAATCCGCACTCGGCCATCGTGGTCGAGTAAGTCCTTATCGCCCTAGTTCAGGGCAGGCCCGTGCCCCAGCATTGAAGGCGTACATAGGCTGATGATGATGATGATAATTGACCCTTTGGATACGAAACCCGAAAAATGCCCCAGAAGGCGCGACGTCAAGGTTCCTCCTGTCGCAATTATGAGTATTGTGAAATTTTCACGGCTTTCCGGATAAGTAAACGCTTAAGGCTCCGGGCGAAATGAAAAGGGCCGTTTAATTTATGTTCTAACCGAATTCTGTGACATGGAAACCGGCGTCATAATATAATATTATTTGACTGGCTTGATGACGCATTTGATAGAACCTCTGTATATTGCGTCAAGAGTCGTGAGTTCGATTCAAAATAGGTTCAAATATTACTGTGACGTAACATCCGTGTATGTTACATTTCAATATTTATGTTATACCTTTAAGAAAATTTGCACGAAATCAGATGTTGATGTATGTGATGTTATGTAATAACTCATTTATTTATTAGAAACATAATAATAAAAGTCATCTTTTTGTCGGTGTTGTTAACTCTTATACCCCGGAAAGCACGTTAAGCCGGTGTTCCTGCACCTGATCTCTCAACGGTGATAACGGATTGCCATTTCACCGGACTATGAAAGTTAAAGATAAAATGTGTACACGTTAAGCTCTATATTTATGTTTTGAGAAAAGTTTTTTTAAATATAACACAATTTCACATACATTATTCTGACCCCGTGGTAAGTAGCTTTATCACTTGTGTTAAGGATATCATAAACAACAAAGAATACACAAATATACTTAAATATAATTAATAATACTTCCAGACACGGAGCACACACCGATGTTCGAGTCTGTGGGAATCGAACCCCCAGCTGTTGAAATCGTCGGTAGTAAACCTGGGTCACTAACCACTGTTCCACAATCTATTCAGATGGATGTCATAATATTCCTTACCGCTGATCTAAGTTAGAAATTCTAACTAACAAGAACTAATAAGGACTCTGCAGTTCAGTTTCACTATCAAAATGGTTAAGCTTCTTCAAAATGGCTACCTCCGGAAATGTCCAAATAAAAATCTCAAAGTTCTCCCGCTATTTTATGCAAACTTCGAGGAAACTCGAGTTTGAAGGTCGCCTCAAATTAGGATTGTTCGTAAAGTATCACGGTTCGATGCTATGCCGAATTCGGTTCAAGGTTCTATAATAATAATACATTTCCTGTTACACAAAAGGAAAAATCTTATTATGAGCACTTTGGGACTACAAATCAGAACCGGTAAATACCCATTTTCTTATGCAGTTGATTGACATTAATAAATAAATAAAACAAATAAATATTACACAACTACACATACATTGATCTGATCCCGTGGTAAGTAGCTTAAGCACTTGTGTTACGGAAATCAGGATCAACAGTGGATAGACAAATAAACTTAAATATATTTAATAATACACCCAGACACGGAACAAACACCGATATTCGTCACACAAATATTTGTCCCGAGTGGGAATCGAACCCACGACTCTTGGAACCGTAGGTTTTAAACCTGAGTCACTAAGTGTTCCACTGAGCCAGTCAAATAACATCAAATATATGTATGTTACTAGTGCATGCCAAATTTCAGCCCGATCCGTCCAGTGGTTTGGGCTGTGCCTTGATAGATCACTATGTCAGTCAGTCAGCCTTTGAGTTATATATATTTAGATATTTTTAGGACAATCCCACACACGCCAATCTGACCCCAAACTATGCAGAGCTAAGTTTGGGACTGACCCCAAACTTAGCCAGATGACCGTATTCACACCTAAACACGAAACAAACACCGATGTTCATCACACAAATATTTGTCCTGACTGGTAATCGAACCCACAACTCTTAGAACCGCCAGCCAGGGTTACTAACCACTGTCTCACCGAGCCTGTCCCTAATATCTTACGCCTCGCTAGAACAAGCAAATGCACTTCTTTCAGCGCTAGCCAGCCTGCTAAAATAGACTCAATGTACATAAATATACATTTTCGCTTTAGTAAAATTTCTCCTCAGCATTCTTCTTACCGCGTTCTCTATATTAACATACAAGCATATATACATTCATAAAATCACGCCTTTTTCCCAGAGGGGTGGGCAGAGATCACTTCCTGCCATGTGCTACGGTCCTGGCACACCACTTTCGCTTCATCCACATTCATCAACCTCTTCATGCACGCTCGTCGATTACGGGTACTTTTGATTTGACCTTTTTTTAAGATTTGACCTATTTGGTCATGAAAGGTCTTTCTTGGTCTTCCCCTGTCGACATCTCCAATTACACCCTCTCTATATATACTCTTCGTTAATCGTCTTTCACTCATCCTCTCAATATGACCAAACCATCTAAGTATACCTTAACATACAAGCCTTCATATGAAACCCTTAGCAATAAAGAATATAAAGGCCACATAAAAACAAAAGGGCAAACATAACCTTATCACATAATCAAACCGATTACGAAGAGGAATGGGGAGAGAGATGAAGACAGACATGTATGTGAGTGCGAAAGAGACAAATATGTATGACAAATCCAAGTTTACGATCGGTATTGGCGATAAAAGGTTCTCACGCTGTCTCAAATAACGTCGGTATGTGAAGTATGTTGTGGCGTATGCGGGGAAAGAATTATATATACTAATATTATAAGCTAAAGAGTTTGTTTGTTTGTTTGTTTGTTTGGACGCGCTAATCTCAGGAACTACTGGTTTGAATAGAAAAAATATGTTTGTGTTGAATAGACCATTTATCGAGGAAGGATTAAGGCTAATAGAACATGATGCTGCGACCAATAGGAGCAAAGAAACAATGGAAAATGTCTAAAAAACGGAAGAAAACGCGGACGTAGTCGCTGGCACAGCTAGTATGGGATATGTTCTTTTCATCCGTAGAGGTTTTGCTAATGTCATTTGAAAATCCTTTACAGAATCTGATAAATCATTTAAGGGCCGATTTTTCAATGGCCAGATAAAACTAATAGGTGAGGTAAACTATAAGACGACCAAATTATGGACGTTTTATTTCTAAGAGTAAGTGTCAATAGTGACGTGTCCTTATTTTTGCCGGCTTATAGTTTATTTCTCCGTTAAGTTTTATCTAGCCATTGAAAAATTGGCCCTTAGTACTTCCATTATTTGGAAACGTACTTATAGCTGGAGAGTATTATATATTTTTATATACGACTTTTTAAAAAAAAATTGTAAAATAGAAAAATAAATATTCTCAACAGATCTCCATAAAATATGAAAAGCTCCATAAGATAATTCAAACGCCAGATAATTAAACTCTGAAAATAAAAATAAAGCGCCTACGTAATGTGATCTCTGCCTACCCCTCTGGGAATAAGGCGTGATTTTGTGTACGTATGTTATAATGTGTACGTCCCCACTGTTGGAGCACGGGCCCACCCTTATTTAGGGAGATTAGGCCTTAGTCAACCACGCTGGCCAAGTGCGAGTTGGTAGACTACACAAGCCTAACATTTCTTCGTAGGTGTGCAGGTTTCCTCACGATGTTTTCCCTTTACCATTATACGTGTAATAATGTTAACAGAGTTACCAAAATGTTACATCTCGTTTCAAAACTTCAATTCTGCAAGTACCTGTAACAATAAAACAATTACAATTGTAATAAATTACATACAACTTTATGGAACTGTAAGTTAGAAGATTGTCTACAAAATATGATTTTAAACTGTCATGGTCACACACATTAGAAAACTGTAACTGTCAGGATATTTACCATGTAGTTGTGTTTTAATGAGCTCCCGATATTTCGGCGCTGTTGCAAGCGCCATGATCACGGATGAGTTCATCCGTGATCATGGCGCTTGCAACAGTGCCGAAATATCGGGAGCTCATTAAAACACAACAACATGGTAAATATCCCGACAGTTACAGTTTTCTGATTGTCTAAAAGATTCATTTACTGAGATAAAACTCCTCAACTGATCAAAATAATATTTTGTTACACACACCTGTAAATTATTCAGAGTTGAATTAAACTTATCTACACTAATATTATTAAGAGGAAAACTTTGTTTGTGTATTTGGTTATAATGAATAGGTTCAATAACTACTGGACCGTTTCCGTTCCGTTTAAAATCTTTCACCATTCAAAAGCTAATTTATCCACGAGTAACATGAATTCAATTTTAAATTTATAAAAAATAGGACTACATTAAATATTTAGGATTTTCGGACACAAGGTAAAAAATCAACCAGAAAAGTTACTGCGTACACCGCCTATACTTCAAGATAGACCTATAAAATGTTTTCATTAATTGTAGATCTTTTAAATATCTACAAAAAAATCCGCGACACACTATACCTATCTATGTCGAGTGAGGCACAACAACCATTTTTTTATTTAAAAATCTTAATTTTTTTGGACTACATTTAAACGCATTCATTTTACTCGTGCTATTAATCATTATCAAAATAAATTTATTTTGATAATATTTGGTCTTTGAATAATTAAAATTCGACGATTGGTTTTGAAGTTATGCCGAAATTAAAATATTACTATTTCTGCGTTGCGAAGTGGGCGTCACCAAGGCGGGGTGCGAGTGCGGAAGGAAGTTTAGATCTATGAGTAAGGTACCCGCGCGGCTCAATATTATAAAGAGGATTTTTTGTTTGTTTGTTTGTTTCGAATAGGCTCCGAAACAACTGTACCGATTTGAAAAATCTTTCACTGTTGGAAAGCTACACTATCCCTGAGTGTCATAGGCTTTTTAGATTAAAAAAATAGATTTCTCTTACGGGGTTAAAATATATTACATAGAGATAGAGATATCCCCGAAGCGAAGCGAGGGCGGGTCGCTAGTGTTAGGTAATGCAAATTTCTGGTGTTATAATATACTGGCTTGAAACCCGCGACTCCGTTCGCGTGAAATCGGGAAAACGTTATTACTTTATAGAGTGGGCTTAAAAGAAACTCTCTAAATAATGTTTAGAATACCAATACACGCGAGTTTAATCCGTAAAATTAGTTTTATTTCAAATTTAAAGAAACTGACAATATTTTAGGTTGTAAACTACACCGTGAAATTTTCATAGTTGTTTTTACCGTAGCAGAACGATTAAACTTAAGTTGTACAATCGAATAATGCTGGTTATAAAAAAACTTTTTTTTCATGAAAATTCTGAATTGTGAAAGTATGAGAGGCAATTGTTTTTTTAAGAGGTCTAACGTAACAAGGTACTGCTTACCGCATGAAATTGATGATTAAGGCAAAAAAAGCTCTACGCCCTAAGTAATAAAGCGGTTCGAGCGTGCTTTCGAGTTTCGTTCATTAACTTAATATTAGTCTTTATGGGTCTACACGCGTTATTAGGAGTAGCAAATTATATAGCTTCTTACTGCCCGACGTTTCGACTGGACCGGATTTCGTTTATTAAATTCGTAAACCTGCCCAAACCTATTATTTTATTGCTTAGGATATCTGAGGTGACAACGTCACATTTCAAAGTTTCGGATTTACTTAGGTACAACCCGCCTAAACATACAGAGATCATTTAACTTTAAAAAAAATTAGCATTTAGGCAATCTTATCATGATAAGCGATTTGTAATTTTAAACTGTCATGGTACACACATTAGAAAACTGAAAGTCATCATTCTCCTGCCCTTATCCCACGCTAAGTGGGGTCGGCGCAACATGTGTATTTCTTCCACTCGGGCCTATCATTCGTCAGCTCTGTGTCTACTCCTTTCACTCCCATATCATCTCTCACGCAATCCATCCATGTCTTCTTCGGCCTGCCTCTACCGTTACGTCCATTGATATTCATACTCATCACTCTTCTAGTCACATGGCTTTCCCTCATAACATGCCCGTACCAAGCTAACCTTGCACTTCTCATCTTTTCTAAAATAGGTGCAACTTTCAGACTTCCCCTTATATATTCATTCCTAATCCTATCCAACCTTGTTACTCCACAAATCCAGCTTAACATACGCAGTTCCTTTGCATGCACCTTCCTCTCTTCAGTCTTTTACAGTGCCCAGCACTCAGATCCATACATCGCGACAGGTCTGATGACCGTTTTGTAAATTTTCCTTTAAGTTTGAGGGGCATTTGTGGGTCACAAGTTACAGTTACAGTTAGCTACAGTTCACCTGTGATCATGGCGCTTGCAACAGTGCCGAAATATCAGGAGCTCATTAAAACAAAACAACATGATAAATATCCCGGACACTTTCAGTTTTCTAATAAGCGATTTGGTCCATCCACATGTGATGGAAAAATCGTCTTATAAAAAAAGTTAGGGACGACCAATCAGAATCAGAATCAGAATCGAATCGAACAGATCTTTTCTGTTGTGATTCCCTTCGATTCACTTATGATAACGTCAGTTGCAGTCTCTATGTACGTAGTGTAGTCCCCGCTTAGGGTAAGGACCATAGCTCTTCATCACGCCCTTATAATTGTGAGTCAAGTGTAAGGCCCTTTGAAGACGAGGTTAGCTACATAATTTCTTTTAAGTAACATCAATTGTATTGTTTTAAATCAGAACTCCTTTTTTTTCAGTTAAAATTACCTTTTATCACTGTGGACATGTACGATAGAATGGCTAGATTGACTTAGTTGAGTGGTAAAAACACAGTGGTATCTGGCGGGGTTTGAAATAGCGACCTCTCGAATGTCAACCTTAACCACTCGGCCATTGATGCTCTGCCCTATAATTATTATTTTATTTATGCGTATGTTTCTCAGTCTGCGTAGGGCCTAAGACGTCCCCTATCACACTGTGATATACAGCGCTCTCTGGTGGCGAGACATTGGGAGCAGGAAGCGGCAAATTGTTACATCCGGTCGGCGCGAACCGATTCGATTGTAATGTGATAACTTGAGCTTAACAAACAGATTCATTTGTAATTTTAATACAGATTGCTTATGAGAATTGTCTTCTGTATCTCGCTAAGCACGTTATGTAGAAATGTTAATAATATTGTGTGTAATCCTCTTAAAGAAAACAAAGTTCTACGGATTCTAAAGTCTAAAAGCAATTGATGTTTTGCAATTTTCAAGAAGGCAGTCATAGGAACCCCATACATGCCCTAATATGGCGACCCGATCCATAAATTTGGTTTCAACCTAACACTCTTCCTACAATTCCAGTAATAAAATTTAAAAACGCAAGGTAAGGGCTAAAAAATTTAATATTTCAATGAAATATATTAGTAGACAATTTTTTACAATGATAAAGGATTCTAATAACAGTTGATTAGTATGTAATTTCCAGTCAGTTATTAGTGCATCACATTTAAAATAAAATAAAGTCTAAGGATTAAACACATGTGGATTGCTATTCTATACATATTATTTAGAGACTATCTCAAATGGCAGCAGTGATCAAACTTTCTTACAAAGACAAATTTCATCTTTAGATTTGCCCGTGACCACGAGTGCTGTAAAGACTTCAAACCGTCCAGTTTCTAAATAATATGTTTAGAATAGCAATACAAACAGGTTTAATCGGAGTAGCAAATTACATAGCTACTTACTGCCCGAATCGTCTGTTGTGGCAGACGATTGGTGACGAGACCACGATTGGTGTAACCCAGTCGAAACGTCGGGCAGTAAGTAGATATGTAATTTGCTACTCCTAATAACGCGTATAGACCCATTAAGACTAATATTTAGTGTAATGGAACGCGAAAGTCTAAAATCTTACAAGACTTTAAATCGTCCGGTTTCTAAACAATATGTTTAAAGAATAGCAATACACGCGAGTTTAATCGGTAAAATTACATTCATATCAAACGTAAATATTCCAGTTAACTAATTTTTATAGAAAATCTCCTCAGTCGTAGAAAAATCTTTAAGCAATATTTTCTTACTTTATTCCTACAGTTAATCTGTTATAAGAAGTCTTAGCGACGAATTACACTGATTGTCAGAGATTATTAGGAAAATCACTGTCATATATTCTCGGAACTTAGGGGTTTCCTCATCCAATTAATAAGGGTGAAACTAAGCCGAAAGTTCTACAAATGAGTTCTTTCGACGGTACGGATTCTTTAATCGATATTTACTATGTGAAGGAAGAACTAAATAAATCATCATCATCTCAGCGTTCTCCCGGTTGCATCCTTGCGGAGCCCGGGGTCCGCTTTCCTGCTCCTAACTCTCCACCTCGCACGATCTTCAGCATCCTTCGCGGAGAGTTTGTTGGCACGCATGTCATCCACTACGACGTCAAGCCAGGCCTTCTTGGGCCTTCCCTTTCTGCCGGGACCCGGCGGTAGCGACATTGCGAGACACTTGTTCCCTACGTAGTTTGCCGGTTTCCGTAAAACATGTCCGTACCAACGTAGGCGGCACTCTTGCAATTTATCAGCGATGAAGAACTAAATAAAATTATATTAGGGAAAATATGAAACAGAGTACTCTTAGCTTGCACAATTGTTGGTGAATTTATCAATGTTTAGTTTAGTTTTTATTATTAATACTAGCGTTAAATTAATGATAAGAGAGGGAGTGATAACAGTAATCAGTAACTTAGTGCTGTACTTTACATGAGTACAGTAGTCATTTGAAATAAAACTAATTTTACGGATTAAACTCGCGTGTAATAGACAATACTATGTACAGTTCTCAGTTACTGATAACTGTTAACACTCTCTCTAATCATTACAGTTATCAGTAACTTAGTACTGTACTTTACATTTTAAAGACGAACTATTTCCAATAATTTAAGTATCGACACCTTCGCATTCCATTAGATTTAATTATATGAACTGTGAATTTTAGGCCAAAGTAGGCGGCACCAGTTCACTCGCAACCATTGGTGTAATTGCTACTGTATTATTAATTGCGTTAATTCCAAATCATAAAAAATAAGTTTGGTAAATACTTAACAAAATAGTTATTAGATACCACGTTCTCAAAGTCCTGTTTTTTGGCTTGAGTTAATAATTTAATTGGTTGCTTCGAAGATGTTACACACATAGGTCACTCACAAATACAATTACTACCCTCGTCAGTTTTCTGCGAAAATTATTTTTATCTCAACACTTTTCCCCGTTCTTCGATATTCGATCCGAACTCCAAAAACATTATAACATCCATTGATGATAGGCAACATTGCCTCTTTTCTCCATTAACGCCCACCCAATAGTTCCCAATCGGATTTAGTTCTAACGAATCAATGCGAAACTAGTAATGTATTGCATTAGCGGGAAAGCTCGCTCGTGCTTCAACCAACGTGACCCAATTTTGAAGAAACAAAACGATCCCCGCTGACAAATTCCATAAAAACCAACCGAACAAAAATAGACCTTATCCGCAAAAAAATAAAAGCCAACATACCCACTTTTACAACTTGGCCCGAGTCCGGAACATTACCAAAATCGGGTGTTGTTTACGTAGACGATATTGCACTTTATTTTACGAGCAAAAAGGTCCATTTTTGCGGTAAATGGAGGCTTTGTAAGCGTTTTTCGGCGATGCTACACCACTGCACTTGAGTAGTTGAAAATTGAACCTTATCTCTTGAAGTTTAAATCGTTTTTCTGTTGTACTTTTCGAGTACAGTCGATAAGATAAAGGCCTTTGGTTTCAATCATAGCGGGGGTAAAATTTGAGATATCTTCGTTCGATTTCGTCGTATTTATTTTGTTCTAGGAACGTCTTGAGAGTATTTTACTGAGACACATGAAACTTTCAATAGTTTGCTTTATTCAAATCGGTTTGTATTACATTTCAAAGGGGTTTACGTCAGAGGGCGCAAAATTACTATCATTGTACTTAAAATTAAGTTTCTGTATGTCTTAAACAGTTTTATGGTTGCATGAATAAAGAAAAGAAAACATTTTGAAATACTAAGCGTATCATCATCATCATCAGCCCTTATACGTCCCCACTCCTGGGACACGGGCCTACCCTTAACTAGGGCGATAAGGCCTTAGTCAATCACTCTGGCCAAGTGCGGGGTGGTCGACTACACAACCTCAGAATTTCTTCGTGTGCTAAAATTTAATAGTTGCGTACACCCTACCATATTATTATGTAGGTTTTGAGACAACTTTAATGGTGTCAATTTACAAGTATTTACAGACTTACAGCTGGGTATCTCGAATTCCGAGGTGAACCTACTATAATGACTGGACTATGCATGTTAATAAGCGTTTATCAATCTGAAGCTATGTCCTAAGATCTCCTTTTCCTTTAACATTGTAGAGTAAAATACATACCATACGTCACACAATGGCAAAGTTTTCTAAGGGCAAAGGCGAGTCAGCGAGCTTATCTGTCTGTTACGCAATCACGCATAGAGTACTAAACCGACTTTAATAAAATTTGGTACAGGTATAGTCCGGAGCATGAGAAAGGACATAGGCTACTATACAACCGACTGCGCTATAAAGAAGTAATGTTTTACCCGTCAAAAGTCTCTACGCGGACGGAGTCTTAGGTGGAAAGCTAGTTTCGTATAAAATCAGCCTCTAAACCTCACAATACTGTCCTTAGCAACAGATATAACCGTTAAAAAAGGAATAAAATCATGATTACCCATATAAAAACTAATAAAAAGATGTGGGAGTCACGTGCCCCGTATATATCCGATATCGGGCGAATTCAGACGTAATAGTCGGGACGTGATCTGAGAAGGAACGTTTGTTGCATTTGATTACTTATGCCACTTTGCGTTGAGGCCTATCTTGCTATTTTTGAAATCTTTGAAATCTACACATAAGTTTTTTCAACACTAAGCCACTAAATATTAGTCTTTATAGGATCTACATGCGATCATGGTTACGAGCGACCATGATTGTTGTAAAAGTCAAAAGTCAAAATTCCTGTATTTATATAGGCATTTACACGAACTTATAAATGATCGGTACAGTAAATAAATAAGTTAAGATTAGTGGTTCTACCACTGAAAGTAATGATGATGTGTGATTGTTAAAGTGGGACAAGCAGATAGAGCTACATATTTTAGCATTTATAATATTAGTATATAAGGCGTCCGACCGATTTTAGCCATGGCGGCCGATCTCAACTGAGATCATCCAAGTGCGCAGGACATATTATAGTGCACAAGTGTGCGCGCAAACACAAGTGCACTCTCTATTTCCTTACTCTCATAATTCGGTGAGACGGCAATCCGACATGACCGATGAGAGATCAGGCGCAGGACCACCGGCTTAACGTGCTTTCCGAGTCACGGGCGTTCAACCGCCAACTTCCTAACTCTTGACTGAGTAATGTCATTACAGAAAAACTCACACAAATTTTGCTCGACCCCGGACTCGAACCGGGGATCCCTCGGTCCTTACGCAGCGCTTGCTACCAATAGACCAACGAGGCAGTTAATTATTATAATTAGTATATAATGTCTCTACAATTGTTAATTTTTGGCACAACTTTTAAGAAACAAAACACTAAATAGAAATATGGGTTGCGATGACCGGTGGAGATACTTTTATCAGTCCCTTTTACATTTTTCATGTCTGATCAGAAACTTTATCTTAATACCCGAATAGGCGGGGGTAGTTTTTCACTTAGATATCGTCCTATCTGAAATACCATGATTCATTTTGGTTTCGGAGTAGAAATCCCTAAATATTTTGCTAGTAACAAAAAGACAGTGTGTCGATAGTGTCTTCGTAATGAATGGTAACTAGATATAAAGACAATTTGGTGAATAGTTTATGATTAACTTGGTTTTAAATTAATAAAAAAAACATACATGCACAACGAGCCCATAAACAATTTAGAAATGGATTATTTTAATTTTTTTTTTAAATCGCATTCATGTTTTTTTTTTTCAACTTTTAAAATTTACATTGAGGTTTAATAGCATTAGAGTTAACATTTTACGAGTCAGTCCAAAGTCTAGCTACCGAAAATTTTAAATCCAGACTCTCACCGGGCGTTTACAAAAAATGGTCAACGCAAACCAATTATCGTATTTTTAGGGCCGTCCATTTCAGGGTCCATATTTACTCAGCCGCACAATATCCGATATCCCGATACCTCAGCCTAAATCGAAGGCATTAAATGGGTCGAACGGACCAGATTTAATTTATTAGGGATGTTTTTCATTATTTACTTGGACAGCGCCAAGCACCGTAGCTTTTGTTGAAGATTTTATTAAAAAATACGCAGTGAATACCCACCTTTTGTTGTTAAAATAATGGCCTCGTTTTTCTTCGACGGTCCGACGAAATGAATTGGGGAGATAAGAATTGTTTTTGTAAATAATTTTGCGCGGTTATTAAGACTTGACGGCATGACTTTTCGCTGTTTCGCCTTTTGCGACTGAAATACACGTCTATAAAGTTTTTAATCTTTTACGATTATTTAGATTTTTATTGTGAGCGCGATAACAAGTTGGACTTGAATTGTGATGGAACAAGACAGTCAATGTCATAACGGAGAACGGTAAAGTAAACTTCGGATTAAAATAAAGTAAAAATGGGGGAGAGAAAAATATTTTTTTCATCGACTTGCTCGACTCTGCACTATTGCGTTATGGTTAAAGCACTGTGTTCCTTCTAGGTGAAGTTATGCATTATATATTTGACGTAATACTAAACTAATGAGAAAGGGAGTCAGAAGAAACGACCTGTCTTATACGATAAATTGATAATCTACTTTAAACTAAGAATTGTACGACCTAATATGCAAAGTTTCGTTACTTCACTATAGTAATCAAATAGGTCTCTAACCCAATCGAATCTATCCCATACAAATTCAAGCAACCAGTAGCGGTACCATGAGTTGGCTATCGAAAACTTACGTACGTTAAAAACCTATCGAGTTGTTTATTTCATACGACCGATTTTAGTTCTTAGCGCTAACCAGGGGCGCTGCACAAGTTT
Organism: Maruca vitrata; assembly: GCA_039566165.1. Taxonomy (NCBI): domain Eukaryota; kingdom Metazoa; phylum Arthropoda; class Insecta; order Lepidoptera; family Crambidae; genus Maruca; species Maruca vitrata. The sequence goes on from CM076940.1 coordinate 9,758,453, forward strand.
TTCATAGATATATTTACGTAGGCGATATCGTCCGTAACTTTTAAACTCATGGTAGCGCTACTGGCCTACTTTCTACCCAGAACACTATGGTTCGACCTTATCCAACTAATTTGAGATAAGAAGGCACAATCTCCGTAAAAATACTATAAAAAGTTTACCTCCATACTTCGTTTTTGAGGCGTTTAATTTTTTCACCACTCCCTACGAAGGGTCTAACATTGAAAAAGCGATTTGACAAAGCCCTTTGAGCATCTATGCGAAAGGGAGGACTTTGAAATTTTGTCTTTTTAGATTTTGTACTATAGAGATTTATTGATGAAGATTAGTAACTATTTGATGAGGATATTTTATGTTTCTTGTTATATTGATAACGCTTATTTGATGCATTTTAAAATTTCACTTTCATTGTATAATTGAAAAGTTTTACAGAAATTTAGTTTTTCTATAAATTTTTATGATTCTTCTTTTATTTATTTTTTTGGCTTTGTTAACTTGGTAAATATTTTTGATCATAACAAAAACGCTGTCGTTATAATATGACTCAACTAAGTAAATAAAAGTAACTAATTCATATTATAATAATATAAGTATTTATACGTTATGGTATAGTGTCAGTTTATTAAATTATAAAATAATATAATATAATCAGCCATGTACCCGTTCATAAATCAAAATCTAAAGTTTCCACGAGTAAAGTAAAACATTCCACCTTTTATTATAACCGAATGGTTTTTCTCCTTTGTACCTCTTCGCTATCATCAAATTACGCACGCGCTCTCTAGTAACATAATGCTCAAAGTAGCAAGCAATTGGTTTTGTTTTGCATTCCCTTATTTACAACCAATACTTTGCAGAGATTGCGAGCGAAATTGAACTCTATCCAGTTGAAATAAAGGCTATTACTTATATCCATCAGACTAGGTTTAGTTTGGTATCGATACATTTTAATACATTTTTTGATTAAATTAAAACGCTAGGCTGTTTTTCTCTGTAATGGCATCGATTTATCAATGGCTTTTGTTTGAAAGGATTCAAAGGTTTTTTGTTCAAATACAAAGCTTATGTTGAGGCTTTTCTCCAATGAATTAAGGTATGTAAGATTTTAGACTTTCGCGTTCCATTAGATTAAAATTAGTCTTAATTGGTCTACACGCGTTATTAGGAGTAGCAAATTACATAGCTACTTACTGCCCTACGTTTCGACTGGGTTACTCCAATCGTGGTCGCGAGCGAAGTTAAGGTATGTTGACAGTATGTTTAATTTGAACAATACATACTTAATTAAAGTATATTTACTTTTTTCTGAAATAATTTTAAATTATATAAATAAATTTAATGTGTGTTTAGAATTACTTCGTGAAAATTGAATATGAATTGAGTTCGTCGGTTGATGAACAACCTGGTGTCAGAGTTTTTAAACCGCCCGTAGGCCTCTGACATGGCTTCACACACCGTTGAAAAATTTCTCAGGTGTGCTGGTTTCCTCACGATGTCTTCCTTCACCGTTAAAGCGTCGAATGGTGGTACATATGAATTTTGAATTTGAAAAAGACATTAGTACCTGGCGGGGTTGTGTATGTATTTACCGCATTTCTTACACTAGTAACGTCAATTCACGTATCATTAGAATCCTACTGTATTGAATTACCATACCCTTAGATTAGGTGCCATCAGACGTCGCCCACACACACAGTTAGAGATGTTCGTAACGTAAACAATATCAAGGATTACTGTCCCGTCCCATTATCCCCCTTAATGGCATATAGGGACAGACATAAGACTCCTTAATACTATCGGGACAAATAACCAGTCGATTGGAATAGCCCGTTCATTTTCTAGTTGGATTAGTATATTTAGAACTAAAAATCATTTAAGAATTAATAAACAAGATTAAGCGTGATTAGTACCTAGTGCAACTTAATCTAGGTTTTTAATAAATTAAAATAAATACCGAAGAAAAATAGCTTTGTAGTACATTGTTCCGATTTCCGTAACACAAGTTCAGTAACTTTAGAAACAGCAGTGGTAACATAAATTTACTTCAATAACATACCCAGACACAACTTTGACGAGACTTTAATTTATTATTCGATTTAACAAGGTATATTAAAGACTATTTAATTAAATCACTGTTGCAAAACCATTTTCACGCGAACGAGGTCGTGGGCGCCCGCTAGTATGCGAATGAAATACTACATCCAAAGATTGCAACCACAATCTCAAATTGACTTTAACCATACAACCTCATCATAAAATGTACCCTATTCCCAAAGGCACACGTAACAAAATCCCTAGTTTTCCAAACTCACTTACATCATCGGACCGTCTTATGGCAACCAAGTGTTGACACTTTAAAAGACTACCCTTAGGTGCCATTAGAAAAGCGGAGAAATATTGTATAATTCGGCGTTCTCACACGATCCGACGTCCATTACATTACAATAACATTGATGTCAAGGCATAGGAGGTAGCGGGTAGAGATCATGGTTACACACATTAGAAAACTGAAAATGTGCCATTAAGGCATGGAATGCCCTTCCAGCTCATGTTTTCCCTCCCTCCTATGATCCCGGGCTCTTCAGGCGGGGCGTGAAACGGCATTTAAGCAGGCCTTCAGGGTGAGTGCGACAGGCTCAATACGATCTATTGTGCCTGTCGACCTCATATTTGGATCTCGCTACCGCTTACCATCAGGTGGAGTGAGGTCATCTTGTTAGCCTTTTTATAAAAAAAAATTAAAAAAATGTGCGGGATACTTACCATGTTGACTAAAGAGATGACCGATATGTCTGCTCTTAGACCTACCGTCATTCTCGCAGTCCTACAGTTCACCCGTGATCATGGCGCTTGCAACAGTGCCGAAATATCGGGAGCTCATTAAAATAAAACAACATGGTAAATGGTAAATGTCCGGGATGGACATTTTCAGTTTTCTAGAGATAACTGAAAGTTAATCGTACCTCTACAAAGATACCAAAGTTGTCGTAGGTACATTTTATATATGATGTGTTATACCTAATATGCATATCAGAATTAACAGTGGATACACCTAGGGGTGAGAGCCATCCGCTCCCCCGCAAGCCCGGTGATGACAACAAGGCTACTTCAAACCATCATCGTATGACAATTATGAAAAAAGGGGATACATAAATATATTCACTTTCTACCTGTTACTGTTATTAATATTGAGCAAAAAAATACATGTCTTTTTTATAGGCCTCCCTTAATATTTTATATCTTTAAATTTTAAGTGTTTCTTGTTATAGCAGCAACGGAAATACATCATTTGTTAAACATTTCAGCTTTCTAGCTATCACGGTTTATGAGAAACAGCTTGGAGATAGACAGATGGACAAACAGACGGACGGTGGAGGCTTAGTAATAGGGTCTTACCTTTAAGGTAAGTCACCCTAAAAAGCACCTTTTAACGCTTACTCCTATAACAACACCACTCCCCCATAGCCATTCGCTTCAGTTTACACAGCGACGTATGTAAGTGACGTCCTTTATAAACGCCCTGTATAAACCTCCCCCCTCAATCCGTATCCCACCGAAAACGTCAAGAGGAATGGTAAAAAAAGAGCCAAGTTGTGACAGGTAACATAAAAAGGGAGGCAACTTTGGTGAGCTATTTAAACATCAATCAGAATGTTTTCCCACAACATCACGTATACAATATAAGTACGATTATACAATGTTTATCTGATACGGGTCTGAGGTGCTTTAGGAATGTGTTACGGTTATATTATAGAAACAATTGTGTTGATAGAGTGATTTAATTTAGAGAATAAATAGAACAGAAAAACTCTATTTAACCTAGATTTCTATTGAGTTCGCTCGCGACCATGGTGGTTTTACCCAGTCAAAACGTCGGGCAGTAAGTAACTATAAATGTAGTCTTTATGGGTCTACTCGCGATATTAGGAGTGGCAAATACAAAGCTACTTACTGCCCGACGTTTCGACTGGGTTACACCAATCATGGTCGCGAGCGAACTGGCGCCGCCCGTCAATATTTAGTGTTATGGAATGCAAAAGTCTAAAACCTTAAGTAAGTAGCTATGTCGTAAGATTGGCTATTGATATAGCATCAAAAACTACATAATTGTATAAGGTTAGCCTGTAAGGATTATGTTTGTATGTTTTAAATAAATAAACGTTTTCACTTCTGTATAAATGTACCCAGTTAATATTATCAAACCTATTTCGATGACATCATATTTTCGACTTGACTCATCTACTACCGTGCATTAAGATAGTGAGGAACTTCAGTGTTTGCTATTGTAACACTATGTTTTTCATAATATGAATAGTTTTTAAGACGACCAAAGGTGCTTGTACTAAGTTCCTTCAAAGTTAGCGTTAAGTTTTAAGCCGATTTTTGAAACAATTTAAGCTCTATTCAAACAACTCGGCCTAGTGGTTGGGAGTTCACTGAAATTTTAAAGTTTAAGTAAGACTCGTTAATGTTTACACAAGTAAATTAGTGTAATTCACTTAGTAAACTCCAATTAAAGTTTAATTTTACGAATAGAGTGATTTTCACAGTTTAAATACACATACACTTTACAGTTCTTTTTAATTCTTCATACAATGATGAATCGGCTCGTTGGAACAATGGTTCAGTCGAAGATCGAAGAAGTCGTGTGTTCGATTCCCACCCGGGACAAATATTTGTTTGACGAACATCGGTGTTTGTTCCGTGGCTGGGTGTGTTAATAAATGTATTTAAGTTTATTTGTGTATCCACTGTTGATTCTAATATCTGTAATACAAGTGCTTAAGCTAACGTGGTAAATATCCCGGACAGTTTCAGTTTTCTAAAATGCTTAAGCATCTTAGCACGGGATCACTCCAATGTATGTATGTAGTATTGTGTAATATTTATAAAAAAAGTTATTATTTGCTTATTTTTCGTTAGGTTCTTGGTAAATAATGAAACTCTTATAAAGAGGTATTTTTTAAAATATTAAGAATGAAATAAATAAATTTTTGCTTGTTTCCCGTGAGGTTCCAGGTAAATAGTAATAAAACTATTAAAGTTTTCCCAAAGTTCTGATAAAAGATTGGAACTTCCTCCATACTTTCAATGATTGACTTTGAAACTGAGCTCTGTATGAAGATTGCTTCAGGATTCTAGGAAACTTTTTCAATAACGCTAACCGAAAAAAGGTGAATAAAATAATATTTTTGATACTAATTTGATTTGTTTCATTTCGCACTAGCTATCGCTTGCGATTTCGTCCGCGTGGAAATGGTTTTATTATTGCTAATAATGGTTTTATTATTGCAAAATAAAAGGCGTCCGACCGATTTCAGCCATGGCGGCCGATGTCAATTGAGATCAGTCAAGTGCGCAGGACATACCTATTATAGTGCACAAGTGTGCGCGCAAACACAAGTGCACTCTCTATTCCCTTACTCTCATAATTCGGTTAGACGGCAATCCGACATGACCGATGAGAGATCGGGCGCAGGACCACCGGCTTAACGTGCTTTCCGAGGCACGGGCGTTCAACCGCCAACTTCGTAACTCTGGGCTGAGTAATTTAATTACAGAAAACTCACTCAAATTTTACCCGACCCCGGACTCGAACCGGGGACCTCTCAGTCCTAACGCAGCACTTGCTACCAATAGACCATCGAGGCAGTTAACCATACCATACCATAGTTACAACCTATGCAACCTAATCAATGATTAGTATCAACTTAATTGCTCACAAACGTTCAATGGTAAGAAACATTAACACTTGGAAGACACGAACCAGTACATCGACGCATATCTATGGGAACACGATAACCCACACAAAGTGGAACAGCCAAAATCAACCTTAACACTAACAAAATAAGAATCTATATCGATCATCACAAGAAGGCTAAGTTTTTAGATAAACAAGCAAATGTGACGTTTGTTCCCAAAGAGATAACCTCGCAAATCCTTTGGTGTTAGGTACAAAGTTGTTCTTCCACAATAATAGACTCAATTTCGTAACGTATATAGGTGAAACTTGATTGCCTTATAATCAACGCGAAAGAAACGTGGGAAAATGGCTCCATTGTTTCTTCAGCTCTCTAGCAGCCTTGGTTCAGGGTTCAATGGACTGCCAGTGGGCTGTGACGGTAATGCTAGGGCGTAGGACTGATACCAGATGATACCTGGTATTGGTCGTGAGAAACCTGGGCTCCTTTGTATGGCTATTGCATAAAGCACAGTAACAAAGACTTTTATGTTCGTCGTTTTGGGGCCAAATACATTTCTTTCTAAAGCGTCGAAAGCCGAGTGGTTACGATCGTTGCTTGCCAAGCAAGAGGTCGCCAGTTCAAACCCCGCCACGTACCACTGTGTTTTTCAAATTTGAAATTCATATGTACCAATATTGACGCTTTGACAGTGAAGGAAATCATCGTCAGGAAACCTACACACCTACGAAGAAATTCTTAGGTTGTGGAGTCAACCACACTTATCGCCCTAGTTTAGGGTAGGCCCGTGCCCCAGCAGTGGGGACGTATATGGGCTGATGATGACTTTTGCATCTACATAGTAGATTCCTGTCACTCGGGGTACGGCCATAATACCAGCGCTGCAGCTGCCCTCAGGCTGATGTAGCACATGCTGAGGCCTGTACCTTAATGACCACTTTTAGTTTAATCTGTTTGTGTTAATTCTTTGTTCTTCTCCTCACTGTTACATTACTCTGTGTTTTTGTATGGGTTTTGTGTTTGTTCCGTGTAAATATCTATGTACGTATATCAGTCTCTGTCGCCCATACTACAAGGTCTGCTTAGTTTGGGGTTAGATGAACGTGTGTGTAAATGTCCCAGATATTTACAGGTATTTTTAATAGGTCCATAAACTGGCAAGACTTATAAATATTGTGTTGATAAATATTGATTGCCAATGATCACTTATTGTAAACAATACAAAAGTTATTTACTTTCTCAATAAACCATGTACGTCCTTTTCAAACAAAAAAAAAGAAAACGAATCCCCTAACTAAATAAAAATAAATCCCCTTCATAGCAGAAACCACACATCTGAAAAGGGAGTTTGACCCAAAAATGTCGTTCGCAGATCGTCAATTATACCTTAAGCCCTTGTATTAAGAGAATTGATGTCTCAAATAAGATAAAGCGATTTGGTTGAGACTCAAAAAGCTTTTTTGAATAACGTTCGTTTGGTACGCTTGGGTGGACGTGTGGCTTAAAAGAAGAGGTGCAGAGTATTAAAATTAGTCTTTATAAATAAAATAAAAAATAAATATCTGGGACATTTCCACACACGGTCATCTGACCCCAAACTAAGCAGATCTTGTACTATGGGCGTCAGAGACTGATATACATACATATATATTTATAAATACATACTTAAATACATAATCACACCCAGACATGGAACAAACACCGATGTTCATCACACAAATATTTTTCCCGAGTAGGAATCGAACCCACGACCCTCGGAACCGCCAGCCAGGGTCACTAACCACAGTTCCACTGAGCTAGTCAAAAGCAAAGGAGTAGGAATAGTAAAGGAGTAGCAAATTACATAGCTTCTTACTGCCCGACGTTTCGACTGGGTTACACCAATCGTGGTCGCGAGCGAACTACTTTGCTACTCCTAATAACGCGTGTAGATCCATAGAGACTAACTTTAGTGTAATATGTAATATAAAGAATAACTTCCATTCTTTATGGAACGCGAAAGTCTAAAAAATTGAGTGTATTATTACGAATATTAGTACAGACATATTATGAGGAGGGAAGAAAGCCATGTGACTAGAAGAGTGATGAGTATGAATGTCGCAGGACGCAATAGTAGAGGAAGACGGAAGAAGACATGGATGGATTGCATGAGAGATGCTATGGGAGTGAAAGGAGTAGACGCAGAGCTGAGGAATGAAAGGCCCGAGTGGAAGAAATACACATGTTGCGCCGACCCCACTTAGCGTGGGATAAAGGCAGAAGAATGATAACGTAGAGTATTATTTTATGCGATGCTAAGTTTTTCCATCATCATCATTGGGTATTTGAACAACTGAATTTAATTATTGAAATTTAGCTGTTCTGAATTCAGAGCAAATAATCTTACTAAAATTATAAATATCCTAGGCTCTTCAAACGGGGCGTGAAACGGCAATTAATCAGGCCTTTAGGGTGAGTGCGACAAGCTCAAAATAATATGATCTAGTGTACCTGTCGAGCCTATTATAAATAAAAAAATATGTTTCCGTCTGTCTGCCTGTTGTCTGTAACACTTTCCAACCAAGCCTACTGAATCATGAAACATAATTTAGCTGAAAGATTTTAGGCTACTGCTTAATCGACTAGGCTATTAAAGAAAGTAATGGTTGACTCGATAACCTAGTAGATACCTAGAACCTAGATTGTAACAATGATCACATTCAATGATGCAATTTGTATTACGTTATTTTTACAAAATTAAATTATGAATCTATTTAAGTTATGTAATTTTTATTGATTTCGTAATCGTAACTTGCTATGAAGCAATACATAGCTAGCTAGTTCAAGACTTCAATTTATATATAAATAGGATTACGAAATATATACTTACTACTTTGATTCAATTTTCTCTTGACTTGCACCAGATGTCTTTGTACTTAGAGCGCTTGGTAAAAGTCATTGAATTCGTATTGTGATTCATTTGGGAGACAAGCATACGCTGATAAAATGGCCGACGATTTTTTATGTAACAAGATGAAGACGAACGAATAATATGCTTGAAGTAATACCATACCCTTTTAACAATGTCAAGATTTTATAATATTATAGATGTTTTTTTTTATACAGGTACATTTAGTCTGCAAGAGTCGTGGGTTCGATTCCCACTCGGGACAAATATTTGTGTGATGAACATCGGTGTTTGTTCCGTGTCTGGGTGTGATTATGTATTTAAAAATATATATGTATGTATATCAGTCTCTGACGCCCATAGTACAAGCTCTGCTTAGTTTGGGGTCAGATGACCGTGTGTGGAAATGTCGCAGATATATTTTTTTATTTTTTTATTTTTTTTTTTCTTACAAAATGACTTGATTTCAATTATAAGTTAATGTTTTTGTCATTCATCTAGCTACTTGCTATCCGTAAGCTGTTAAGTCTTTCAGCCCACAAAATAACTCTCAGACTTAAGACTATCTGTGTGCAAAATTTCATCAAAATGGGTTCAGTAGTTAAAGCGAAAGCGACAGACTGACGGTGTAACTTATAGTTTTATAAAATGAGTAAGAACAAAAGGAGCGATGGCTAAGTGGTCAAGGTCGTTGCTTGCCATGCGAGAGGTCGCTTTTCAAATTTGAAATTCATATTCATATTTGAAATAAAACCAAACAAATAAAAATAGACAATACTTCATATTCATATTCAGGGTAGGCCCGTGCCACAACAGGGAAACGTATATAATGATGATTTTGTGTTAAGAAATAAGGATATTTGTTTGACACTCAAATCCTTTAGCGCTACCACGAGTTAAAAAGTTACAGACTCGATATCACCTATGTAAATATGTCTTCCAAACTTGTACAGCGCCCCTAGCGGTTACGCTAAGTACTAAAATCGGTCGTATGAAAAAAACAATTCGATATGTTTTCAACGTACGTAAGTTTTCGATAGCTAACTCATGGTACCGCTACAGGTAACTTTTAACTTCACCATGTAATCTAATGTCATTTTATAGTAGTTTACTTTGCTAGTCTATACTTAGGCACTACAATCTAGGTCTCAATGAAAGCCTAGTACTGAAGCCGCACATCGCTCTTAAAGCCTAATTAATGCAATTAATTGTATCTGGGGCTTGGTTAATTTGCCTATATTTCGCTCAAGGCTTAAGACTAATTCTAGATTATTAGATCCCTCAATCGTTGATCTATTGGTAGCGAGAACTGTTAAGACGGGGAATCTGGGTTCAAATCTGGGATGGATCTTAATCTAGCTTCGTTATGGAAATGACTGCAAAGTCCTTCTTAGGTTTAAGCATAACATTGTTTAATAAAATCCCAAAGAATGTTATTGTAATTGAATAGATTTTTATAAGTTCAAACTTTTTATTAAGTTGTGTCTTGTGAAAAATGCATAATTATAGAGTGAAAGACTACTTGATATGAACGAACTCCATAAAGACCCATAGGATATAGTTTTTAATGTTCTCGAACGCGAAAGTCTAAAATCGTATGTTTTAAGCTCATATTACTGTTTAGACTTAAAATGTACACTTAGTAAAATACACACACAAATTTTGCTCTACCCCGGACTCGAACCGGGGACCTCTCGGTCCTAACGCAGCACTTAACTTACCAATAGATCAATGAGGCAGTTATTTACTTAAAACAAGAGCTCTTGCTACTGGAAACAAAATTAGGTAATATACATTTTATAACGTTTTCTCTTGACAATTTATTACTTGTTCAGCCTTACCAATTTCACTATCTACCATTAAAGGGTAACGTGGGGTAATTTCGTTCGAAAGGCAAATATAATGAAGAGTCTTACCCACAATGGGTTCTAACGAGCAAGCGATCAATCGCTCGGGGAGAGAGGGGGAATTTGTTACAAATTATAGGTTTCAAGGATTTTTCTTGGAAGGGATTGTTCAATTTACTGTCGGGATTAAATAGACTGAGGAACTTTAGATCTTGTTATTAGATTGGTGATAAATATATAATGTGAAAGCTTAAAAAACGTAGTAATTGTAATATTGTGTAGGATTGGATAATCTAAACTTATTGATTTTTTTTTATATTGCATAGCTTTTATCGCGGGCTTTGAGCGCGGCGACCGAACCAAAAAAAAAACCTCACAATCGTCTAACGTCGTTTCAGTTCGGTTGACTTCGGCACGGTGTTTGTGTGCGTGCGGTTAGACGTATTGTACGACTCTACGAAACTCGCACGAATCGAGACGAGCTGCTCCGAAATCGGACGATGCTATGCAATAGCTATACCGCGGCAGTCCCCGAGTGCCACACGTCTTTTTTTTTAGTATTGGCTATTATTTGCGCGAACACTGCACATGCTGCGAAATAAAACTAATTTTACGGATTGAACTCGCGTATATTGTTATTCTAAACATAAATTGTTTGGAGACTTTCTTTATAGCGCTCGTGGTTTTTTCATTGTTACTTAAAGCTCTAATGTAAATATTAAACTTGATAAAACCTAGGTAGCTCAAATAGTATAGAACAATAGACGCGGTATCTAAAGACCGGTGGTTCAAGTCCCCGTCCAGGCGGGTTCAAAGATGTAATTATTTTTTTTAAATTAAAGGTTATTGATTCCTGACGTTTGCAAACCTATTTGGTAACCGGATTTCAAAGATATACTTACTCTAGTACTAAGAGTCAATTAAAATAAAATAATATTTTTTGTTTTACGAAGTGTAAACTGTAATTTATATTAAAATAGCAACTAAGTACCAAAACTTTGTATCGAAACTACGAATCTTGTGTCTAGTTACCTTTATTGAATAGATTTATACACCATCGGTATCCTGTTTAAATAATAATAATAATAATAATAATAATAATAATAATCGTTTATTTCTCACCATAATCCTAGCTCACATACATTTGCAGGAGTAGGTATCTTAAAACTATGACTGCTAAAATGCACTGTGTAAATAAATACAAAACAAATCTGGCAATGGTGGCAGAGTTAAAACAACCAGAAAAATTCGCGATAAAAAAGTTATAGATAATACAACTTATAAGGACAGTTGGATTATGGCAGGTTGACACCTATACTGGGATGGGTCCCGTATTCATAGGTAATCAACCTTCCTCCCGGATATAAACTTATAAGTGAGACGTTACATATTTTTCGATAATATATATTGTGAATAAAATGAGGGTAAATAAACTTAACAAATATCTTTTGATCCGATTGCAAACACAGTGGAAAAGACAGGAGAATAAAGAATATCATAATCAACAGTAACATTATGTAAATTAGTGCATGTATAAAAATTATATAAATGCTTACATTTGGCTACGTTTAAGTCACGTTCATCATTCATCAAGTAGCATATACAGAGGAGTAGTATGAACTGTTACAGGAGTGAAATTGAGATGAGTGATTGAAGGATGGAACTCATGAAATTATGGATTAAGTTTATCTTAAAATTCTCAATACCTTTTCAGTGTCATCATAGGATAGAGTTGCTAAAATATTTTTCATTGTGTTCTTTAAGCTGAATTTGTCTAGTTTGTAGATTTGTGTAATGTCATTGAAATGTCTATAGAGAAATGGGGCAGTATAATATGATTGACGACGGGTAAACATTTTGTTAAAATGGGGTACACATGTCCGGGGTCGTCTTTTGTTTTGGGATATTATAGAGGGATCGATTGACTTATGGTGAAGAAGAACTGAGTTGTAGAAAAACAATTGTCTGACTGTAAGCAATTGTGATTCCGAATAAAGCATTTTCGTAGGATATTTTCTGGACCTGTTAAGCATGATCTTAATGACTGCTCTTTGCGCTCTTTCGAGCTCCAAGAGATGGGAGGAGGCGGCACCACCCCACACAGGAATACAGTATGATAGCAGGGATTGACAAAGTGCATAGTACACATTTTTGACAAGCTTTAGGTCCGCAGTTTCACGCAAGTTTTTGAAAATATGCATAAGCCTACGAACTCTTTTACAGAGTGCAGAAATATGCGGTTGCCAGCTAAGGTTATTATCTATTATAATACCTAGATATTTGTGGGTATTCGTTTGATCTAATTTTGGACAATCACAAGAGGAGAGCAAACTATCTGTTTGGTTACAGCTGCTTTTATGTGCGTTTATCTGAAAATTCACAGGTGGTTTGGTAGCAGCTGTTACCCTGAAGCAGATGTATTTTGTTTTGGGCACATTTATGGTTAAAAGATTGTGATCTAGCCAACCTATAACTTTTTTGAGGCCATCTTCGGCTGATTTCTGAACCTGTGGCCACGAATCTCCCTGGAATATTAAAGCGGTGTCATCGGCAAAAGCTAGCGTCTTACCTTGAGTAGTATTAATTTTGCACAGGTCATTAACGTAGGCCAAAAACAGCGTTGGACCCAGTGTACTGCCTTGGGGAATTCCATAGGTGACAGATGATGTGTTGCTAATGGTGCTCGAAACCCTAACGACTTGGTTTCTATCTGTTAAATAGTCCCTAAACCACTCAAGGGCAGAACCTCTGACTCCAAGCTTCTCCAATTTGTACAGGAGCAAAGGAATGGACACCGTGTCAAACGCTTTCTTTAGGTCAAGGAAAATAGCAACGCATTTTTTGCCTATGTCAAGTGATTCCGTTACTGTATTAGAGAGAGAGATGACAGCGTCTTCAGTATTTTTACCACTTCTAAATCCATATTGGTTTGCGGCTAGTAGTTGGTTGCTCTCTAAGAACTTAATAAGACGGCTATTCACTATCTTCTCAATTATTTTGCTAATTGTACTAAGCAAGGAAATAGGTCGATAGTTAGACACAATATCCACCCCGCCACCTTTGTAGACAGGGACAACCACGGCTTTTTTGAATATTGTAGGGAAGCGTCCAGTAGTAATGCTCAGATTGCACAGGTGGGATATGATTGTACACAGAATTTCGTGCGAATTTTTTATAATAATCGTGGGAATGGAATCAATTCCTGGCGAGCTGTTGGTTCTAAGTTTAAGTATAATATTATCAATCTCAATAAAATCTGTCGGGTACATGAATATTGAGTTTGCGTTAGGGAGAGTGTTGTGCTTTTTAGGAGTTGCGACTCAGAAACATTCAATTTATTTAGTATGTCGCGTGCCAGATCTCCACCGATGGATGTAAAAAACGTATTGACAGCATCAAGAGATTCCTGGTGTGAAGATGATAACCCCAACAATCCGTCTGCTTGGGTGTGGTTGGTTTTTAGATTACATATTTCCTTCACTATCTCCCAAGTACCTTTATTATTTTTGTTGTTCTGGAATAGTTTGGTTCGATAATAGTTAATTTTTAGCGACTTTGCGGTTTCACTACATGTGTTGCGGTATTTTTTGTATGTGTATTTTAGATCAAAATCTGTGGGATATTTTTTTACTAGTTGGTGAAGGCGGTCTCTTTTGTGAAAGCATTTAATGATACCTTGTGTAATCCAAGGTTTCAGCGGTCTATTTCTTTTGGTGAAAGTTACTGTTTTGGTGTTAAGAGCTATAAAGTCCTGAAGTGTTGTAATTAAGGAGGTAGCTGCTAAGTCTGGATCAGTCATTGCTAAATAGGGGGTCCAGTCATGGGATTTGATAGCTGCTCTTATCGATTGATAGTTTATTTTCGTTCTTGTTATCGAATTTATAGTTTTTGAGTTCAGCGCAAGTGAAGAAACAATAGATAAGAAAAGCGGATAGTGATCAGTGATATCTGCCTGGAGAACGTATGATTGAAAGGGTCCAGTTAATTTACACATGATGTGATCAAGGCATGTGCTTCCGTGGGTGGGTACATGAACAGTATTTTGGAGACCATGCGAACCTAGGATCTCTAAATAATCTCCTACATGGGAATTATTAATGTCCATGGTGTCGATATTGATATCTCCAGTGATAACTACATTTCTAGTTCTTGTAGTTGCTAGATATGTATCTAGTGAGTCTAGAAATTTAGATGGGTCTTTGAAGCAGAACGGCCGGTAGATACCAATTACCGTCATATTACCCACCCGAGCAGAAAGGCAGTTGGCGTCATTTAATTCTATTTCCTGGACAGAAGCCTTGATATTGTTATTTATGTACATAATGACGCCGTCATTCTGATTAAAACTCCTTTTAGTAAAGTGTGAGGTATAGTCATCAATTGATGGAGGGACAGAGTTCTCATCACACCAACACTCCGATAAAACAATTATGTGGATTTCGGTACCAAGACCTGAGACGTATATCAAAAAATTGTCCAGATTTTTATTGACACTTCGTACATTTATTGAAATTATATTGAATCTACCTTTGACAGTGTTTGCTAATGTGGCTAGATCGCGTTTGAGAATTTTAGGATCTTCAATTAACTTACAGGAGACAGTACATGATTTTTCTATTTCATCAAACAATCGTTGACTATCCATCATTATATAAGTTGGTTTTTGTTAATAAACATAGCTAACAAGTGGGTAAATGTATTACAGTAAATAATTGGGTATAATAGGAATATATATTTAAGTGTATGTGTAATTAAGTTTATAAAATATGTGTTTTCCAATGGATGTAGATAACAATTGTGTTTGGGAGTATAAATATTATTGTGTAAATTTAAGAACAATAAATAGAATATTAAATATTTCATTTTACAATCATAGTTGGTATCATAACGCCATCCCTCTTGATTTGTTTTAAATAGGAAGACATTATAAAGAGAATAAGCAGATGACAAGACATTATAAGTAGAGTAAACAGGTGACAATTTACAATAACAGACAGCAATAAAAACATAACAAATAGGAATATGCAAAGGTGGCATGTAGGTCACTCGGCTCCCGCAGGACCCTCCAGTCACGAGTTCGAATTCGAAAGGACCAACAAACGATCGAGGTCGGCGCCAGACCGCAGCTGGAAGACCGGTGAACCGTCGGCCTGCCGGACGAAGATGCGGCCTCGCTTGGTCCACGAGTACCGCCACTGCAGCCTACGGCACTCCTCCCGAGCGCGGTGGAACAACTGGCGGTTGGACCGCGTCAACCACAACAAATATATTTTCTGTTTAATTATATTTAGTACCTGAAACAAACAAAATAGAAATTAGTAAATATTTTATTAATTAATATTACGTGTACAAAGTAATCAAATACAATATCGTTTTTAGTGTGTTAGCAAATAGATATACTATTTGGTACTTCCTGTTCTGAAAATATTATTGGTTATTTTATTGTCTTTGTTAAGCCAAAACTAGGGCGATTGAGCCTTAGTGAACCACGCTAGCCAAGTGCGGGTTGGTCGACTACACAAACTTATAATTTCTACACAAGTGTGCCTCACGATTTTTTCGTTCGTTGCTAATCTCTCAGTGATTTTATTTTGTACAATTATAATCATCATCATCAGCCCATATACGTCCCTAATGCTGGGGCACGGGCCTACCCTAAAGTAACGGTTAAGCCTTAGTCAAACACGCTGGCCATGTACGGGTTGGTCTACGATTAATCGTGATCAGAAACTCGAAATTCCGTTTTCAGCACGTAATGAGTTACAAGAGTCCCATTAGGGGAACAACAAAATTCAAAATGGCGGACAACAAACGTTCAGCCGAGAAAGCTTATTGGTTCCGAATCAAAAGCATAATGCGTACCTCCAATTTACTTGGCATAATTAATCCGAGTTCAAAAGGCTACCGGGCGGTGATGTCGGGTAAACTTAACTGGGGGTTAGCGGTTAATTAGGCTTTACTTTATGTTTTAGTAAATTATTTTCTGAGTACATAACGATTGCGGTAATAAATACGTGCTACTAAATGGAACGCGAACGTTTTAAATCATAATTGTAATATTTGAAATCATATGAAATCGACAGGTACAATAGACCATAATTTGAGCCTGTCGCACTCACCCTGAAGGCCTGCTTAAATGCCGTTTCACGCCCCGCCTAAAGAGCCCGGGATCTTAGGAGGGCGGGAAAACATGAGCTGGAAAGGGATTCCATGCCTTAATGACACGGAGCATTGTCTAAGAATGTTTTTTTAACACAATAAATTGTTTTAAACAATTTTGTTGTTGATTTGTCTGACTTCTGTCTTATTACGTCTTTGTATGTTATATTTTATATTATACTTGCTACAGGAGTCAATTTTCTAATGCTTAAAAATGATTCGACCAAAAGAAGAAAAATTTTTTTTTTATTAAGTTGCGTACATTTTACAATGAAGGATAGAGATTTTTAAGAAAGAAGGTAAACTTCTTAAGCTTAAGAAAACACCCCTGCGTCATGACAAAATGTACAGTTATTATTATACCCATTAGTAATATTTAATTTTAATTAACTTCAATTGTAATATTTTTTTATGCTTTATCTGAACATACTGCGTTATTCCCAATTTAAATTACGATCCTCCGTCATATATCCTTGCTACTCGTGGGAACGCAATGACTTTAATACAATGCACACGGCAGAATGGCGGCGACATGGTCCACAACCCGTCACGTCACGTTTCCCACGAGGTGAGAAGTGGATCGCTGGAAGTGATCTCTGCCTACCCCTCTGGGAAAAAGGCGTGATTTTATGTATGCATGTATGTATGTAAATTACGATTATTCCAAACGTTTCCCAGTGTATATAATAGATGTTCAACATTACCGTCTACTTCAAACGATGATTACACCCTCATATAGGATAACATACATGGTATCATATCATTGATACGAGATTAGCGATTTCGCTTCAGGCACCGTTATTACCGCACAATAGACTGTACGTACGGCCGAATCTGCTCTAGTATTAATATTGTGTAGGATGATGGTAGAATGTGACACACCTTTGATAATAATAATAAGTAGGTACTAGAATATCTTACTTATAAGACTAGTTTTATCACCAAAGGCAGCTCTATTAATATCATCATTATCTGCTGATATTAAAAGCTTAAACTAAGCTACTAGCTAAAACCACTGCTGGGGCACGGGCCTACCCTAAATAAGGGCGATAAGGTCTTAGTCAACCATCCTGGCCAAGTGCGGGTTGTTTGACTACACAACCTAAGAATTTCTTTGTTGGTGTTTTTATGCATGGAAGTTCAAGCGTGGAATAATCGTACGTATTTTTGATATCATCCGTCATACCGTCGAAACGTCGGGCAGTAAGGAGCTATGTATTTGCTTCTCTTTTTTATCGCGTGTAAACCCATAATATTTAGTTTTTAATGTTATCGCGAAAATCTTAAATCGTATACCAGAAATATTACTGAAAACCACATCTTCGGATAAGCCGTTTCTGAGATGAGTGTGCCCAATTAAACCCACCCACAGACATACAGACAAAAAACCCACCAATATTTTTTTAAGCTATTGCAAAGCTTTTATCGCGGTCTTTAAGCGCGGCGACCGAATCAAGAAATTCCGTAACGAAAAAACCTCACAATTGTCTAACGTCGTTCGTCTAACAGTTCGGTAGACTTCGGCACGGTGTTTGTGTGCGTGCGGTTAGACGTATTGTACGACTCTACGAAACTCGCACGAATCGAGACGAGCTGCTCCGAAATCGGACGATGCTATACCGCGGCAGTCCCCGAGTGCCACACGTCTTTTTTATTATATGTATAACCATCAAAGAAAAAAATAAAATAGTACCACTGGTATGATATTTCTTCATTTTGTGGTATTATACCACAAAATAATAGGATTTTTATGCAATGAATACGAAAGCATAACAGCCTTATTTGAGTCTGGTCTAGATTTACTAAAGCTGTTTTACCCGCGTTAACTTCAGTATTATGACGGCTTATCTTAAGGAAAAATGGCTAAAAATTCTAAATTCATAAGGGTAATCTGTACTTATGAGAAACATGCATGGATATGGGGCGAAATTGCCGGCTGAAATGGTTTTTTCATGTGGAAAAGTTACGGCGTTTGGACTACGGGAAATTAAGTGCAATAACATATTTTAATGTTTAGGAAAATTTAAGTTAAAAGCTATAATATTTTTGAAATTTATTTTCATTTTGTACCAAAAATGCTAAAAAAAGAATTTAATTAAGGATTTTTATAATTAGTTATAACGAAAAATTTGTTTTGATTTAAATTTTTTGTAATTTTTCTACTAAATTCATTAAACATTTCAATAAATTTTAATGGTAACGCCCATGACAAAGCTATTTATCAAAAAATTACAAATGTCATTACTTAAGTATCAACTAGCACTTTGCAATTTTTAAAAATAAATATTTTTCATTTGAAATACATTTATTTAATGTTCAAACCATTCAGGGGCAAACATTCAAAACCCATAAAATCTTAACACCAAAATGCTCGTGGGCACAAAAAAAACAAAAAAAACAAAATGATAAAAAGCACTCCGTATTTCCCAATTAAAAATTAATCAACAATAATTTTGAATAACGACAGGCGAGCCGGCGACGAAAATTGAATATCAAGTGATTTACTAACTTTTTGCCGTTTAAACATTTCGTTCGCATTTATTTTCGCCAACTTTTTTTTCCGGATTCTCATAAATTTTAAACCTGGAATTACAATATGGCCGCACGTTTGGTTTTATCTTCATTACGTGAATGTATGCATGAGATGTTCAATTCCGCGATATAAATGTTTTGTGATGACCGACATTTTTGTATGTATTCAACGCTATGATATTTTTACAGACCATTTAATGTTTTTCGTGTAGCTCAATGAATTTTGTGTTATTTTTCGTACATTTTTAATATCTACATTAAAAAGAAAGTATTTAGTAAATATAAACAGGTCCAAAAACAATATTTACTTATCAATCAACGAAAAGTTAGCGAGAGTAAGTAATATAAAGTGAAAAATATAGCTTAAATGTAGGTCTTATCGTTGTCGGCTATTTAGGTATCTTTCATATGAACTCTTAAACGTAAGATAGAACGGTAAAACTTTAATTAAAGTTTGGCAGGACAAAAAAAGTAGGAAATATACTCATTCAAGGCATTTTAAAAGCAGCTGTGGTTCTGAAATAATCCTAAACCACTACAGCAAAAAAGTGGCACAAACCTTCACGCCAAAACAAACCCATCTTGTAAGCCTTCATAACCCTACGAACGCTGACTAGAAAACTCTACGCCATAAAGCTAAATATAAAGTTTAACGGCCTTTAAAATTAACCCTGCCGTATGTTACACGGCACATAAACGGTTAGTGCCGAAACTGGGTCGTTTTGGCCCCTAATACCGTATTACGGACTTACCATTGTTGGGTAAAGTGTTCTAGGGACTTTAAAAAGGCTATTATGGGTGTATGAGAAGTAGGTCCTGGGGGAACCCCCGATATTTTTGGGGACGCCGCCCAAATGTCTTTTTTAGTTGGGTGCTAAAATGACAACCGTTACTGTGAGACGGTAGGAGAATGGCATTACCTGGCTGGAAGGATTTTTCACTGGTAACTTTAAAGGTTATGGAAATATGAGTATCAATGTTTAAAAGGTAGACGAATTGGAAGTCGAATAAACATAATCTTTTCTCTAAGCTCAAAAAGGAAACTTGATGATAAGCTTAATGTATAGCAATGAACTATTTTGACTTCGCCTCGTAATTTATGACAATGGGGTAATCTTTTTGGAGTGTATGTTTCCCCATTGAGCGCTGTGATTTTTTTTGGACATACAATTTCATGTATGAGTTTAACATATAACATTCCGAGATTCAGGAAATAATAATATATATATGTCTACTTGGGCCAGATAGTCTCTTTCGCGAACAGACAAGAAAAAGAAATCAATCAACCGTCGCATCGATAACGCTTGGAAGAGCTTCTGGTCCATGAAGACCTACATGAAGGGCGACCTCCCGCTTTCACTCAAACGGAAGCTCATCGACGTCTGTACTGCCCGTCCTGACCTATGGTGCTCAGACCTGGTCTTTGACCGAAAATCAAAAATTCAGGGTTGAGGTTTGCCAGCGAGCTATGGAGCTAAGCATTCTGAGCATAAAAAGAACAGACAGGGTAAAAACGCAACTATAAAAAAAGAAAAAATAGTTCCAAATCCAATAAAGTCTAAATAAAATGAATGATTGTGTATTGTATTTCACTAACTAAACTGACAAGTAACCTAGTAAAAATTGATACATATAAGGGTGGTATCCTAGTAGAAGTATTGTTGCTTTTTAACCTTTTAAAGCTATAATGTAAAATATTAAATTGAAAAAAAATCACATTTATATTCCCACCTGAACGGGGACTT
The DNA here is from genome assembly GCA_039566165.1 of Maruca vitrata. NCBI lineage: Eukaryota > Metazoa > Arthropoda > Insecta > Lepidoptera > Crambidae > Maruca > Maruca vitrata. The sequence continues at coordinate 9,779,322 of CM076940.1, forward strand.
GAACCACCAGTCTTCAGATATCGCGTCTTATGCTCCTAACCAACTGACTACTCAGGTGTCGACTCTACGTTGCTCTAACTTATTCGAAGCTTTAACGGTGAAGGAAAACATCGTGAAAAAACCTGCACACCTACGAAGAAATTCTTAGGTTGTTTAGTCGACCAACCCACACTTGGCCGGCGTGGTTGACTAAGGCCTTATCGCCCAAGTTTAGGGTAAGTGTTGACTCATCAAAAATCATTTTTCTATCACTTTTACCCGTAAGCATCCTGAATGTTATTTTTTTCAATTTTAGAAAAACACTTTTTTAATCTAACCTATAATATAATAATAATAATATTACGCTGATCCGACACCAATTTTGGGGAAAACGAAGCATAACAAGCACCTAACAACGGCTATGAGTCAATATCGTGGGAAAATGACACATTGTGACCAAAATAAAAGAAATCACACGTAGTAAGGTCAACACAGTCAAGGTTTCTATAAGTAGACATATAGATGGTATCAAATGGCTAACAAGTTTGAGTTAAAAGTGTCAAAGTATTTGCTTATTTATTTATTTATTATTAGGACAGTCAACAAGAAAAACATGGGTACAGATTAATAAAAGTGAAAAAAAAAACAACATAAACTTAAAGCTAAGTGCTAATCTTAATTAAAGGTTGCCACGGCATGCAATGTGGACTACAATTCAGCTATAAATATAAATATATTAAAGATGATAATAACAATTTATATATGTATAAGATAATCTATAGGACTTTTTAAATTTACTTATTAATTTTACACGTTACGTAAGACTTTTGACTTTCATTTCTTCCATTACACTAAATTTTAGTTTTTATGGGTACTAATACGCGATATTAGGAGTAGCAAATACACAGCTACTTACTGCCTGACGTTTCGACTGGGTTACACCAATCTAGGTTACGAGCGAACTGGATAAAGATAATATTTAGAAAAATGTCTTTGTTTAGTTCTTAAACGAGTATGAGGTTGTGAAATTTATACTATGTTATGTGGCCAAGTGAGGTCTTGATTTTGGCTATTGATGTAGCATCAAAAAGAACATAATTGTGGTAGACATAGTCTGTAAAGATGATGTATGTTTTGTTATATTTTTTTTTACTAAGATGGTTAGTAGTGCGTCGTGTATAATTTAATGAAAATACAATGTACTTTTTACTCTGAAATATGCAAGAAAATAGAAGATAACATTTTATGACCGCACAATAAACAAATCAAAAAAGCGTCGATAGCCGAGTGGTTAAGGTCGTTGCTTGCCATGCGAGAGGTCGCCAGTTCAAACCCCGCCAGGTACCAATGTGTTTTTCAAATTTGAAATTCATATGTACCATCATTCGACGCTTTAACGGTGAAGGAAAACATCGCAAGGAAACCTGCATACCTAAGAAAAAATACTAAGGATGTGTAGTCGACCAACCCGCACTTGGCCAGCGTGGTCGACTAAGGCCTTATCGCCCTAACCTAGGGTAGGCTCGTGCCCCAGTAGTGGGGACGTATATGGGCTGATGATGATGATGATGAATAAACAAATTCGTCAGATTTTGTGAAAATCATAGTTATAATTTAAACGCACGTTTTAAACGTAAAATTAGATTAATTCCTAAAAAAAACAAATTACAAGAATACACATACGTCATAGGTAGGATACAGAGAAACTTCAAACATAAGTACTCAAGAGTTTCCAAATACTTCGTCAAGACTACAATCCAAAGTTAAATGCTTTTATCGCTTTCCGAATTTCCCCCTTAGTTTTTCCGTAAAACAAAGTTGTGGAGAAAACTTCTTTGTATATCTCAGATACAAATGACTACGTACAAAATTCTGCTAACTTCTTTCTTTACCTATAGGGAGCAGTATAGACTGGTCCCTTGAGGCCATGCCGAATCGACCGACCGACAAACTGAGCATTTATTACATTAGTAGGTTATAAATGACACTTTTTACAAGAAACATTATCAGCAATTTAACCACAGATTAATCTATCACGCTATACCAATTTAGGGCTACTCAATGCCCCACGAACATTCACTACGCTTTCGACCGAAATTAATTACAAGAACCCGCAGAATCGTAGCCGAAAAAAACCTTTAACTAACCTCAGCTTATTTGCCGGAAAAAAAACTTTAGTGCCCAAGAAATAAGACTGAACTTAATTTACGCCGCTAATTTTGCAGCAAAACAAAATGTTGCAACGAATCTTCGCAGTCCGGCGGGATCGCAATGGATTCTATTTCTTGCGGGTTAAGGTTGAAAATGAGTGTTTGTGAGTGCAAAAAGGATGTTGCTGGAAAAACGAAAATTAGTCTAATGACGGTAATTAGCGTCGGAAAACGCATAGAAGTAACACATGGGATTACACCAGTTTCTTTGGAATACGTTTTGTTATTTATTGCTGTTAGGTAATCCAGGGTTGGGGTTTTATTGGGGCACCGATTTAGTTACATCCGGGGTTCCGTTAGAAAGCGCTTTCAGGATAAATTCACTAATTTTGTGTGATAAATAAATACAATTAAAGTAATTTATTATGTGCGAAGTCGTCAATAATAATAATAAATAAATAAAAATTGCACAACATGACATACATTGATCTTAACCCGTAAGCTTAAGCACTTGTGTGACTACAAATACACTAAAATATTAAATAACAACCGATGTGCGTCACACAAATATTTGTCCCGGGTGGGAATCGAACCCACAACTCTTGCAACCTGGGTCACTAACCACCACTCTTTCACAGCCAGTCAACAACTGTATTATTGTACTCTTAGCATTAAGTCAAGAAATACTGTACACGTACATTTACAAGTGAGAATATCATACAAACACATAACATCACGCCTTTTTCCCAGAGGGGTAGACAGAAATCACTTCCAGCGATCCACTTTTCACCTCTGTGGGAAACGTGACGTGACGGGTTGTAGATCACGTCGCCGCCATTTTGTCTTGTGCATTGTTTTAACAAGGTCATTGCGTTCCCACGAGTAGCAAGGATATATGACGGGGGAAGGAAAAGGGGAGGAAGGATACTTTCGTCTCGGATGATTTGGACTGAGTCGATAGTAGCTCAAATGAGAATAAATAAACTTATATGCTAGGTACTTCCTACCAGACATATTTACTGGGTTACATCAATCATTTTTCGCCCATGCCAGACCGAATTAATTTAATTAAATCAACATTTCTCTTGTTTTCAACCAACAACAACACAAGATAACTTCATTTGTTATGTTAATATAAATCGCCCTTAAAAATGAATATTAAAAATAACTTCCACACATGTTTCAATGTAACCAAGGGGTGTATTCAGACAATAGGACCCGCGACCCTTAAAGTACTACAACAGAAGTCATAAAATTAACACCCTAAATCCACCCCTGGCGAGGGGAGCAATAACTGGGGTCGCAGTTCGATTCCCGGGTCAGTCAGAACAAGAGGATTTGATTTCATCGATTTTGGATTAAATGGAGATGTTGTAGCTTAATGGTTTAATAGATATTGTGTTCATTAGGAAACTCAAATACCATAAATCGTTGTTAAATATAATCCTTGTGTCCTGTCTTATCCTAGAGAGGTCCTGGGTTCGTGTTCCAACCAAAACGTGTGCATTTTTAAGGATCCTTATCTTCTTCTTATCGTATGGTTGATGAACAACCTGGCGGGGTTTGAACTGGCGACCACACGCATGGCAAGCAACGACCTTAACCACTCGGCCATCGACGCTTTTTTTATAAACAGGACACACATTATATAGGATCCTTATCCAAAGGATATAAACGGGACCCTATAACTAAGATTTTGCTGTCCTATTTTTGCGATGTTGTTGTATTGCTATAATATTTATGACAGATGGACGGACCGTCTCTCAAAAGTAAATTAATTAATTTGAAATTAAATTAAAATACCACAAAATTCTTGTTTTTTTGCAACCCTTTAAGCGAAGGAGAGATAAAGCAAGTGTTCAGAGATTACTTAGCCCTGATTTAGACGTTATCGATGCGTTCGCTTTGGAAAATCGTTAAGTCGACAGTCCTGCGCCTGATCTCTCATCGACCATTTGGTCGTCTCACTTAAATAAGGGGACAGAGAGTGCACTTGTATTTACCACACACTTGTGTACTAAAAAAGCCTTGATGGCTGAGTGGTTAAGGTCGTTGCTGTGTCATATACCACTGTGTTTTTCAAATTTGAAATTCATATGTACAATTATTCGACGCTTTAACGGAGAAGGAAAACAAGGTTGTGTAGTCAATCAACCCGCATTGGGCCAGCGCGGTTGACTAAGGCCGTATCGCCCTGGTTTAGGGTAGACCCGTGCCGATGATGATGTGAAATGTAATGTCCTGTGGAGTTGTCTGATCTCTTGAGATCGGCTGCCATGGTCACCTTGTATTTTCGACTTTTATAGACGAATGATAACGAATATGGATCATCTGCCGGATGAGGGGAGCAAAAGAGAACAATTACTTTATCAGACCCTATGAGAGGCATTGAGAGGCAGACTGGGATAATTCGATTTGACTCAAGAGCTGTTGCAGTGGAAATGAGTTAGTAAGTACATGTATTCAGACTTATATATCACTACATAGTATAAAGCTAAGTCGCTTCCCGCGTCTCTGTCCCTATGTATGCTTAAATCTTTAAAACTACACAATGGATTTTGATGCGGTTTTTTTTAACTAATAGTGGGATTAGAGAGTCTAACGTCGTTTCAGTTCGGTAGACTTCGGCACGGTGTTTGTGTGCGTGCGGTTAGACGTATTGTACGACTCTACGAAACTCGCACGAATCGAGACGAGCTGCTCCCAAATCGGACGATGCTATGCAATAGCTATACCGCGGCAGTCCCCGAGTGCCACACGTCTTTTTTTATGTATTATATACCCAAAGCGAGCGAGGTCTCTAGTAATCTATATATCGGCTTGAGACGGATGAACATTTTGAAAACATTATTTTAATATTTTAAAGGAGGTTTTCAATTAGACTGTATTTCCGTAAGTATATTTTTATTACAAGTTTAGTTGAGGGTTTTATCAAACGTCTTTGAGTTCGTCAATTTTTTGATATTGAAACATTCTAGAGGGAAGCGTTATTAATTGCAATTCAATATTGTTGTGACATTTATTGAAAATTCAATGTGAATTTTAGTTTAATGATTAAGCTGGCTGTTTAAATAATTTTTGTCACCTAATAAATAAATAAAACAAAATCTTTTTACAAAGTAACAAGATTTTGTTGACTTAATAATTCAAAGATTACTAATAGTAACATTTCTTATTAACACACAACGTCTTAGAAATAAACGAACTCCAAATTCAATTTGAACTCTATAAAAAATTTAGAACTGCAAAAAAGTTCCCTACAACTTAAGTTCATAAGCATCTCAAACGGGCAACATTTAAGCGATATAATACCTCGGTTCAGCATTTCAAATGTAACTGAAAAAGCGGAATGGTGTAAAAACTCCTTTCAAACTACCCGCGAAGAGTTCCGTCGAGTTTCCGGTACTAGCATTTCTTCGTTTCCTACAATGTTATAGAGAGAAACTGGGGTACCTAAGTAACATAGTTTTGTGGTAACATTACTCGGAGGAATTAGGTTTAGACCAAATTAAAAGCAAACGAAATATGTTTTAAGTTGCGCTGTGGTTTTGAAGTGTGGGTGTTGCGTTTTGGTGTTGTGTTTTCAGTATACTTTGTAAGGTTTAGTGCCTAATTCGGTGGCAAGACTGCAAAATAAGTAACGTAAATGTCGAGTGAAGCTAGTTAGTTCTTTCTTTAAATATATTTTCTAATTTTACAGATGTTGTCATAAATATTTCTGATTCGAGCTTTTTTTTTCTTACTGACATTCGATGATGGCTTGGGGTAGTCTCGTCATCATCACCGGACTTGCTAATATAAAACGAATCAATAAATAATGACAGAAGTACTTTTTCATGAACTTTTTTTTAAATGTTACACTAGTTGACATTCCAAAAATATGGTTTTTTATATTATTTTTCTTTATCTCTTACAAAAGTGTTTAAAGTGACCAGTTCTGAAACAGTTGTCGGTATCAATAAACCACAATTAGTCCTATTAACTACAAAGAAACTCTACATAATTTGACATAGCGTTAACAGCCCCCCTTTGTGTTAAATCACTAAACTGTACTATTTTCACCTGTTCACACAACACCATTGACGCTAGGTGTCGAATGGTAACCGCTAAGTCAATTTGCTCACTGGAACCCTTCCCCTCGTGACAGAAAAAGCATTTATCACCGCCGGTAGTCGCCGACTCAGCATTCTTCTGCGATCGTTCTCAACTGAGCATTATACATTACTGGCTAGGTTTTGTTTCATATTTCACGTTAGTACTTTAAAAATGTCGAAGTGAACAAGTGTGCAAAGGTAAGCTTTATTTTTTGTTACTGACTACGGTCCTGTCAGGGGATACCAGTCACAATTGTGCGTCCGGTGGTTGGTGAACGGTATACGGGTAAGCGACCCCGGCTCCTCGAGCTACTATCGACTCAGTCCAAATCATCCGAGGCGATAGTATCCTTCCTCCCCTTTTCTTTCCCCCGTCATATATCCTAGCTACTCATGGGAACGCAATGACCTTGTTAAAACAATGCACAAGGCAGAATGGCGGCGACGTGGTCCACAACCCGTCACGTCACGTTTCCCACAGAAGTGAAAATTGGATCGCTGGAAGCGATCTCTGCCTACCCCTCTGGGAAAAAGGCGTGATTTTATGTATGTACTAGCGGCCGCCCGCGACTTTGTCCGCGTATTAATGGGTTTTAGTAACAATGATGTATTAAAATAGCCTACATGTCTTGTAAAATTTGTTGTTTATTAGTGAAAGTTCCGTCAACGTTCTCCCATAGTACGTCTTCCGCACCCCGGTCGAATTTTGAAAAAAGTAGCGCTGGTGTCTTTCCAGTGTGCCAGCTTCCTTCATACCAAGTTTTATGAAAATTTATATACACAGTTTTCCCATACAAATTTTCACCACCTCCCCCCAATCAACCCCATGAGGGTTGAATTAAAAAAAAAAGTAGAATATAATACATACATCCATACACCCATACATAAAAACTTTCACCTTTATAATATTAGTAAGGATAACTACGGTGGTGCTTGGAGTAGCCTCGACATTGTGGCTCTCACAATGGGCGTGCGTCCGCCATCTTTGACTGGATCGGTGGTACAGTGGTTAGTGACCCTGCCTGGCGGTTCAAAGACTCGTGGGTTCGATTCCCACTCAAATTTTTAATTGTGTAATGAACATCGGTGTTTTTTCCGTGTCTGGATATGGTCATGTATTTAAGTATGTATTTTTAAATATATATATATATATATATATATATATATATATATATATATATATATGTATATATATATATATATATATATATATATATATATATATATATATATATCAGTCTCTGACGCCCATAGTACAAAGCTCTGCTTAGTTTGGGGTCAGATTTTTTTTTTTTTTTCCTTATGATGTATTTCCTTATGGATAAATAAGCCATCGAAATTACCACCTAGTCTTAAAAGACTAATAAGTAATTTATGTTTAACTTAAGCTGCTACTAAAATAATTTTAATTAGCACTTTTCTTATAGTCTCTATTAAGGGGAAGACACTTTCTTCTCGTGTTCATATTGAGTGGCACACACTTAACTTTTGTCACTAATTTACACTAATTCAAAAGGTTTTGTCCTTTGAGTCTCCTCACTGTGTCCGTGTTGTCGAGGAGCTGGATAGCCTGGACATTCACGTGATGATGAAGTCGATGTTCATGAGCTTCGGCGAATTGCTTAATAATGTCTTTGACAAAGTCTTCTTTAAGGACCCGGTGTAGGTCTTCATTTCTGACGTACCGGGGTGCATCAACGACACGTCTGAGTCCTTTATTCTGGAAACGTTGAATGATCTGCATATTAGTATATTTGGTACAGCCCCATAGCTGTATACCATAGGTCCACACAGTTTGGGGTCAGATGCGTGTGCGTGAAAATGTCCCAGTTATTATTTTACATTTAATAAAATAAATAAATAAATAATTATTTCCCAAAAAAAAAGCCCAAAACAGGACTCGAAAATGAAATAATATTTTTTTACTGGAGTTGATAGATATAATATTGTATAACATCCAATTAGTTCATACTCGAAAAACTAAAATTCAATACGAAACTAAACACATCTTTCGTTTCCCAAAACACCGGTCTCTTCATTTCAGTTTTTCTCGTTATTTTTTCTATGTCGGCGTATGTTCCATAACATTTTTAGTAAATAAAATGTTTTCATATTTCATTTCGTCTAGTTTTGATCAGAAAAATAGGAGCTGAGTATTACCTAGAATTTTTTCAGTGCCAATATTTATTTTAATCGAAGTGAGGACAACATACTATTGTAAATACCAGGTACCTTTTTCGGCAGAGTGAAAGGAAAATATTTTTGTAACAATATGATGAAGCCCATAGATTGGTTGTATAATGTTTTTTCACAGACGCTTTTACAACAAAAATAGAATATTATTAGGCGTTTGTGTTTAAATAGGATGTCCTTACAAATACAACGCTTGTTTGAAATAACATAGATACTTTTTACGAATGAAAGTATACATATCTGTGTTATGGCATAGATTCAATAATGTAAACCTTTAGTCGGACTCAGTTAAAACACAAATTGAAATAAAAAGAGATTTCAATATTTATAGGTACTTCATTGATCAACAAGAAATTTATAATGATTAAAACATTTCTCACAAAACTTTAAGATAAAATCAATATTTTCTAATGAAAAAATCTTAAACAGATACCACTTTTTAAATTTTCTTTTAAAAAGAAGTAATCTTAGAGTAAGACGTTTAGGTGAAGTGTAGTCTTCTAAGTAAGAATAAATGCAACGACCTGATTGTATCGAGATGCAGTGCACGTTTCAAAACGATTATCACTCGTTTCTTTTGACAAATCCTTGTATCGTTAAATGAATCCAGAATATAAATTATCTGTTTAACTTTAAAGTCTTGAAGTGGTAACTTGAATGGTTCTTTACTTACATTATTTAGTACTGCTGAAGGTTTTAGTTTAGGGTTTTAGAAATATCGCAGTTTTCATTTGTTTCTTCTTTATTTTTTTATAAAAAGTGATGGCCTCCCGATGCCGCATGGCAAGCTAAAATCAATAGAGTGAATATAATAAAACATTCTAAAGTTTCATAGCTAAATTGACGTAGTTTATAAGATAGGTACAAACGACAAAATATCACATCCTAGGTAGGTCATGTAAAGATCTTTCATTTTTACTGTAAAAATTGTAAAATATTTTATTTAAGTAAAAAAAGTTTAAAATTAACTTTAACTGATTTAACGGCCTAAACATACATACATACATACATAAAATCACGCCTTTTTCCCAGAGGGGTAGGCAGAAATCACTTCCTGCCATGTGCTACGGTCCCGGCACACCACTTTCGCTTCATCCACATTCATCAACCTCTTCATAATTATTATAATAACAGTTATACAAATGAAGACTTATAATTCCATTCTGAATACAACTTGTATTTTATTATACACTATTTACCTGGTCTAAAATTGCGTGAATTTTGGACTAATTTCAATAATCATTTCAGCGAATTATGTTATGAGTTCGCAGGAAAAATCTCCACTTTAGTATTTAATTCAAAGCAAGTTGTTTCATGGAAAATACACTGGACGCTCCCTGTTTCATTGTACTTCAGTTAATTAATTATTAAACAGATTCACAGCACGTTAGAGCAAAATTAAAGCATTTTTTTTTTATATCACACAACATCACAATACATTGATCTCATCCCGTGGTAAGTAGCTTAAGCACTTGTGTTACAGATACCAGAATCAACAGTGGATACGCAAATATACTTAAATATATTAAATAACACACCCTGACAGGTGGAGAGGTTCAATCCTAATGATAGAGATTTCTCTATCATTCGACGTCATAAAATAAAAGCATACGGGAGAAAAATAAAAAAATAAGTAAGCTTCCAACTAAATAGATCATTGTTACTTAGACATTTTACACGTCAAAAAAAAAGAAAGAAAAAAATCATCCAAATTTTTTTTTTTCAAATATCTACCAGTAACATTCATAAACCCGTAATGGACACCGCAAAACCATCCACTTGCTACTACATAGCAAGATGCGCCCCCATAGGGGAGACTTGGAAATCGCTACGTTTTGTCGCCGATAACTCCCTACCCTAGGCCTAAATTACACCGTAGTGGTAATTTTATTTGATTATGCTCGCAAGGGGAGAGATAAAGTGTTCAGATTATGTTTGCGACTCACTAGTGCTGGTTTCGATCAAGATCGCTCGCGGAAAACATTGCTTTTTCATTGGGGAGTTATGGTTTATCGCATTTTTATGTTAAACGCAGTGAGGGATATGGAAATGTGTGTGTTTTCCTTTTTTCTTTTAAAATTCTTCATTCATTCCTTTAAAATGGGTTTTTTTCGATAGATATATCAATTTTTTTTTAAATCCTACAAAATTTAAAAAAAAAAACAAATTATTATGTACATTTACCGTAAAAATCACTTTTAATACAAAACTGAACATATTTAATTATTTAACGACTGTGACTCTAATTTCATTGAGTTTTACATATAATTCATGACCATAATATTTCCCTTTGATGTTTAGAATGTATCTCCACTTATATCGGTGTGAGTATACGCCAACTTAACCACAAACATACTAAAAGTTATATATCTCCAGTAATATCGCGGTTGCTAACGCTTTAATGTCTTTATTTTGGCACCAGTTATTTGTTTACGTATCGAGTTTGTTTTTCGATGGTCAACATTTATCTTGGAAAACGTACAGTTGATGGTTCTACTCCATAAGAAGATTTGCTTCTAAATCCTTAAACCAAAGAAATATTTTTTCTATTTTTTCAATACTTTACCGAACAGAATTGGCAGGATATCCTATATTTCCACCAAAATCGGGACCTGAATTTTATGACATAATAATAAATGGTCCAAAACAAATGAAAATTAGCAACAAGCTATGACCGTTACAGGGTTAAGTGTCAAAATAGAAACTTCCAAAAGTCTTCCAAAAGGTTGTAATATAACAAAGATGTAACAAGGATCTACAAAATAGTAGGAAGATCCCTAAGTGGTATGGTATTCTTGACTCACTACGACTTTATACTCAATCATACCATTTTACAATTTTCCAAAAACAATATTAGCGCTTTCCCTTAAGCTACTTTTAATCGTTGCCTTAAGGGTAAGATCCCGAGGGTATCCCCATCGGAAGTGGCATTTCCTTTGACATTATCCCGAGAAAGATTCCCACAATTAACGAAGGCATAAATCTATCGGTAGAGGGCGGGACCGTCGCAAATCACTTTTGGACTGAGCAAGATCGGTATTTTGCACTTAAACGGATCTCGTGGTTTTTGTCATGTTACCTAACTGCGAAAGAAAATGTTATGTTTTTAGGGGTACGGAATAGTCTTGTAATAAGATTAAGGATTAAGGTTGAGTGCGACAGGCTCAATATGATGATTTGTGCCTGTCGACCTCATTATTTGGATCTCACTACCGCTTACCATCAGGTGGAGTGTGGTCATCTTGTTTGCCTATTATAAAAAAAAGGTTATCTTATCGTTCTAAAATAAGAATTGGTATGCTTCAATAAGGTTACCCACCAACTTTTGGTCTTAACTTATTGTAACTTCTATTTTTGACCCTCAAAGGAAAGTTTTGGGTTAAGATTTATTTATAAAAATACTTTGAGGATAACCTCAATCCACGATGATAATTGGCGGTGAGGTCCTCATAATGAGGATAATATTTATTTTTGCGTTTCTCCAAAAGCCTAACCGGTTGAAAACTAAAAAGTTAACTAGACGATATTAGTAATAGGTAATTACTTAATTATGTTAATTTAGTAAATGTATGCCTCACAATTTTAAACTTCATAATTATAATATCTTTACACATATTAAAAAACTGACGACAGCTATTTACCCGTGATCATGGCGCTAACAAAAGTTCTAAAATATCGGGAACTTAATAAATTAGTGAAAAATGGTAAATATCACGAACATTTTTTGATTTTCTAATTTTTCACTTCAACTGACAAATATTTTGCTCTATCTTGTTTTCTCTTCTTTTCATTGCTGTCATAATATAGAAAGACAAACTTGAGGCAAGCAGGTATTCACAATTATTCTATTATTTTCTCTTTAAGCCTAATCAGAACACAGCCCTAGTGCTTAGGTCTTGTTAGTCTCAAGAGACCTCAAGATAAGAATGCTTAGAGCTGTAATCACCGTAACGTTACTATCACCGGCTTGCTACAGAGAAACAGCGGCCATTTTGAGAGTTTCCATATTAAAACAGCTTGTCTTCGGGTACAAAGGAAACCGGGTAGAATGTCTTGGTGTTGCAAATTAATGGTGTAAATAAATAGTGGAGTATGTGTACGAGTTATATTTTAAGAAAGTGTGTAGCTGTTAATTTGAAACGTATTATGTTGAATGTAAGAAAACATTTTGAATGTTTTGTACAATATGAATAAATAAAAAAAACATAATAATATTTGCATAGTTCTGAGATGAAAAGCTTTTTTTTTCCTAACTGACTTACGATGATGGCTTGCCTTGTCATCATCACCGGACTTTCGGGGGAGCGGATGGCTCTCACCTAAGTACCTGTGTAACAGCTATTGAAATTACTGTGGAATACATAAATAGCTATAACACCCTACAACTGAAAAAAAACTATGTTGTATAAACAGTTCCTTAATAGTTAACAGTACAAAAACCTTTGATGGGGTTAAATTTTACCACTTGTTAAATTAAACCCCATCTAAATTAAGTTAAGTTGAAACAATTGTTTTTACTGGCTCGGTGGAACAGTGGGTAGTGACCCAGAATCACTACCTAAAGTTCCAAGAGTCGTGGGTTCCATTCCCATCCGGGACGAATATTTGTGTGACAAAAACCGGCGTTTGTTCCGTGTCTGAGGATGTTATTTAAATATTTAATTATATTTGTGTATCCCCTGTTAATTCTGATATCTGTAACACAATTGCGTAAGCCACGGGATCACATCAATATAAATGATATTATGAAATATTTGTCTCAGAATCGAACCCGCTTCAGGCGCAATATACCACTAGCAAAAGTGCCAAAGAGCCATTCCAAAATGACTACGTTGAAGGAACTAGAGTTGAGAAACTCTCACGGAGCCAACTAAACGCACCAACTCTTGTGACTTTTAGTTAGTACTAAGTTTCTTTACTAAGAACCCAAGACTAAGGGAACTTTTGTCATAAAATCCAGATTTTACCACACCGCAACAGTGGTAAGGTTTTGGCGAGTATGTAGAATATATTTGACACTGAAAAGTTGTGTAAAATTTAGGAGAAACATATTTTAGGGCAGTAAGTGGTTAAAATAAACGCGTCGATGGCTGAGTGGTTAAGGTTGCCATGCGAGAGGTCGACAGTTCCAACTCGCTACGTACCACTGTGTTTTTCATATGTACGATTATTCGACGCTTTAACGGTGAAGGAAAACATCGTGAGGAAAACGGCACACATTCGAAGAAATTTTTAGGTCATGTTGTCGACCAACCCGTACTTGGCCAGTGTGGTTGACTAAGGCCTTATCTCCCTAGTTTAGGGTAGGCCCGTGCCCCAGAAATGGGGATGTATATGGGCTGATGATGATGATGATGATAGATGGTGGTAAGTAACTTTTTTATATTATACACAGTGAAATTTTAGTGGTTGTTTTCCCGCAGTAAAATGATTCTACCTTAGTAGCACAATAAAAGATTTGTGCAATTCTTTTATATTGAAATCAATTAATGCCGGTTTTACGGAAGGTATAACCGAAACTCGAAAGCACGGGCGTAGAGCTTCTTTAGCTTTAAGCATCGATGTCATGCGGCAAGCAGTACGTCACATCTTATAAAAGAACGATAGCTTCTCTCGTTTTCGAGTTGGAAAATTATAATTTTGAAAATTTGGATTTTATTTAAGGAATGATTTGCTTGAGTCGATAGTATTACTAAAGGCAAATCGTTCTGCCACGGGAAAACAACCAATTATATTTCACGGTGTAAAGTGATGTAAACAACCTATAAACACCATCGTCTGCAACAAATCTCCGTATCTCAAAATTAGATAAACTTAACCTTATTGTTATTTCTTACCCACATGTTCACAGTTTCTCATTGCACCAGCCATCTGCGTTGTTCACGCCTTGCGCTACTTCGTAATCTGAGAAACTATACGTTCCCTCCGACTTTGCGAGGCATCAATCTTGAGGAGGATTAAGATCCCTCCCTCTATCCTCGCCCTCTTATCTAGGGCAGTATACTAAAAAGCGAACTAAAAAGTGAGGAAGAGTAAGGTTTTAGCCATTTCCGTTCGTGACGAGTAGTTTGTCGGGTAAAACGTCACTCCCTTATTTTGCAGTAGGTTAAAGAGATTATGTTCTTACTCAAGCTTTAAAGTAATCAAGTAATTTAATAGGAAATCGGATACTCACCATTTTAACACCAGAAATAAACATAGGCTTGCCGTTTCAAGGTTCAGGCTTCAAAAGACTGGAAAGTCGTTCTTAGGTTTAAGCACAAAATTGTTTAATGAGATCCCACAAAATGTTATTGAATTACCTTCTTATAAATTCAAACTTTTTATAAGTCGTGTCTTGTGAAAAAAGCATATTAGAAAGTAGAAGACTACTTAAATGATAAAAATCCATGGACATGATGAGCTGCTCGCTTGGACATAAATGAATATGTAACTTGTGAATTTTCATGTAATATGTGACTTTTTATTTACAACTTGACGTGCAAAAGTATTTCATGTAAATCTATTTGCAGAATAAATTATTTCATTTCATTTCATTTCAGTAATAATAAATATTTGGAACATTTTCACACACGGTCATCTGACCCTAAACTAAGAAGTGTTTAAACTATGGGCGTCTTAGACTGAAATTTAGTGTGTACCTAGTTTTATTTGAATTACTTATATAGTTTTAGCATACAATCACGACAAATAAGTTAATTTGTAATTCATTTATTCAATTCAAACTTATTTTGTAAAAAAAATAATCTGTTACCTGTGTGGTTTCTAGACTGTCTTGATGGTACAGTGTTTAGTGACCCATGGTCACTATATACGGTTCCAAGAGTCGTGGTTTCGATTCCCACTTGAGACTAGTATTTGTGGTGTTTTATCTATGCCTGGGCGTGTTTTTAAATATATTTAAGTATCCACTGTTGACTCTGACATCTTACCATGGGATCAGATCAATATGTTATGTAATATTTATAACCTACTCAGGTACCTCCTATAGACAGTAGTAAGCGAAAAAATAAAAACGTCATAACTTACACTCTATAGTTAAGACATGATCGCCATAAAAATCCCGTTAAGACTCCGCCTATATATCACCCTAACAACATTACAATAATCCGCGTACAAAACTTGTCTTGCCATTTAAAAGATAAAACGCCCTTTTTCCCCATCGGAAAACACAACTATCTCGTTATGGGTCCCCTTGACTCCCTATGGCTCCCTCTCCCATCAATCTTGGCATAGGATTAAGAGGTTCAGCCCTCAGCAAAACGACAGTTAAGTGCACTCCAATGCTAAACCTTGTCTTAGAGATGTGCTGTTAGATTGCAAGTATGGTGATGCAAAGGGATGCTGAGGATTTTTGCCATGCATTGTTTGTATGACTCTATGGTACATTGTTTTGCGAAACTTGAGAAAGTAATTTAATTACAAAATAAATACTTAGAAATGGTTAACAATAGCAGTTTTCAAAAATATCCGTTTTTAAAGTTATGAATGAAATTTACTTACTTTAAAATTCAATCCATTTTTTCTTTTTAATGGGACCTTAAGTTTTTCATCATCAGCTAGCTAGGGCACGAGGCTAGCCTAAACAAGAGCGATAAAGCCTTAGTCAATCACGCTGGCCAAGTGCGGGTTGGTCGACGCAATGACACCCTGAATTTTTTCCAGGTTTTCTTCAATGTAATAGCGTCGTATAATCGTACAAATATTTCAAATTTGAAAACCTGATGGCGGGGTTCGAACTGCCGACCTTTTGCATGGAAAGCAACGGCCTTATTCACTCGGCCACTCAAGTTTCTATATCAATTTTAATAAAAATAATAATACGAAACTCTTCGTGTTCGAATCCGACTACCACATGGCAATTTTATGAGATTAGGATCACTTTCAGAAAGCTCTTTAAACTTTTTTTAATGCGAGACAGAATCTGACCTTGATTCTAGCTTAAGATAGGTACGAAGGTCACAATTTCATCCCCACATTATCTATGCCGTACTGAGAATCGATACCCTTAATGCCATACATATATCAGCGACAAAATATCGATAATTGCGTGAAAAATTCCGTCGTGCAATATCTGCTCGATGTCGTTAATATATCGGCTAGTAATAATATCGGGGGCTTTATAGCGAAAATTTATATGCGTGCGATATCGATGAATATTTTGAAAGAGCAATAACAGTAATAATCATTTACAATGAATGGCGCTGTTTGGCTAAGTGCTTCGCTGATAAAAGTGACTGGATTGCGCTTTTTAACAATGCGAATAAGTTACGTAAAAGCTTTAAATATTGAGAGATTAAAGTTAAATAACTTTTATCTCATTCAATGTTAAGCTAGTACTCGTAATTCGTAGTAATTTTAAAAATATTATTGGCAATAAATATTTGTCTTTATGGGTCTACGCGCGATTTTAGGAGTAGCAAATACTTAGCTACTTAGATATTTGCTGCTCCTAATATCGCGAGTAGACCCATAAAGACTAATATTCAGTGTAATGGAAGCGTAAAATTATTGGCAATATCGAAAATAGTGTTCAGTTGGATAACATATTCCGTATAGAAAAATATTTCATAATATTTTCAAAAATATCACACAAATGTTGAGCAAAAGCTTTTGAAGAGCTTTAAGGGATCACTGATATAATACTGAAAAATTGTTGTTTACCAATGTTCATCACATAAATATTTGTCCCAAGTGAAAATCGAACCCACGACTCTTGAACTGCCAGGCAGGGTCACTAACCATTGTTCCAAGCCAGTCAAAAAACATTACAAAAATGTATATAATATACACAATCACGCCTTTTTCTCAGAAGGGTAGGCAGAGATCACTTTCTGCCATGTGCTACGATCCTGGCAACTCTTTCTAACCTTCTACACCGATCAATCTTTTCACGCATACTCTCAAATCCCGTGATTTTTAGACTTATTAAAGGTCAAATCAGAAGTACACGGGTACTTCTGATTTGATCTTTTTTTCAAGAATTGACCTAAATCCAAAAATATATTCCGTCCATTTAACACATACACTGAACTTCACCTTAAACCACTTCACGTTTAACTTAACCCAACCCTACCTGCACCACACGTCGGATAAACACCGGATATTCCCTAAGTGACCTCAATTCCCGGGTCCCTGGGACAAGTTACGACCTGTCCTGGACAGCACCCAACGGGCTCTAAGTTAATGCACTTTATGTGCCGCGTGAAGTTTCGATAATTGCTTGAATATGGACGTCGGGTGATTGGCGTTCATTAAGTGTCTTGTGAGGAATTGTTTTAATACGTTGCTACTTAAGGTTTCATTAAACTACCTAATTAATATAAATAGACATTGTTTGCTTGAACACGGTTGTTGTTGTAATAAATATTTCGTAACTAGTGACCCGCCCTCGCTTCACTTTGGGTATTTTATACACAAAAACCTTCCTCTTTAATCCCGTTACCTAATAAAAACCCATCAAAATCCGTTGCGTAGTTTTAAAGATTTAAGCATACATATATATATATAAAAGCAGACGCAGGAAGCGACTAAACTATGTAGTGATAATTCTGACAAGCGACAAGATATTGAGTCAAATTAATTGTTACCATTTGAAAGCTAAAATGTATGGCTGAAATGTATGAAAAGAATGTAGCTGAAAAAATTTCCATTGCCAGCACCCGTAACTCCTTTAAAGTCACATTAACATTCTCTACACAAAAGAAAACCGAAAATGTCCGTAAATATTTACTATGTTGTTTTGTACCAATGAGCTCCCGATATTTCGGCACTGTTGCAAGCTTCATGTTCATAAAACAAAACAACATGGTAAATATCCCGGACATTTTCAATTTTCTAATGTGTGTAACCATGACAGTTTAAAATTCTCTTCACAAGTTACGTATTCCGGAACTGAATCCGTCCCATCTCGTTCAGTACGCCCTAGGTCTTAAGTTAAACAGCATTTCGATGCACAAAAGAGAGCCAGGGCCGGGCTCAGTCCGAGAGTCGATGTCGCTTGTCCTGCAAATACGTCACGGACTGAATTAGTTACACCACGCATACTGAGGACTTTTTACAATAGTATATGAAACTGCTTTTGTGGGTATAACTCATCATCATCATCAGCCTAAGTAGTTCCCCACTGCTGGGGCTCGGATCTACCTTGAACTAGGGCGATAAAGACTTAGTCAACCACGCTGGCCAAGTGCGGGTTGATCGACTATACAACCTTAGATTCTCGTAGGTGTACAGGTTTCCTCACGATGTTTTCCTTCACCGTAAAAGCGTTGAATAATCGTACTTATGAATTTCAAACTACACGTAAAGGAATCCCGCGACAGCAAAATCCCGATTCCGAGTAGCATTTTAAACTTGAAACAACGCGTGTTTTAATTATTTTGACAGTTTATTCAAAAAACATTACAATTATTGATTAGATTATAATCTCACAGCATTCGCGTTATGGGTTATTAGACTAAGCATACTCAAGAAGTTAAAGTAATGTGATACAAAAATTTTAGTAAGACTTATATGTCGCCTAATGTTATGCAAATAAAATAGTAACCGATTTGAACTAGACAAGAAATATAGAACATAGAGTAGATTAGGTTTTCTCTCTGTGTTTGCTCCGTGAAACTATTTCATCGCACATTGTAATAAAAAGCCTGGTTATCCTTGAACAACATTTTCAAATTAAAACTACGCCTTTCCTTCTTTTCGAAACAAATGCACACCGAATCCGAAAGTCAATCCGCCAATTTTCATTTTCCGAGATAAGAAGCAAAAATGTACGATTCCAATTTTGAATTGAAACCGAAATTGTCGCAAGTCCGAAGTCTGCCGAAGCGGGCCGAAGCTCACACGAGAACGCTAAAAAATCCCCAAAAGCTTTTAAGCTGGCGTCGCGCGGTTTGGGCGGCGCGTGATTGGGCCGCCACAGGGATGCGAGCAGAACGCTGAAGAGATTTTTAAGCTATCGCATAGCTTTTATCGCAGGCTTTGAGCGCGGGGACCGAACCAAGAAATTCCGTAACGAAAAAAACCTCACAATCGTCTAACGTCGTTTCAGTTCGGTAGACTTCGGCACGGTGTTTGTGTGCGTGCGGTTAGACGTATTGTACGACTCTACGAAACTCGCACGAATCGAGACGAGCTGCTCCGAAATCGGACAATGCTATGCAATAGCTATACCGCGGCAGTCCCCGAGTGCCACACGTCTTTTTTTTGGGATATCTCTACACACGGTGATCTGAACCTAAGCGAAGCAGTGCTTGTTTAGGTTGAGACTAGGTTAATACTCGAGGGTTTGGCTTAATTGTAGTACAAGAGCAGAAGCTACTTCTCAACCTTCATCTCAGTAGACGAAGGAGAAACTGAAAAGCTGAGATCTTTGGTTTTCTGAATAAGCTACGCAAAATGGAAAAGGGAGCAAAAGAAGACGTTTCCATTTTTCTATTTGACCTTGTACTATGGGCTTCAATGGCTGATATACTTAACTACACAGATTTGGGAATAGATACTGTGATATATACTTATACCCAGATTCAGAACAAACACAAATATTCATCATATTCATACGCAGTAAATTTTTTTACGTGACTTCAATATATGGGAACAATTTTATACAATATATGCCAATGGAGTGGTAAAGGGTGAGATCCATCCACTCCTCGCAAGTCTGCTGATGATGTCGCTACTCCAAGCCATCATCGTATGTTAGTTAGGAAAACAAACAGGATGGAGTGGAAAGCAAGTATTTTATTATTCACTAGCTGTGCCAGCGACTTCGTTCGCGTTTCCCCGCTTTTTACAAATTTTCCATTGGTTCTTTGCTCCTATTGGTCTCAGCGTGATGTTTTGTAGCCTAAAGCCTTTCTCGATAAATGGTCTATACAAAAATATATAATTATTTTTAAACCAGTAGTTCCCGAAATCAAACAAACAAACAAACAAACTCTTCAGCTTTATAATATTAGTATAGGTTTAAATTCAATTCCAACGTTTTTCCCGCAACGCTGTGGCGCCTAAACTAGCATCCTAATGTTCCACAGTTCCTGTCGTCCGCTCTCTATGTCCTTGTTTTATTTGGACTGGACTCCATGTTAAATTAAATCCTTTTGTAATAGAAAAAGACACATTTTTGCTTGGCAATAAAATATTGGGGATTTCTATTGGAATCGCACATGTATGTAGGTATATCTACTTCGCTGTATTCTCAAAGTAGGTTTCTTCTATCTGAGCTAGCTATCTACCTATTAGATTCCACACAACGGTAAAATACTGTACAAAATACGGCAAAGTAATGTATCGCAAGTAACAGATCTTATAGAGGAAGATCCCAGACCCGCCAGACATCAGTTATTTTCTAATGGACAAAATATATACGATTGAGTAGTGGTCGGGTGTACTATCATCATATGACTAGTTGCTACCTTGACCAGACGGCCATTTTTCAGATATCAACCAATCAAGGTACATAGAAACACTGCTCACCTCACTTAAATTCTGATGGCTGATTTTAACATATATTTCACACAATATCTTTAAAAATCAGGATTCATTACTCCCAGACACATGCGGTCGGCGGTTTTACCTTACAGACGCTTTAAAGCTATGAAAAAATTTTACTTTTACTTAATTTTACTTATTTTGTGATGCTTGATTTTTATATATGTTATTCAAACAACTATTTTAAAACGTTTTGCAAACGGACAGACCGATCCAAGGGGCCAAACATTCACCAGACCCAACTGTTTTAGATTTTTTTTTTAAATTGAATTTAGTTAAGTTTTTCTAATAAAATAGTTTGTAAGGTACAATTCTATAAATATTGCGGTCAGATGAGCACTTTTTAGTTGTTTGAATAACATATATAAAAATCAAGCATCAGAAAATAAGTAAAAGTAAAATTTTTTCATAGCTTTAAAGCGTCTGTCAGGTAAAACCGCCGACCGCATGTGTCTGGGAGTAATGAATCCTGATTGTTAATGATATTGTGTGAAATATATGTTAAAATCAGCCATCAGAATTTAAGTGAGGTGAGCAGTGTTTCTATGTACCTTGATTGGTTGATATCTGAAAAATGGCCGTCTGGTCAAGGTAGCAACTAGTCATATGATGATAGTACACCCCAACACTACTCAATCGTATATATTTTGTCCATTAGAAAATAAGTGATGTCTGGCAGCTCTGGGATCTTGGACCATTAGTATTATTAGATTTTGGAAATCATTTTATTAGCTGCTTGTTGCATTATCCTTTTTTATGGAAAATTCAGTTAAAAAGAATGTAGGATATACCTTATTTTTATATCCTACACGTTAGGCTCTATATTGAGTACCAAATTTAAATCAGTTCAGTAGTTTAGTAAAAATTAAATTATATATTTAAGTACTTAATAAAAAAATACTAACGATATTAATAATTATTAAAATATAAGAAAGGAAAATTCAAAAGTCTTATCGGTCTCATAAAACTTAAGACGACAAGTTACATTAAGCAACTACACTTGAAATCATATAATTATTATAGACTATAACATAGCAATACAACTTTGAAAGCATAATAAAGGACATAATAATATGTTAAAATCGTTAACTAGTTATAAAATAAAAGCGATAACCTACACTGTAGTCGACATAAAACAAACTTGATCAACAGTTCAAACAATTTAATTACCCCACTATTGGTACTGACGTGTGGCGAACGAGTTAATAGCATTTTGAATCGAGTTAATTCAAAGATGGCAGCCGAGCGGTGCGAATTGACTTGGAAAAATCCTGGCTGAACTAATTTAATTGATAGTAGGTAAACAAAACTAAAAGTTGATGGCCGAGTGGTTAAGGTCGTTACTTGCCATCTGAGAGGTCGCAAGTTCAAATCCCGCTTAGTACCACTGTGTTTTTCAAACTTGAAATTCATATGTACGATTATTGGACGCTTTAACGGTGAAGAAAAACATCATGAGGAAACCAGCACACCTGAGAATTTTTTCAACGGTGTGTGAAGCCATGTCAGGGGCCTATGGGCGGCAGCAACTCTGACACCAGGTTGTTCATCAACCATACGATAAGAAGAAGAAGATTATTCGACGAATTAACGGTGAAGGAAAACATCGTGAGGAAACCTGCATAGGCACACCTACGAAGAAATTGTAAGGTTATGTAGTCGACCAACCCGCACATGGCCAGCGTGGTCGACTAAGGCCTTATCGCCCTAGTTTAGGGAAAACTCGTGTCTCAGCAGTGGGGACGTATATGGACTATGATGAAACAAAACTATCAAGCTTTGGCGCTCTATCTAAGAAAGCAATACAGCTAAATTCATAGAACTGGTTAATGGACGAAAAGTATTTTGTATTAGCTAGCTTACCGCCCGCGACTCTTGTGTTTTTTTCTTGCTCGGTGGACCAGTGGTTAGCGACACTGGCTGATGGTTTCAAGAGTCGTGGGTTCGATTCTCCGTCGGGACAAATATAAGTGTGACTAAATGTGTTATTAAATCATATTTATGTATATTTGTGTATCAACGGTCGTTTCTGATTTCTGTGACACAAGTGCTCTCCCGCAAGTCCAGTGAAGATGACGAGGTAACCCAAAGCCATCATCGTATGTCAGTTAAGAAAATCTAAAGGATGTGCCTCATAAAAAGTCTTAAATATTCCGTTAATCGTCACGTCCAGTGTAACTCGGTTAGCGGCCAACTCATTTGCATTCGAGAAAAATAACAGAAACTGGATGGAGAATTTGGGAACCCGCAGATTTGGTGGATTTGGAGGGGATTGAGTGAAGTTATTATTGTGTTAGCACTTGTTTAATCAGTTGAAAAACTGGGTTGTTACGGAAAAAAAATGTTTTTACTACTACTCTGACTTTGGCTCTGGTTCCAAACTAAGATTAGGAAACTGAAAATGGTCGGGATGTTTACCATGTTTCCTTAGTTACATGGTAAATATGTAATTTTTTTTGTTAAGTGTAATCCTGACAGTTTAAAGTTAGGTTTCATAACCTAACTTTAAACTGTAATCTTAAGCAAATAATAGACAATAACCTATATTTACTCATATACTTACTACAATTCTATTCACTTTATGTTATTTAGGTACCTCGTATGTATATAATATACTAGCTGTGCCAGCGACTTCGTTCGCGTTTTCCCCGTTTTTACACATTTTCCATTGTATCTTTGCTCCTATTGGTCGCAGCGTGATGTTATATAGCCTAAAGCCTTCCTCGATAAATGGTCTATACAACGCAAAAAGATTTTTTCAAATCGAACCAGTAGTTCCTGAGATTAGCGCGTTCAAACAAACAAACAAACAAACAATCAAACAAACAAACAAACAAACAAACTCTTCAGCTTTATAATATTAGTATATTAGTATAGAGTATATCCTCTTTGATCCCTTTTTTATTATATCCAAGGTTTACATGATACAAGCCAAAAATACTTGCAAATACTCGACTTCTTATACCTGATTATAACTTGAGAACTATTAATTTGCCCAGGGGCACTTTTTAGGGCTGATTCATCCAAACTTTATGTGGGCTGAACAAACAATACCTGCGTCTTAGTATTATACAACTGAATATTTTCTACGATTGCTAAAATTATCTAGTTCCCGATTTGCCCATATACGAAGTTTTGATGAGAGTTCAGAAGAATTACCAGCCGTTTTTTAATAAAAAGCTAGTTTTCTATCCGCAAGAAGTGTAATCACTTAAAGCATTAATGCCCTATAGCAAAGTTTAGGTTTAAGAAGTAGCACATTATCTTTCTTCTCTGTCTCTACCAGTCTCTACTATCTGTGTAAAAATGAAATAAATAATCTCGACGGACAAACAGCTTTTTGCTTTTTATACAGATAAATTATGATCTCTAAAAAATATTTTGTCTTACATCGACATCATCGTTGTTTCATCGTTGTTTTTCAAATTACTCATAACATAAAGATTAATGCAAGAGACCGAATACTCATACTATTATGACTACGTTAATCATATTTTATTACATAAATTTCATCATACAGTCATCCAAAAAATTTAAATATTTTTTATTTTACCATCGCTGGGCAAAGGCGCCCCCTAATTCACTCCAGTTCTGCTAATCTCTACTTAGATATGCCTGTTAAGTTCTTCATACTCTTACGCCCCGAAAAAATAGAGATATTATCTTCTATCGTCTATCAGTCTCTGACGCCCATAGTACAAGCTCTGCTTAGTTTGGGGTCAAAATATGACCGTGTGTGGAAATGTCCCATATATTTATTTATTTATTAATTAACTCCACGACAAGCAAACTAATGTAATCTAAACTACCACTTTTAAAGCCTGAGCTTAAATAAAACATCGTCATCGTGATACAAAGTACTTAATACCGTTATTATCTGCAAGACTTGCGGCTATCCACACGTGATATTAATTGGGTTAAATTAGTTTGCGAGTTGCTTCTTTCTGTTTTACCTGAGCCACAGTGGAAAAATAAACAGTATAGCATGTGCATACAAGCTGATACTTTAACCAGTATGCGTTTTAGGTATTGATAGAAGAAGCCATTAGTCTAGAAAAAATCTATGCTAATATTATAAAACTGAAGAGTTTGTTTGTTTGTCTGTTTGAACGCGTTAATCAGGAACTACTGGTTCAAATTGAACAATTCTTGTGTTGTGTGTGTCAAATAGACCATTTATCGAGGAAGGCTTTAGGCTAAATAACATCACGCTGCGACTAATAGGAGCAAAGAAACAATGGAAAATGTGTAAAAAACGGGGAAACGCGAACGTCGTCGCTGGCACAGCTAGTATAATAAAAGAGTAGTAGTATAGCCAGCAGTGGACGGTAATGGGCTGATGATGATGATGATGTAATACATAGCTACTTACTGTCTGACCTTTCTATTGGTAGAGCCATAGTAATATAGCTTTCAATGTAATGGAATGCGAAAATATAGGAAAAACAATTGTTTTGATCCAATAATTTTTAAGGTAAACTGGTTAATATTATTGTGTACTTTCTAAGAAAAAACTTAAAGATTCAGAGGTTAATTTGATGAAAAGGTGTTATTCTTCATTGGATGAAGTTAACCTAAAGGAAGAAGGCTTTTTATAAAACAACCAATATCCAAAATATAATAGAATAATCGTTTATTTTTGATTTGGTTTGGATGTATAATATTGATTTTTTTAAGAAAAATAGATAAAAAGCTCTAGGCAAAAATTGATGACAACCAAACAAATATTGATATAAATACTTCACTTCGCTTCATATTCACTGTGGCTGTTGAATTTGGTTTAATAAAAGTTAGTTAGTTGCTCTGCAATTTTGAGGTGAAAAGCGAAATTGATACTGCGGATTTGAAATTGAATTTCCTAACACGGATTTGGAGTTTTAAGTACTTTGGGTCGGAATATTATGCGTTAAATAAATTATCTCGTATATTCGTTTAAAGGCTACTGTAATGGCAGAGAGGAATGGATGAGCATACTTATAGTAATAGTGTGATAACCAAAAAAATAAACAAAAACTCTACTCAATCCAAAAAATGCTTTTCATCATCATCATCATCATCATCATCAGCCCATTTCTGTCCACTGCTGGACATAGGCCTCTCCAAATGCTCGCCACTTCTCTCTATCCTCGGCCACTCGCATCCAGCTCCTACCAGCCGTCCCGCGCAGGTCGTCACTCCACCTGGCCTGCGGGCGTCCTACACTCCGTTTCCTGAGACGCGGTATCCACTCCAGAACTCGTCTACCACAGCGGTTGTCGGTTCTACGGCTGATGAGGCCAGCCCACTGCCACTTCAGCTAAAAGTCGCTCAGCGGGCTATGGAAAGAGCAATGCTCGGTGTTTCTCTGCGGGACCGAATCAGAAATTAGGCGATCCATCAGAGAACCAATGTTATCGACATAGCTCATCGCATTAGCAAGCTGAAAAATGCTTTTGAAAACTACAAAATTCTAATTACCTAGATACCCATACCTTCAATTTTAATACACATATCACTACCAAATTCAATTAACAAACCCCATCATGCGGTCAATCTCCCTGCACTATGACCATCCCTTGAAGCCCAAAAAAATATATCAAATTACACCAACATTCCCCATTAAATGCCCCAAAATACCCCATAAGTATGGCACATAATTAAAAACACCATCAAAAGGCCAATATAAATTAGGTATACCCAAATTAATGCCCATTAAGCCATGGAATTGGTACGTAATAAGGTCATATGAATTGCCGGGAAGATTGCCCGAAGATTACGAATATGAGGGCAAATTTAAATAAATTCGACCCCTAAATTCGGTGAATATTCGCAAATTTAATATTTAAGGGCGTAGGGTGGCCCAAATGCAATTTATAAAATGAGTACCCAATTTTACTTTGCGTTTTATGTAGGTGAGTAATGGCAGCAGAAATGTGGGTGTAGCTTTTATTATTATTAACAAAGTTTCGATAGGAAAATTCTTAAGACTGTTTGTACCTTTGCGAAAAAAGACATTTTATTTATTTAACACGCACATAGTAAGATAAGATAAATTATTTAGCGAACAGACGTTTATTTTGAGAGCTCATGGTTACGGGACATCTATACCGATAATTCATCTTCATCAGCCCATATACATTCCCCCTGCTGGGGCACGGGCCTACCCTAAACTAGAGCGATTAGTCCTTAATCAACCCGCTGGCCAAGTGCGGGTTGGTCGACTACACAACCTAAGAATTTCTCCGTAGGTGCACACAGGTTTTCTCACGATGTTGTCTATTCAACGCTTTAACGGTGACCGATGAGGTATCGGACGCAGGACCACCGGCTTAACGTGCTTTCCGAAGGACGGAAGTTCAACCGCCAACATCCTGACTCCGGGCTGAGTAATTTCCTTCCAGAAAAACTCCTATAAATTTTGCCCGACCCCGGACTAGAACCAGGGACCTCTCGGTCCTTACGCAGCGCTTGCTACCAATAGACCAACGAGACCAATCATGTAAGTAACACACGTAAACTTTACAAGGCTTTTACCAAAACCTAAACGATACTTTAATGACACAATTCTCAATTACCCAACAAAACCCATAAAAACCTTTTAGCCACGTCAAAATGCCCCGCCATTTTTGCTGACTGTGCCATCAATATATTATTACTGGGCCGGTAGCCAAAATACGTGAAAGATTCATATGTTTTATATATTATATTAAACCTGGCCATTCGCATCCGGGCTAAACAAATATTTGGGGATGAGTCGACATTACTGTGGGTAAACGTAAGATTAGAGGAAATTGAAATAAAAAATTGACAGACGAATTTTGGTACCAAGCCCTCCTACAAAGCTTTCATGTTGTGGAATCATT
The DNA here is from genome assembly GCA_039566165.1 of Maruca vitrata. Lineage (NCBI taxonomy): Eukaryota > Metazoa > Arthropoda > Insecta > Lepidoptera > Crambidae > Maruca > Maruca vitrata. The sequence goes on from CM076940.1 coordinate 9,807,072, forward strand.
TATATCCGTTTAAGACTGTAATTTAATGTAACAGAATTTGCTTAAGTTAAGAGTAGATACCCAAAAATAATATGTTGGGATATTATATCAATTTATTGTTACATATCATTGGCGCAATAACATTTTTGCATAAAATATAATAAATTTTAATTTTAAACAAAACTTTGTGTGCGTGTTGAATAAAAAATGTAAATTTATATTTATATAACAAACAATCAATTATTTGCGCGAACACAACTCATCTCTACTACTAATATAATAAAGCTGAAGAGTTTGTTTGTTTGAATACGCTTTTGTTTGAATTTCAGGAAGTACTGGTACGAAATTAAAAATTATTTTTGTGTTGGACAAACTATTACAAAGAAGACTTTAGTCTAAACATCACAGAGCGACCAATAAATGCAATGAAACAGTGAAAAATGTGCGAAAATGTGGACGAAGTCGCTAGCACATCTAGTTTAAAATAAACTTAATTTTACAGGTGAAACTATATTTATCAAATGTTAAGTTATAAATTATGTTATTTACAAACTTCATATATAGAGCTTTTCAACGCTGGTAATCACATTAGACGAGATTTAAAACATTTTATGAAGTAAATTTTAATACTAATAAGTGGAACCCTAAAAATCTAAGCAGGGTAAAGTTATTCGGAGTGAACTAAACTCGGTTCTATTCTATTTATGAACGGCTGCAACTTTGTGAGACCTGTTGCTTTAGCGACCTAGCGGAAACTGTGTGTAGGGCTTTCTACTTATTTGTTATATAAGAACTTTGATTATTATTATTGTTTACGGTCAAAGTGACAATCAAGTGACAGACGTCCAGCCCGCCAATAATGATACGCGTTAGATAGTCCAGTCAAATAAGGTAAAAATCTCGGAATTCGAGATACCCAGCTGTAAGTCTGTAAATACCTGTATATTGACGTCCTAAAAGTTGTCTAAAAACCTACATATTATAGGGTGTATGCAACTATTAAATTTTCAAGGACAAATGTCACAAATATCAGTTTTATGAACTTTTGAGCGAAACGGAAAGTTTTACCATAAAAATGTGTAGAAGAAAATTACTTATCAACTATTTATCTATAAAATTTGTCTGTACGTTTTATTCCTAAGATTCACCATTCAAAGATACAGCGATGTAAATAGTTGAAAAAGTTGTATTTTTAAAAGCTTCCAGGCCCACGTGCGATTGTGCTAGACAGTAAAAAATTTCACGAATGATGTATTTTACTAGCCTCTATAACATCTAATACTAGAAAAAGCTTAAAACCAATGTTTAAGTTGGTTCTCATACAAAAACGATGGTTTTTTTTTTTCTCACCGTTGGCCGGTTTTTGACGTGGTTACCCCAGTAAACCTCTTCCAGACGCCACCTTTTATACATGAAGTACACGTTGTTCTTATGTGAGCCCCTTAAATAATCGTTTTATGTTGTTTTTAGTCATAAGTCTTTCGCCTTTACATCTAAATAGATGATTTATGTAGCATCTCGCGGTCTATCACGGCTGCTGCTAATAAGCTTTAATATATTATAGTAGATACGGTCTATAGTACATTAGTACAATGTTCTAGCTTTATGCCGCATTTGATAGTATCCCAGTCTCTTCGACTACTCGTGTTTTTGATGTTTCTTATGATTTTATACATAATATATATATATATATATATATATATATATAAATAACTAGCTGTGCCAGCAACTTCGTCCGCGTTTTCCCCCGTTCTTTACACATTTTCCATTGTTTTTTTTGTTACTATTGGTCGCAGTGGTCGAGTGGTCGAATGGTCAAAATAAAAATAAGTTTCTGAGATCAGCGCGTTCAAACAAACTCTTCAGCTTTATAATATTAGTATAGATGTAGATTTGACTGGCTCGGTGGAACAGTGTTTAGTGACCCAGGCTTACTACCTACGGTTCCAAGAGTCGTGGGTTCGATTCCCACTCGGAACAAATATTTGTGTGACGAACATTGGTGATTATTCCGTGTCTGGTGTAATGTATAAATAATATATTTGTGTATCCACTGTTGATTCTGATATCTGTTACACTAGTGATTAAGCTACATACCACGGTATCAGAACAATGTATGTGATGATGTGTAATATTTATATTTATTTATTTAATAGTAGTATAGATCTATGATTTGTACTCCTAATGTCGCGTATAGCGTGAACCTAACTAATTTTGTTTGGATAATATAAGAATAACCTTAAGGACTTATTTTTTTGCTGACTGCAAAAAAATTAAATGTTTCACGTTATATACGAATTTTTCGACAAAGCGAGCAGTAACTAAACTAACTAACATAATGTACCTAGTATCAAATAAATGTTATATCAATTTAACGTCTGACCTACTTTACTTTATCAATAGACATTATTATTCTAATTAGGCCTGAAGACAACGGGTTTTAATTAATTTAAAGCTGTTTATTAAACCTTCAATAATATATTAAAAGATTAGACCCAAACGTTATAATAAGATTTAGAAATTCAACTCCGGTGGTAATCAATTTCGTAATTACTACTATAATTAGGCATTTTGATAGGCTTTTGTTTAGATAGGTTGTTTATATTAGGTTTTTTAAGACAAAATCATGACAATGTAGGCAAAGAAAGAAAATTACACAGGTTAGAATATAATTTCTTTAGAGCAAATCAAAAAAAATAGGTCGTAGATATCACGTAAGACGTATGTCATTAATATCGTACTTATACCACTATTCATTGAAAAAATATTTCAGACATTTCATTGTCATTGTATCAAGGCACTGTTCTTTAATAGAAATAAAAAAATGGTATCTACTTTTCATTATAAACTAATACTACTACTTCCGCCCGCGACTTCGTCCGCGTAGAAACCCTATTCCCGCGGGAACTCCGGGATAAAAATTAGCCTTTGTGTTATTCTAGGTCTTCAGCTACCTGCATACCAAATTGTATCGTTATTGTCTCAGTAGTATTTGCTTGATACAACACACATGCTTCCACACATACAAACTTTCACGTTTATAATATTAGTACGATGAAAATTTACAATTCAGAATGTATGAAGATTTTTGTTTTGAGAAACGACTTTTATGTTTATATTCATAAAACTAAAACATTGTTAGTTGATGGTGTTTAGAGAGAAACGAAACGAAATGCGCTGTTTCCACAAATTGACTACGCGTTGTTGTAACTAAATCCTACTGTGCTTTTAGTGGAACAAATATTGGAAGTCAATATGGCTTTTTATTGGAAAAATTAATATTCATTGTATGTGCGGTTTTGATTTACCAGTTGGAGCAGTCAATTAGTTTTAGGGCCGTTTTAGTATAGCAGGGTATAACTGGGTATGGGGAGACTTACTTCCAACAGTGGATGCAGGTTTTTATCATTTACAGTAGTCTAAAATCTAAATATATCCTATTTTTTGCAAGCATACTTAAAACTGTCAATTTGACGGATTTTAGCTTTGACCATTTTTTGACTGAAAATATTTTTGATAGGTGAGAATCGAACCCACGACTCTTGGAACCGTAGGTAGTGAGCCTGGGTCACTAACCACTGTTCCACCGAGCCAGTAAAATTAAATTGTATGGCGGTTATAGGCTGCCTATGGGAATAAAATAATTATGATTTATTTATAGGATGGCATTTATAATGAATCTCAATGTCATTGGCAGGATGACTGTATCCTGTTTTTATCATTATCTAGTTTGATAACTACGCAATCGCTTGTGCTTAATAGACAAATATATTAATCGATTTACTTCCTTGTCATCATTTGTAACATGAAATTAATTTAATGATATAGCATTAATAAAAGCATACACATAACTTTTAGAAATAACAGTAAGTGTGCTACAGTTTTCGGATAATTGTAGCACACTAACCTAGAAATTAAATACATTTTTTTACGTTTTTTTTTTATATTTTGAATTCTACGTTAAGAAAATTATATATACTTAACTCGGAGAAATATTAAAACGGACATCGGTAAAAACTGACATCTATGAAACTGACTGAATTTATCCCTTTTTTATTCGTGTGTCTGTCATCAGTAAAAGTAAAATAAAATATAAATTTAAGACAAAAAACAGTATTTTTTACAATATTGGTGCCCTTTGTGCATGAGTCGACTCGCTTTGTCGGTTTTATTATCTTGTTTGTTTGCATTTTAGGTGCTAAAATACACACACATAGCTACGATTTCCATTTTTCTTTTCAACAAGCTTTTTCTTCAACACTCTACATACCTCTTTCTCCAAAGACGCCCTGACAGCAGAAGACTGCCAGCAACACTATGACGTATGTGCTCGACGCCATCTTGTGACGTCACTCACACCATCACACACAGAACTGATTTGGCTCACACTGATCCACTCACAACACTTTGTTTCACTGCAGGAACATTGCAATATTGTCGGTGGTATGATCTGGAACAACGGAAATATAGGTTAGTTTAAAAAAAAGTGATTCGTGGAAGGAATAAAAGGTAGGTCTGTTTTAATAGAAATGTAGGTAAGTTTTAAAAAAAAGCAATTCGTGGAAGGAATAATAGGTTTGTTTTTGATGATAGTTTTATTTTTGTTTTTTTTTTTATAACAAGGCACACCAATTTATGTATAAAGGACAATTTGTTTTACATTTTGACTAGTACACACAAATATGCGAGCAGATGAAGCTCGTATTAAATAAACATTAAATCAATTTAACGTTAGGTCTACTTTATTAACTTACTTATGTGCAAGCAAAATAGTAACATCTTTTATTATCTTAGAATTATCGGATCAAATAGATAAATCAGTATTATTGTAATTTCTTTATAATAATCTAGAATTTTCAGGTCATAAAAACTAGAGGTATTTTTTCATGCACCCTTAAATTTTCTTTTAAAGTATCAAATACTACAACAGTATATTGTCAATACAGTGACATTTCAGACCATAAAAAGTGATGTGGTTTGCAGACGTCACATGCCAGATATCACATCAAATCGCTCGAAAGAGCAATTCCAACCATTTGGCTGACGTTGGCATCCTATGGGGTTGGAAGGGGAAATGAATGTTCTTGCCATGGAAGTTAACCCTTCCACCTTGTTTATGTTTTATACTTTTTTACAAGAGCCGGGTTAATATATTCATTGATGTTTTATCTTTGCGACTTCGTCTTACTGGTACTTATAATTTACAAATAAATAATTATTTACGGTTGTGTGTGAAAACTGTCATTACTTAACATACCATCAGAATTATTTATTGCCTAACAATGACTTAATGTATGTTTGGTCATGTTTAATTGCTTACATTACTTAAGTTACTGTAAGGAATGCAGGAATGCATTTTGTGGTGATATTATCAACCGTGTAAGCTAATATTGTCATATCCTAATTATAAACTTTAACTAGTAGTAGTGTGTGTATGTATATTTTAGAATAGAATAGATTAGAAAAGAATTTATTGTTCACATATTACAAGAAAAAATAAATTTAACATAAAATAATAATAATAACATAATATATAAAACGAATATTTCACATCAGTGACCAACAAGGTACGTGCCTCAGCATAGACTGCAGAAGCTCAACGAGAGCTCCTGCAGCACTGATATTTTTAGTAAAATCTACTAAAGATAAGTATTGTGTTTATAAAATACTAGCTTTACGCCCGCGACTTTGTCCGCGTAGAGGTTTAACGGGTAAAACATTACTTCTTTATAGCGCAGTCGGTTAAAAAGTAGCCTGTGTCCTTTCTCAGGCTCTGCACTATATTTGTACCAAATTTCATTTAAATCAGTACTCTATGCGTGAAAGCGTAACAGACAGACAGAGTTACTTTCGCATTTATAATATTAGTAAGGATACGTACGTATGTTTTGGGTTAGCCTACCACTTCGAAGATTGACCTTATTATGATAATTTCTCATATGGCTGGTATTTGTAACAAACTGGACTACGACAGTCAAAAGTGAATTCGATACCCTATTTAGTAAACAATTGTCCTATTCTTAGGGTCCATTACGTATTGCGGCGTCGTTCACATCAATAATGTACCGATGATAAATCCGTCGATACTTTGAAGAAGGGCGTTTGGCTCAACCGAAAGACCATTGGCTATATTTAGACTGTATTAGCGTTCTATTTCTGCAAACACTGGAGAATGGTTTATTGTGGCGAGTATTTATTTGGACGCACGCATTTCTTCGCTGCCATGCCAACGAATAAAGTTTCAAATGAATGGTTATGCTTTCTTGACATCTTCAGTTATCCTAAGGATTCCTCACAAAACAATGTTTGCAAGAATAAATAATATATGTACTATTATCGTATCCAAACTTTTTGATAGGGATCGAGAATTTCAGCACTATTACCGATTTTCGCTGCAGCAGTGAATGAATATATAAATTTATCGAAATGAGTTGGAAATAATTAAAGTGCAAAAACGAATCTTACAAATACATCCGGCTAAATATCTGCCTCATCATCATCAGCCCACATACGTCCCCACTGCTGGGGCACGGGCCTACCAAACACTGAGGTACTAATAGCCTTAGCCAGCCACGCTGGCCAATAGTGTGCAGTTGCACATCACATTTTCATCTGGCATCTAGTATCTAGAGGGATATATCCATTATTATTATTAAGCTATTGCATAGCTTTTATCGCGGGCTTTGAGCGCGGCGACCGAACCAAGAAATTCTCTAACGAAAAATACCTCACAATCGTCTAACGTCGATTCAGTTCGGTAGACTTCGGCACGGTGTTTGTGTGCGTGCGGTTAGACGTATTGTACATCATCAGCCCATATACGTCCCCACTGCTGGGGCACGAGCCTACCCTAAACTAGGGCGATAAGGCCTTAGTCGACCACGCTGGCCAAGTGCGGGTTGGGCGACTACACAACCTAAGAATTTCTTCTTAGGAGTGCAGGTTTCCTCACGATGTTTTCCTTCACCGTTAAAGCGTCGAATGATGGTACATATGAATTTCAAATTTGAAAAACACATTGGTACCTGGCGGAGTTTGAACCAGAGACCTCTCGCATGGCAAGCAACGACCTTAACCACTCGGCCATCGACGTATTGTACGACTCTACGAAACTCGCACGAATCGAGACGAGCTGCTCCGAAATCGGACGATGCTATGCAATAGCTATACCGCGGCAGTCCCCGAGTGCCACACGTCTTTTTATTATAATACGATGTATAATATTGTCAGTTACGTGTGTTACATTACGTGCGTATTTGAAGTTTTGGTCCATTTTATCTAATAAGCTATAGAGAAACGTCGCTCCCATTAAACCCGAAACCCGAATACTTTTCGTTACTTTCGCAACATTGAACCTTGAACGCGTTATCATACCGCCGGCCAACCATATGACATCATCGTACAATGGCCCGAAATACCGGCGTACGCGCATCGATGTAAATAGACGATCCACGCTTGAAACTCTCGTCTGGTATATGTTGAGGTTATCCAGAATAAAGAGAAAGAAACTGCCAAGTGCGAGTCGGATTCGGGCACGAAACGGTTACTAATATTTGCAGAATTTTGGTTTGTTGTATGAGAGCTTTTATTCAATATTTTTTTTTATTTTTAGTATTTTTTGTTTTAACGGCAATAATAGAAATACCTCATCTGTGAACATTTTGACTGGCGGAGTCTCACAAATGCGGGTCTCCGCTGGCTCGGTGGAACAGTGACCCACGTTCACTACCTGGCGGGGTTCGTGGGTTTGATTCCCACCCGGGACAAATATTTGTGTGACGAACATCGGTGTTTGTTCCGTGTCTGGGTGTGTTATTAAATATATTTAGTTTATTTGTGTAGCCACTGTTGACTCTGATATCTGTAACACAAGTGCTTAAGCTACTTCGGGATCAGATCAATGTATGTGATGTTGTGTAATATTTATTATAAATGGGGTACCGTTTCTACCCTTTTCGTAAGGACTCCAAAAAAAGTTATATTGATCAAAAGCAAACGAATCAAACGCAAATTTAGTATAATTTTAATAAAAAGTACTTATTTTAATATTACAAACAAAAACTTCAATTTCATTTAGTTGTATAGAAATAAAGTAATGCTTAACAAAAAAAAAACTATGACTTTTTAATAAGGGAATGCTACAAACTCACATTTTGAGTACAAGAGATTAACTCACGTTCAAAAAGAAACACAAGTTCTGTAGCATAGAGCCAAACGCTCTACTCAAAAGACATTTTTAAATTCATCTCTTTGAACGTTCAATTGCCTTTGAGTAACTTCCGCGTTGCATGTTAAATATTAACAATTCGAATCACCACATGAACTCAGTCTAGAAACTAGAGTGGTTCCTGTGGGAATACAGCATGTCCCACTTTATACACTTCACTGGATCGATGGTATATGCGGGAGTGCCTATGTCCCTTGCGCCAAGTCCTAGGTTTGATTCCCCGCTCGGCCCAAATATTTGTCTGTTGAACGTCGGTGTTTGTTCCGTGTCTGGGTGTGCTATTTATATTTAAGTACTAGCGGGCGCCCAAGACTTCGTCCACGTGAAAGTGATTTAGAAGCAATGATTTATTAAAATAGCCTATACTGTACCTTGTTAAATTAGCCCGAAAGTCCCGTCAAAATTGTCGTCAAATTAGAAAGTCCCATCAAAATTGGTCCAGCCGTTTAGGAGATTAGCGGTAACAAACAGACAAAAATATTTTCATTTGCATTTTTGTTATTGGAACCCGATAGAGATTCATACCCATTTAGTAAAATGTCGTTATTGCAATATTAAAAACAGTCACTTCAATTTAATATAGTTGCATTGATATTTTGTTTCCGTGTTTGCAACTCAGAGTGCTTAAGCTACTTACATACTTCGGAATGGGAGAAACAATGTGTGTGGTTTCTTATTTATATTTAACCTAGTTGCTAACGTGACCCAGTGATTATACTTCAGTACCGGGAAACATCTATTAGTCATCTCCTCCGAATTAATTCTGTTTCGAAAATAGATGTTGTGTTTTCTGAATGGCGGCTCATTGTGATTCCTACAGCGTTGTGTTTATATCTTTCGTTATGATCGTTTTCCGAGTTTTCAACCGACCTAATTTTATTGTTTTTTAAAATTTTTGCAACGGTTTTTTGTTCTCCGGGATTTGTTATTCATCGATTTGAATTTATTGATTTTATTGTCTTGTGTTGTAATTTTCATATTTTTGAAACATAATATTTACAAACGGGAGTTATTATAAATTATAGTAGGTACCTAACATTAATAACTGAACCCTCATGTTTTCCTTTTTTGTATCATTAATAATCTCTTCACATAATAGAATAATAGAATAACCGTTTCTTTGGCAGCGATTGGAAAGTTAATAATTTAAATAGATACTTTTCAAAGTGCCAAAGAAGAGATGAAAATATTTTGTTATTTTTGTAGATAATTTGGTCAACTTGATGTAAAAGATGACTTATTTTGATGATTTGTGACTAGAAAATCGATAACTCTTAGCTATTAATCAAATCAAAAAGTAAACCCAGATATCAGTCCGCCTTGGACCCCAAAGGGTCGAAAATCCCTTCCACGAGTAGCAAAATTGCTGACACAAATGTTAACATATATGTAGCCTTCCCTTAGTTTAGGCAAAACGAGCAAATTTCCACAACTCACCTATCCGTCCCCCACTTTGCATTCCCGCTTCTGTTCATCGCCAATTTCTAGTTCAACACAAATTTGCTGTTCAGAGTTCGCCACATTTATTTGCACTGTAACATTTGTGTACATTGCAATTCAATCCATCAATCCAGTATCGCAGCAGTAATGTGCGTCGGACCAAATACATTTGGCAATTACGGTAAATGGCATAAATCACGAGTGAGTCGATATGAGGTTGACGGGTTCCCGATAGAGGCCGTCACAGTTGTTAGTTTAATGGGCAATGAGTGTTGAGGTTAATAAATGGAGTGATTCGGATGGGAACTTGGAATCGACGCGTATTTTACTAATGTAACGCCAAATTAGATTGTAAGTGATAATGTTTGTAACGCGAAGTATCACAAAATTTGATAAATGTTACATGAAGGAAGGTTGATATGCCATCTTGTGACATTAACTTCACTATTGACATCTTTTCAGGTAATATTTATTGCACTCGAATAAAATCTTCAGGAAAGCAATTAGCTCGTGAATTTTTTACTGCTAACATCAATCAACTGAAGCTCATTTTGAAAATAAAATAGAAACTAATTCCATACTGATAACTAAGAGATTCTGAAACAAATAAAAAGAAAAAAATCTTTAAAATTCACTTTACAGTTGAGCCCCATTTGGAACCCCAACCGTATGACTTTGACTTGAACCCCTGATGAGTGGGGTAGCTGCGGCTTGCGGCGGAAACGAGACATTTTCAGCACACCTGCTCAGTGACTGGACAATTGCATGCTTCCTTTTCTGTCGTGTGTGTAGGGTCCAAGACACGGGAAACTGGTTTGGGTTATTTTTGGTAAGTTTTCTTTGCGTTAGGTAGTTCTTGTAGCGGTAACCTAGATAGATGTAAATCATTACATATAACATCAGATTTATTGCTCTAGTATACTATACTATACTATATATTATGGTTCGATTCACACTCTGTACAAATATTCGTGTGATGAACATCGGTGTTTGTTCCGTGTCTGGGTGTGTTATTTAGATGTTAACGTTTATTTGTGAATCCACTGTCGTTGCTGACATCCGTAAAACAAGTGCTTAAGTCACTTACCGATGATGATCAGATCGACGTATGAGATGTTGTGATTTTTTTTAAGGTAAATAGTGGACTTGGCTGATCCACCTGCTTGGGATCCTATCATGAAGACCATAATATCCCAAGCCCTTTAAAAACAACAACATATTGCTAGACCTAACAATGTTGTGAGTTCTGTATGCGTGAATCGGAACACGCAAAATATCACACCGAATGACGGTAGTAATTAAACTTATATGAAGACACCTGTCATCTTTAGTCTTAACCGTGACCACGAGCGCTGTAAAGAGCTCGAAACGTCGGATCTCTAAATAATGTTTAGAATACCAATACACGCGAGTTTAATCCGTAAAATTAGTTTTATTTCAAATGTAAATAGTGGACTTTGACATCTCCGCTATGAGTGTATGACATTCCCCATACTTTCCGTACACAAAGGGAGTTAATATCAGGATATCGCCCGACGCGTCTCTGTTTACTCCCGACACGGATCTAGAGGACTTTTTAATTAATATTCGGGATCGGTTGTCTGTCTTTTGTTTTCTGAATGTTCTCGAAAAGTTAAAACACAAAATAGCGGCTTGACGAGTGACGGGATCGGAAGCTGTTCGGGAGCGCTCAGTTCTTTTGAACTTCGACCGATGTCTACATATAGAATAGTAGTGAGAGATGTATCAAAAAGTATGACTTATATTTATTAAATTCAGAACTGGTACTTTTTGCTATGGCACACCCAAACTGTATGACTTGGCTCATTTACATTTTGTAACATGATTGTCGTTAAAAAGAGCAACTATCGAGTTTCTTGCTGGAGTCTTCTCGGTAGAATCGGCGTTCCGAACCGGTGGTAGAATCTTATTATGTATTAGTAATGTGACGATTTGAAGTGCATGTAATTGCCTATATAAATAAAGACATTTTTGATTTAGGAAACAACACTGCTGTTATTATTTATAATAAATTTTGACTGTAAAATGCTTTGAAAATTATTGCATTACATATTTGGTCGAATACAACATATTTGAAATGTCGGGTCTGTTAATAATTATGTTCAGATAATTATGATAGGTACGCCACTTTAATTCGTAATACTAGTTTTATATCCGACACACAAAAATATGTAAATAGAAAAGTACATATGCCAAACAAGAAAAAAATCATTACATCCAAATTGATTCCTCATAGGCGAGACTTGAACCTACTTCTAAGTGGGAAAAACCCTGCCTAACTAGTCATAACCCCTTTAAAAGTGAGAGTCACCCGCTTTCCCACAAGTCCAGTGATGATGACAAGGCTACCAAGCCATTATCGTACTTAGTCAAAAAAAAGACGTGTGGCACTCGGGGACCGCCGCGGTATAGCTATTGCATAGCATCGTCCGATTTCGGAGCAGCTCGTCTCGATTCGTGCGAGTTTCGTAGAGTCGTACAATACGTCTAACCGCACGCACACAAACACCGTGCCGAAGTCTACCGAACTGAAACGACGTTAGACGATTGTGAGGTTTTTTTGTTACGGAATTTCTTGGGTCGGTCGCCGCGCTCAAAGCCCGCGATAAAAGCTATGCAATAGCTTAAAAACCGGCCAAGTACAGGTCTGACTCGGGTAAGAAGGGCTTCGTACTAATATTGTAAAAAAATCTGGTATTTTTTTGTACATCATGGGAGCCACTCTTAAACATTTGTTTTAATTTATTGTAATAGCGGCAATAGATATACTACACCATTAAATTTTTTCAACTGTCTAGCATTCGCGATTCAAGAGAATAGAATTTACAACATAGAATATTTATTTGCAACATGTTCTTAACCTAGGTACAAAAACATGACCCTGTAAGGGTGTGTGCAAAACTTATAAAACTAACTTAACTTATACTTACAAATTTTAAAAGAAAAATTAAATTACATCTCTTATATATCAGAAGATACAAACATATATTTTCTTAAATAATATGGTGTATTTAGCAACTAAAATTTTTATACAATAAAATATTTATACATTTACAAATGTTTTAAACTATACCGTTAATAATATGTTATGTTTAATGTATATAGGTGTGTTCAGTTATATAAATCAATAGGAAAAAAAAATGTTTAAATATCTGCGACTTTATCTTGCATATATTCTTCTATGGTATAATATGTTTTGCAAATGAGAAATGATTTGAGTTTGCGGTAGAATACTTTTATGTGGGTTTCGCTTTTGAGAGTATTTGGAAGTTTGTTATAGATTTTTATGCTACGGTATTTTGGACTATTTTATACATTTCTATAAGGGGTGTTGGGAGAGCTAGATTAAATGGTCTTCGTGGGTTTTTGTCGTATTCGTATAGGTTGATGTTCTTTTTTACAAAAGTGGCTGTTTCCAGTATGTAAATGCTAGTAAGAGTAAGTAGGTGTTCTTTGGCGAAGTGCGGTCGGCAACTAGTCCTCTGCGGTATGTTGACTAGTATGCGGAGGCATTTCTTTTGGACGATGAAAAGGTCTTTGGCATCAGTGCTGTGGCCCCATAGCATGATCCCGTATCTTAGCCACGCATATGCATACGCGTAATAGGCGGATAATGCACATTTCTTACTGCTGTTTATTTTTAGTTCGCTTAAGGCGTAAATAAATTGTGATAATTTTGTTTTTGTAAGCTCTACATGTTTCTTCCAGTTAAGATGCGAGTCTAGAGTTATTCCTAAGAGTTTAATAGCAGGCTATACGAGTATCTCTTCATCATCTATACGATTATCTACTATCATCGTTCGAGTGTTATCAGAATGACACACGAACGGACGGACAGCAAAATCTCAGTAATAGAGTCCCTTACTTTTTGGGTACAGAACCCTGAAAAACAGTAAAAAGCCTACACTATGTAACACAGTCATATGCTAACACTATCCACAATATCCATTAAAAAAGAAATAAAGGCGTCCGACCGATTTCAGCCATGGCGGCCGATCTCAATTGAGATCAGCCAAGTGCGCAGGACATATTATAGTGCACAAGTGTGCGCGCAAACACAAGTGCACTCTCTATTCCCTTACTCTCATAGTTCGGTGAGACGGCAATCCGACATGACCGATGAGAGATCGGGCGCAGGACCACCGGCTTAACGTGCTTTCCGAGCCACGGGCGTTCAACCGCCAACTTCCTAACTCCGGGCTGAGTAATTTCATTACAGAAAAACTCACACAAATTTTGCCCGACCCCGGACTCGAACCGGGGACCTCTCGGTCCTAACGCAGCACTTGCTACCAATAGACCAACGAGGCAGTTTACCTACTAACACAGCCATACGCTAACACTATCCACAATATCCATTTTAACCACACTTTAACTACAAAGTCTGCATAAGGTGGAATGTTTTGTCTTTCGTTTGCCTTGCACGAGTGAAGTTAAGTGGCATTTAAGATATAATTAATGCAAGTGCCGCCCTCACTCGTCGTGTCAGCCATAGTCAGGCCTTTGTGTGAAATCTCGGTATTATTTTGATATTTTATGAGTGCTTCTTTACTTCTCTTTTGATTCAGAACGTTTTGTGCTCGTATCGTTATTTGGAAATCGTGAACTGATTCACAAGACAGGCTTATAGAGGTATTACACCTAATAGAGGAAGATCCCAGAGCCGCCAGACATCACTTATTTTCTAATGGACAAAATATATACGATTGAGTAGTGGTGGGGTGTACTATCATCATATGACTAGTTGCTACCTTGACCAGACGGCCATTTTTCAGATATCAACCAATCAAGGTACAGAGAAACACTGCTCACCTCACTTAAATTCTGATGGCTGATTTTAACATATATTTCACAAAATATCATTAAAAATCAGGTTTTATTACTCCCAGACACATGCGGTCGGCGGTTTTACCTTACAGACGCTTTAAAGCTATGAAAAAATTTTACTGGAACAGTGGAAGTGGAACAGTGGTTAGTGACTCGGGTTCATAACCTATGGTTCCAAGAGTCGTGGGTTCGATTCCCACTCGGGACAAATATTTGTGTGACGAACATCGGTGTTTGTTCCGTGTCTGGGCGTATTATTAAATATATTTAAGTTTATTCGTGTATCCATTGTTGATCCTGATTTCCGTTACACAAGTGCTTAAGCTACTTACCACGGGATCAGATCAATGTATGTGATGCTGTGTAATATTTATTTATTTATTATTTATTTATTTAAATATTTATCTGTTTTTCCGTGAAACAGAGACAGACAGACAAAGTAATTTTCGCATTAATAATATTAGTAAAGCTGAAGATTACAAGGTAAGTGTTTAATTACCAACACTTTGCTGGGTTGGGGAGGTAATGCTATTGGGAAGAAATATCCCGATTAACATAAACCCTTCCCTTGGAACTTTCAGCCCCTCTTTTAATATGTCCAATTATAAAGCTCTAAGATTGATGAGTTTATTCTCAATTATACAACTTCCCAAGATTAAAGAGTAATAATTAATTAACGAAATCATTCCGATAGAAAAGTTTGGGAACTTCATAATTATACTAAATTGACAAAACTGAGTCTATAATTTTGAAGTCTGCAAAACACCGCATCGGAGTTTTCGAAGTTATATCGAGTTTAAGTAATCGGGATTTTGTGGTTCTTAACTTGGGTACCTGTGTAGTGAGAGAAGTGTCCGGGTTTGATTATAATTCATGAAATGATTTTGAATTAGCTATTTTGTTATCCAAAATGTGGATTTGTAGAAGTCTTTTCTCCTCAATGATGTTGCCAGTTTAACTTTTACATGTTGCCATCAGGCTACGAACTATAGCTTTTATGTTATAGTCTAGGTGTTAAGCGCAAAGTACATTTAACAATTTCTTACTGAAAATCTTAAATTATATAATTTTTTTTAACGGCTTAATTCTAATAAAAGTAGGTTCGCTATTATATTTTCATTAATTCAGTTATTCAGCAGTGACCAACTAAATACAGTCAATTATTATGAGCTTGTTAGTTTTAACAATCTACATTAAACAATCAGTTATTTTTAACAGCACGCTAACAGTTCTAAATACACATAAAATATCTGTGTACTACAAATTACATTATAAGTACGTACGCCAAACTTACAGCATACCTATCTAAAGTTAAACCCAACTAACTCCGAGACTGGAATGTTACCAACTAGTCTCAAAGAATTTTTGAATACACCACTGATACCGGAGTTGTTTTGAGCCAGCGAAATGTATTCGGGAAATGAATAAAATTGCGACAATTTCTAAGACGTCGCGTTACATCTTCGCAACTGTCACGAGTTCGCAACTGGAGTTTCAAGGGGATGCGATATGAACTTTCGGTGTTCGGGAATGAATGTTCAATTGAACGTGCTATTGGTGCCTTGGAGGGAGTGTTGCTTAGTGGCTGCTGCTGGTGGTTGAGAAGTATTGGGTTCGATGTTGGGTTAGTTATAAAAACCTGACCTCAGTAGCTTAAGTATTTGTGTTAGATTTATAACCTTTAAATTTATTTAGCCTTAGCCTTTATCAGATATCAGATGTTTCAAATTGGTTCAGTAATTTCGGATTTAGTTTTTAATTATCCGTATATCTTTGCTACTCGTGAAAACGCAATGACCTTGTTAAAACAATGCACAAAGCAGAATGGCGGCGATGTGGTCCACAGCCCGTCACGTCACGTTTCTCACAGAGGTGAAAATTGGATAGCTGGAAATGTTCTCTGCCTACCCCTCTGGGAAAAAGGCATGATTTTATGTATGTATGTAATTTTTAATTATTATTTAATGCAAGCAAACAATAAAATCTTTTCCAGTCTTTTGCAACAGTGCCGAAATATTGGGAAATCGATAAAATAGTGAAACATGGTAAGTATTCCGAACATGTTCAATTTTGTAATGACGACAACAAACCGGGAGCATCAATAATGTAGTGCTCCAATTCATTTAGGTAAGGGTTTTATATGATCATTCTTATGACTCACTTTACTTGACAAAGATCAACCGTTCCGTTACTAATAGTCAGCATTCCTCTCTCATATTTCTACATCCACGTGATTTCGATCTCAAACCTCCCTAGTCATCCTATTTGAAGCCTTTTTTTCTTTTAGACACGGTGAAATGCCTTATACACCTTCACCGGGAAAGGGGGTTCTCTCCCAGTGGTGTATCGGACTCCCTAGCAACTGGCGATAAGATGGTAAATGCCAGCCGCGACTCCTTGCCACAGATGGCGCCAGGGGTCTACCGACTAAAACACCGCGGTGTACCTCATCGGCTTGGCGACATCATGCTGCTCTAGCTAAGCCCTTAAGCTACAACCACCGGATGTTTTGAAGCCTTATCAACTTCCCTTAAGCTAATAAAGACTCCTTTTCCCGACCAGGACCGGGAGCCAATCAACGCATCTAAATAAGAGACTCCAGGTAAACAAATTGATTAATGGTTTAATTTATAAGTTTAATGTTCCCAAGGATTTAAACGTGACGGAAGAGTCAAGATTGGAAGTTTTGAGGAGTCAGCGTTCATGTTTAATTGACTTTCGCAAACTTTATCGGTTTATCTTTGATTTAAATGCTTGCGTATTTAGAGGTTTCCATTTATATGTCTTTCTCATCGTTGGACGGTCGTGGCGGTTATCACAAAGAAGATCTGATTGCGCAGGAAGGAATTTAAGACGCTATCCAAATGTAGTGAAATTTGCTGCAAAAATCATTATATTATGTCGTTATGCTAATTTATTTATTTATTCATTTTATCTTATAAGCTAACAGTACATGACCAAAACGCTTAAAAGACTAATTAAATTAAATACAAAATAAAAGCATGCCAGATAACACAAAGCAATACAACAATTTGATGATTATGTCAACAATTCATTAATACACAATGCATGTCAATGTCAGTGAAAGTATAAGTTATGTCATATAAAAAAAATATATAATTAGTCAAAGAAAAATAAAAACTACGGCAGTTATACCAGTACAAAACAGAAATAGAATAATAAATAATGGAGTCATATAGCAACAAATAGAATTAGTTAATAACAATGCATGTCAGTAAAAATATAATGTCAAATAGTAAAGATAATAAAAGTAAAATAATAAGTAAAATGTCAAAGTCAAACTAAAACTACGGGCAGTTATCACTAGTCAAATATATTAGAGCTTTGTAGCACAATAGTCCAAAGCTGTCTGCAAAAAGATCAATATTCCAGTCGTGGGCGAGCATATCCCCAATAAGACACAAGGCACGAGTGGTAGGTGCATGCGCAGCGTATCTGGTGCGCGTAGTGGGCCGCAACAGAAGGCGCGGCCGCCTTCGCGGCTCGACCATTCCATCCTCATTCCAGCTTAAACGCTTGGGAACGAGTAGACACACTTTACTCAGGATATTCGGACTCTCTACCTTATTGTGGATAATAGACAAATAGTGTCCTATTATCTGTATTGCCCTCCTAACTTTTAATGTATCAAATCCCACCATACCTGACACAAATAAAGAAGGGTACAAATGAGGATAGTAACCGTACTTCCTCTTATACAGCCAACGTGCAAATTTACGCTGAATTCGTTCAACCAAGAGGATATATTTCTCTTCGAGCGGATCCCACACAATGGCACCATATTCAAGTTTGCTTCGTACATACGCATTATAGAGGACCAAAGCAACCTCTGAGCCGGAAAACTGCGACGATGTACGTATTACGAAGCCGAGCATTTTGCTGGCTTTTTTACACATAATATTATAGTGACTATGAAAGTCCAATTTGGAATCTAATACTAAACCTAAGTCACGGATTTCACTTACCCTTTCTAAGGGCGCGTCAGACAACTTATAAATTATTTTCGGTGGACAGCGTTTACGTGTGAATGTGATAGTCTTACATTTATCAATATTAAATGGTAGATGGTTCTGCACACTCCATTTCATAACTGCATTAATATCTTTTGTAATGCTTCACAGTCAGTTATGTTAGCAATACCTAGACTAAGTTTGAGATCATCCGCGAATAGCAAGCACTTTGAAGTAGTGACATTCTCGTGAAGATCATTAATAAAAATTAGGAAAAGTAAAGGTCCTAATGTACTACCTTGGCTAACCCCAGATCTAGTGAAGTAATCTCTAGACACAAATTTACCAACTTTGACAAATTGACGACGATCGCGTAGGTAATTTGAAAAAACTCAACGAGCTTAGGTGCGAATCCTATTTTGGCTAACTTACTTAACAAAATATCGTTATGAACTAGGTCAAAGGCCTTTTTAAAATCAAAATAGGTAGCATCAACATGCCTACCAGCATCTAACTCTGAGTAGATATAATCTATGTGGGCTACAAAATTGGTAGTAGTAGAGCGCCTATTTCGAAAAACCGTGTTGACTATCGTCTAGAATATTAGCAGACTGCGTATTAATTTTTGGCTCAACACAGTTTCAAACAATTTGGCGAAAACTGGCAGAACTGCGATCGGTCTAAAAGACGTTACATTATTTCCGCTATCACCTTTTGGAACCGGCGTGACCCTACTAAGTTTCCAGATATCTGGGTATATGGAAAGGGACAACGAGAGGTTATACAGGTACAAAAGCGGGGTCATAAAACAGGAAATACAGTCTTTTGCTAGAAATACTGGGATATTGTCAGGGCCACTCGATGACCTGGGCTTAAGCCGCCTCGCAGCCGCCCTTAAATTTGTATCATCTACTACATTTATATCGATACAAGAGGTATTACTTACGTTGTCAGCGGCTCGTATAGCCTCGACCGAATTCAACGAGGGCACCTCATTCAAATATACGGAACTAAAATAATTAGCAAATGCGTCGGCTGCCTTTTGACCCTCAACTTCAACATCACCATCTAAAAATACATTCGATCGCTGCCTGGTATTTTTCCTGTCCTTGATGAACTCCCAGAATGAGAAAGGATCGTCAGTTATTTTTTGTTCAGTCAACTGTAGATGCTGCTTATACGCATTGTCAATCAAGTTTTTGACGTGCCACCTATAATATTTAAATAGTTCCTTATTAAACTTCTTACCTTCAGCCTTGTACCGTTTCAAGTGGTCATACTTTTTCCGTATGTTATCAATAATCTCGATGCTGAACCATTTAGGATATACATACTTTTGGCCCGGTCCAAGTTGTGATTTTTTTGTTGGTACGTATTTGCTGATGCAATTGTAAATGCTGTCATAGAAAAAATTTACAGCAGAGTTGATGTCTTTTATATCAAACATATCTGACCAATCTAAACTATCCAATGTTGCATAGAGACCATGAAAATCAGCTTTGCGCCAGTTCCAGCTAGGAGTAGTGCCCGGGCACTGAATGGGCGGCTCAGGAGATGATAACAGGAACGACCCATCACAATGGAATTTAATAGTCAGATCAAGCTGTGGGTGGTACTCATCGATAGGTACTAAGGGTTCCTGTCCAGCTGATACTAGAATCTGCTCAGGGTCGAAATTGCTCAACACAAGGTCTAACATGCCCCCACGACTGTTATATACAATGTTACATTGCCGCAGACCACAGTATTCACAAAAACATTTAAAATTAGACTTGACATTTGCACTACAGGAGTTTAAGTTAAAATCACCCAAAATCAGGACATTGAGAGAGGAATATGTAGTAACAGCATTTTCAATACATGTCAAAATGTTGAGATACTGATTATCATTGTAATTAGGAGGCAAATACACAACACAACATAAAAATTTACAAATACCTTTACCAGATATAATGGCAAATATAAGTTCCATATCAGACGTTTGGGCATCAACATTGTTTACTGGTTGTACAGTATAACAGTTACGCACTGCCAACAGGACTCCACCCCAACCCGCGTCATTGTTGCGGTCTTTCCGTACTACCACGTACTCAGCTGGAAATAATTCCCCGTCTGATACGGAACCAGTCAAAAAAGTCTCAGTCAAAGCTATTAAATTATAATTACATTGTGTCACATTATTCATAAAAATATTTGTTTTAGACCGTAAACCTCTAACGTTTTGGTAACAGCAAATAAGGTTACGCACTTTTTTCTTTCCCACTTTTTTCTTCTTTGCCACGAAAGTTCTGGCGCCACGGCTTAACACAAATGTCTTCAGCCCAATTGTTCGGTGCCATAACGCTATCAGCAATCTTCGATGGGACTCCTAACTTAAATGAAGAATAACGCCCCCTAGATTTTAGTTCATCAACAGTGCAATCATCGTTTCCGCAAATAGTACTGAGATGGGAACGAACCTGCTCCACTGTGGTACCTTCTTGCACATAGTAGAGATGCAAATACCTCCAACGCTCAGACGCACGCAGTGCAGTAGTACCAGGCGCTGCAGTGCCACGAAGCAAGCCGGGCAAAGATGCACGTCCACGCTTAGGCCCTACTATTGTCCACTCATTCGGTCTATCCTGCTCGGAGTTGTTCCTCAGCCCAGCAGTTGCTTTAGGGGTTCCCTGTTCGCCACTGCCAGAAGAAGACGCAGATGTCAAATCTGTGGCTGGTACCGCTGGAGATGTCAATGCTTTAGCTTTGATGGGTGGATTCGGCGCTTCCTTCCTTTGCAGCTGCCGATGGCCAGCTTGCACCTTTGGCTTGGCCATTTCACGTTCCAGGAGCGATGGTTGGTGTACCATTTCTGCGTTGCCTTGTGTTGGTACACTTATTATGTTTCTATTTGTGATTTGAATTTGTTTTTCTAATGTTTCAACTTTCTTCGTTAAGTTAGAAATTATTTCAAATACTGAAGTCTTCAATTCATTAAATTGTGCATTTATTATAGTACAAATTTTCATGGTAAGACGCTTTTCGAAGTCTTCTTGCAATATTTTTATTTCAGTTATTACAGGAGCCATAATATTACGAGTAACAGGGTCATCTTTTTTTTCAGTTAAAACTGTTGGAGCAGAGCGCTGTTGCCCCTTACGGAGCGTAATATTATCCGGGCTATGCATCGAGACGTCCAAACAACTATTTCCACCAGCACTCATATTATAGTTCGATTGATGTCGCACAGGTGTACAAGTGTTATCACCCTTAGGCATTTTACTGCGGCATTCACAGCATATCCAATTAATTTTAAAATCTGATGACAGTGTACTATAGGCATCTTTGCTTATATCAGCACAAATAATATCGAAGTATTCTTTACATTTTGCACATCTCATATACGCATCTTCCTCCGTTATAACTCCGCGACATCCCGCACAGCCAACCTGCCGCGCCATCGTCGTCTCTAATGAACGTAACCAATAACAGCTAGAAGTAGGTAGTCCCGGCCGGGCAGTCCGCACGAGCGGGGCGACGGCGGCTCGGTGACGGTGACTCACAGCAGCGAGCGCGCCACGGGTTGTCGTCGGTCAGTTCGTAACGGACCAAATTATTTATTTTGAAATGTTTTTGCTTCTTTCTCGAATATCACAACAAGATATAGAAAACTGATTTCACCACTTGATAGTCCCATACACAGGCTTTAGAATTTTAACACTCTTGATACTGGTAGATAACTTTATACCACTGTTTAGCAAATTTGTTTACGGAGCAAATCGACACAGATGCTAACTGCGATACGGCGCGCGAAGACTGGTGGTGATGACTAATCATAAATTTTTAAATTATTCCTATATAGCATTTTTATAATGGGTTGGTCCTGTATCAACCAAAAAATGATCAATTACGATGGCTTTGCATTTTACTTCTCTTTACGTTGCCAAAATGGATTGGCCACCATTTTGTCCATGCCGGCCGATCTCAATGAACACTAGCCAACTGTCCGCAACTTTTAGAACAGTGCACTAACATATATATGCCACGTCTCTCTCATAGTTTACTTAAACGACAATCCGACTTGACCCAAAAAGTTGCAGTTTTAAGATGAAAGATTTTTTGTGTCATCATCATCAGCCCATATACGTCCCCACTGCTGGGGCACGGCCTACCCTAAACTAGAGCGATAAGGCCTTAGTCGACCACGCTGGCCAAGTGCGGGTTGGTCGACTACACAACCTAAGAATTTCTTCTTAGGTGTGCAGGTTTCCTCACGATGTTTTCCTTCACCGTTAAAGCGTCGAATGATGGTACATATGAATTTCAAATTTGAAAAACACATTGGTACCTGGCGGGGTTTGAACTGGCGACCTCTCGCATGGCAAGCAACGACCTTAACCACTCGGCCATCGACGCTTTTACTTTTTACTTTTGTGTCAATACCGAGCATTTATTGTTACCCAAGTTAAAAATAGAAAAAAAAAAACAAACACAACCATGCCTGTTCCAGTAATCCGTCTCTTCGAACCTGCTCGAAGTTTCCATCGCTTAAGACGTAAAGCCTCCCCCCTTTTAACCCCTTCACCCCCCATTCGCACGCATTGATGTACTTTTCATTGGTACCACTTGGAGTTATGTATCGTGAATGCTATAAAAGAGTGAGAGCTTAAGAGGTCGTGAAGAGGCACGGAAGGCTTCGTTTTAGCCGACTTGAAAAAGGGAAGTGGAGAAATGCTGTTACTCATTCTGGAGTGGTTTTAGATGTTTGTTTTTGGATAGCTCCATTGTTGTAGGTACACCTAGAAAGCTCAATATTAGTCTTTATGGGTCTACACGCGTTATTAGGAGTAGCAAATTACATAGCTACTTACTGCCCGACGTTTCGACTGGGTTGCACCAATCATGGTCGCGAGCGAACTGGCGCCGCCCGTCTTCGTCTGCCACAACGACCCATAAAGATTAATATTTAGTGTAATGGAACGCAAAAGTTTAAAAATCTTACTGAGAAAACTGTTATTTTATGTTACACCGCATCACATTAATTTATAAAATTCCGCGCTAAGTTATTTAGGCATTTGTATAACGGATATCAGAAATAATAGTGAGTTGACAAGTTTCTAATGTGTGTGACTATGATATAGGAATAATAGTGGTTGATATACGAGTAATAGTCGTCAGTATTATTTTCATTTCAATGAGGATTTTCGCTCATGAGAAATCCACTAGGTGGGAATACGTAGTTACGAGGTGTAACTGCTATGTGAATATTGACATGTCTGTCAATGTCACGTCAAAAATAACCAATCATGATGCAGTCGGACCTCACGCCTACGTATTGCTATCTAGAGAATTTTTCACACGCGAAATCCCTCATTAAGGACTAATAGTCATCAGGTTCTTTTTTTTTACTTCAACCATCTCACCGAAAAATTCAATCATACATACATACATCCATAGTATCACGCCTCTTTCCCAGAGGAGTAACCAGAGATCACTTCCTGCCATGAGCTACGGTACTGGCAACTTTAAAAATAATTTATAAAAAACAAAAGAAAACATCAGAAAAAGTGAAAAAAATTAATCCAGTCAAACAATTATATTGCCTGCAGCTTCCCAACCGCCAGTCAACTCATAAACCAATTTCCTAACCTCAAAATCTTCTTTAAGCGCATTCTCCAAAGTTGGGCTAACACGCAAATTGTGAAGTTCTGTTACCGCAGGCGTTATTTATTTCCAAAACTCTGGGTATCTGTTGTACTTCATTACAGGGGTGCTTGTAAAACATTCATATACGCAATACAAGTTGCTATTTCATTTGCTCTTAGGGCTGGCTGAGTTTTGACTTTGTAGAGTAAGTCAATGGTTTCAAAGTCACTTTACAATAATACTCAAGTGCTAATGCTTTCACGTGCAGGTAAGAGCATAAAAAAATACATACATACATAAAATCACGCCTTTTTCCCAGAGGGGAAGGCAGAGATCACTACCTGCCATAAAAAATTGGTACGTAATTAAAAAAAAAAAAGTTTAACTGCCTATCGGTACTTAAAATAAAAAAATAATTACAAACATTATTTAGAGATCCGACGTTTCGAGAGTATGTAGTCATATGTGGACCTCACAACCGCTTACTACGAGGTGGAGTGATGTCATACTGGACGTAATTTATAAAAAAAAGCCATTTTCGTAACTTATGAATATATCAGACCAACTTTAACTTACATTTCTTTTGTTAAACTATAAAGACTCTTATGGCTGTGGTAGACCAATCCGCACTTGGCCAGCATAGTTATCGCCCTAGCTTAGGGTAGGCTCGTGTCCATGTCTTGATGTTATAATGTATTAAAGTAATGTATTTATAAATATCTGTGTATGTACATTAGTCTCTGTCGCCCGTAGTTAGGGGTCAGATGACTTAGAGCGGAAATGGCCCAAACATTTTTTTAAGCTATTGCATAGCTTTTATCGCGGGCTTTGAGCGCGGCGACCGAACCAAGAAATTCCGTAACGAAAAAAACCTCACAATCGTCTAACGTCGTTTCAGTTCGGTAGACTTCGGCACGGTGTTTGTGTGCGTGCGGTTAGACGTATTGTACGACTCTACGAAACTCGCACGAATCGAGACGAGCTGCTCCGAAATCGGACGATGCTATGCAATAGCTATACCGCGGCAGTCTCCGAGTGCCACACGTCTTTTTTTTATTTATGTCTCAGATATTAATGTGATAATATACACGTAAATTATCTTATTTCAGACAACCCTAAACACAATACTACACAAATCGCGATGAGGCAGCCATAAACAGCGAAAACACACAAAAGTGTAAGAGCGATCGCGATTCCCGCTACTCCTAACTTCACGAACGTTGTTCATGCAATAAACAGACCAGGTAATAATTAATGAGACGAGCATCTGCGGTTGTAATAAGGAAAAAGTTAGAGGGCAAAAGGTAGGAAATTAATAAAAAATATACAACAGCAAAGGATCAAAATATCTTTGGATATGGCAACACTCATTTATCTGTTTTCGTGCTATGTAACGGAAACATTTGTATTAGTAATTAAAGATGTCCTAGCAACGGTAGTATAATAAACTTTAAGCTTGTTACTAAAGAAACTTTTACTTTTAAACTTACTAAAGTACGACTTCACAATTTTAGATAAATAAATTAAAACAAATAAATACTACACAACATCACATACATTAATCTGATCCCGTGGTAAGTAGCTTAAGCACTTGTGTTACAGATATCAGAATCAACAGTGGATACACAAATATACTTAAATACACCGTGAAATTTTAGTGGTTGTTTTCCCGTGGCAGAACGATTTGCCTTTAGTAATACTATCGAATCATGCAAATTATACCCGGAAAAAAATGTTTTTTTTTTAATTTTTAAAATAAAATTTTACAATTCCAAAACGAGAGAAGCTATCGTTGTTTTTTAAGATGTGACGTATTCAGGTACTGTTTGCCGCATGTAATCGACGCTTAAAGCTAAAGACGCTCTACGCCCTAAGTCATAAAGCGGCTCGAAAGTGCTTTCGAGTTTTGGTTAAACCTTTCGTAAAACCGCCATTTATTGATTTTAACAAAAAGAACTGCACAAATCTATTTAACTACTAAGATAGAATCATTTTACTGCGGGAAAACAACCACTAAAATTTCACGGTGTATACAACCGGACATGGAACAAACATCAATGTTTGTCACACAAATATTTGTCCCGGGTGGGAATCGAAGCCACGACTCTTGGAACCGTAGGTGGTGAACCTGGGTCACTAACCAGTACAGTACAGTCGTTCAGTACTCTGCGTTATTACGTTACAGAGTTACTTTCGCATTTATAATATAAGGCGTCCGACCTATTTCAGCCATGGCGGCCGATCTCAATTTAAATCAGCCAAGTGCGCAGGACAAGTATAGTGACAAGTATGCGCGCATACACAAGTGCACTCTCTATTTCTTTACTTTCATAGTTCAGTGAGACGGCAATCCGACATGAACGATGAAACTTCGGGCGCAGGACCACCGGCTTAACGTACTTTCCGAGGCACGGGCGTGCAACCGCCAACTTCCTAACTCCGGGCTGAAAAACTCACACACATTTTGCCCGACCCCAGACTCGAACCGGGGACCTCTTGATCCTAACGCAGCACTTGCTACCAATAGACCAACAGTACAATTATAAGTGAGGATTAATAACAGGTCTTAACAAAAACTACTCACAAATTCAAATAAATCAATTTAAACCCAAGATTTTGTTCATAAATTTAACTTTCACCACAATCGATGGTGAGACAATCGGATTCAATTAAATCGATACAAAGAGCGAATGAAACAATACTATGAATGGTGTGAACTGCACAATGATATTGTGTTTTGTATTTGGGGTTTCGTAACAAAAGCCCCGCTGGGAACACGATCACTATTTGACGCAAATGGGGCTTAACGCTTTAACAAGTTAAGTTGCTACTCATTGCTTGGTACTTCACTACATAGTATAAAGCAAAGTCTGTCTGTCCCTATGCATGCTTAAATCTTTAAAACTACAACGGATTTTCAAACGGACGGTGAGTTCGCTCGCGACCATGATTGGTGTAACCCAGTCGAAACGTCGGGCAGTATGTAGCTATGTAATTGCTACTCCTAATATCGCGTGAAGACCCATAAAGACTAATATTTAGTATAAAAAGTCTAAAATGTTATACAACGGATTTGAAATAAAACTAATTTTACGCATTAAACTCGCGTGTAGTATCCTTCCTCCCCTTTTCCTTCCCCCGTCATATATCCTTGCTACTCGTGGGAACGCAATGACCTTGTTAAAACAATGCACAAGGCAGAATGGCGGCGACGTGATCCACAACCCGTCACGTCACGTTTCCCACAGAGGTGAAAAGTGGATCGCTGGAAGTGATCTCCGCCTACCCTTCTAGGAAAAAGGCGTGATTTTATGTATGTGTATGTATGTACTCGCGTGTATTGTTATTCTAGAGACCCGACTACACAACGGATTTTACGGAATACATAAAGTGCATTGATGCACTATGATACAATGACCTGCGCAGTTGGATGATCTCCATGTAGATCAGTCGCTGGACCCGAAATCGATCAGACACCACCTTATCCTTAAAGCGGTAAGGTAAAGTAGGTTAATTAATTTTAATAAAACAATCAAGAAAACTCATGTTTTCAACTATTACAGAATTGACTGGCTCGGTGGAACAGTGGTTAGTGACCCTGGCTGGCGGTTCCAAGAGTCGTGGGTTCGATTCCCACTCGGGACAAATATTTGTGTGATGAACATCGGTGTTTATTCCGTGTCTGGGTGTGATTATATATTTAAGTATGTATTTAAAAATATCTATGTATGTATATCAGTCTCTGACGCCCATAGTACAAGCTCTGCTTAGTTTAGGGTCAGATGACCGTGTGTGGAAATTTCCCAGATATTTATTTATTTATTTAACTAAATTTTTATAAGAAAATGTTTTCGAAATGTTATCGTTTTATGATAGTTATATAATTTTTGCACACACCCTTAAAAGATTATATTGTGTTTGACCCAGTCTAAGAACAATTTGTATTCAAAATATAAACATAAAATGAGTATTCATACATCCTCGTATCCTTACTACACAAGCCTCTCTAAAGCGAATACATTAACGATAACCCCATATTGAAACGTTCATAAAACACATCTTAGAAACGGAACAATTCCATAAAGAAAACTGTCCTGCCAAAGGCACAGGTGAAACACATTTTGTTACAGTTAAATTTATACGCAATTACATCACCTGTTTTTACCGGAAACCCTTGTGGGGGGAGGGGGTAAATAAAGCCTCCATGGAGGCTGCAAGCTCCATTATCGTTATTGTCTAACAATACAGCCGGCTCCGTTTTGCTTCTGGTTTCTATCTCATGTTCATATTGCTATGAGGGTCCACTTTGTTACGCAACTCTTTGAGTCATTATTATTTATTTGATAACAATCAATTGAATTGTCTTGTAATAATGTGTTAAGAACAATAATACACGTGAGTTTAATCCGTAAAATTTGTTTTATTTCGAACAGTCAATTGATCATCTTCAGTATAACCTTGCAAGCACTTGCTTTAAACTAAACCATCTTCATCATCATCAATCCATATACATTCCCACTGCTGGGGCACTGGACTACCCTAATCTTGGGGGATAAGGCCTTACGTAAGATTTTAGACTTTCGCGTTCCGTTACACTAAATACTTGCTCGCGACCATGATTGGTGTAACCCTGTCGAAACGTCGGACAGTACGTAGCTATGTATTTGCTACGCCTAATATCGCGTGTAGACCCATAAAGACAAATATTTAGGATAAGGCCTTAGTCAACCACGCTGCCCAAGTGCGGGTTGGTCGACTACACAACCTTAGAATTTATTTCTTAGGCGTGCAAGTTTTCATATAATGTTTTTCCTTCACCGTTAAAGCGTCGAATAATCGCACACATGAATTTCAGAGCGACCTTAACCACTCGGTCATTGACGCTTTAAAAATAGTTGTATAAAATGCGAAGGATTTATGTATCAAAACCATATTACCCAATTAAAGAAAATAATTGGTTACATTTCACTGCAAACGATATTAACGGTATATTTTATAAATAAATATTCACATTGTAAGTTTATTTTATAAATATAAGTATTTACCATTTAATTAACCTTTAAACACATTTTATTATTTGTAATATATTAACGTACAAAATATAAAATATTTACGTATACATTGCGGCCAGGCGTAAGTAATTAACAAACATTAATTTAAACTTAACTGCACTTGGACAGCGTGGTTGACTAAGGCCTTATCGCCCTAGTTTAGGGTAGGACCGTGCCCCAGCAGTGGGGACGTGTATGGGCTGATGATGATGAACTTTAAACTTTGATGGTTACACATACACCTTAGAAAACTGAATGTGTCCAGAATATTTGAAATGTTTCCTGAAATTCTCTTAAAGTTCTTACTTCTTAAAAGTAAAGTGGTGAAATATCGGGAACTAAATAATTTCGAAGTCAAAGTCAAAGTTTTTAATAAATGAGGTAAATAAAACATGTTATGGCACGCATAAGTGTACACACATATTCGTATCTGTAAAAAAGAATACAAATTTTAGTCGAGTTTTTTAAGATTTAATTTTTTTTTTATTAACCCGTGTCATCCTACTACTGAGCAAAGATCCAAACTCGTCCACGCTCTTTATTAAAGGCTTATTTCTTTAGATCATAATATTGTTAGTAGTTAGTATGAGTTAAACATTGCTTTTCATGTAAATCTTTAATTTAATTTAAGAAAACACCATGGTAAATATCCCGGTCATATTCAATTAACTAATATTTTAATTAATTCAAAGGCTTCTGTTTCCATCGTACAATGGTTCAGGTGACAGTCCGGTGACAATGATTTGGGTGTCCCGGGCACTGAATTAATTGTGTCCAATTCTATGTAAATTGTGTGGACAATTCGCGTTTATTGTCTACTGGCTTTCGCCCGCAGCTTCGCAATCTCTTTGATACTCAAAAATCGCCCTAGTATAAGGTAGACCCGTGCCCCGGCCGTGGAGACGTTGATGATGATGATGAAAAAGAAACTAATGTTTTTTTAGTCGTTATACTTATACCTTGATATTCGTTCTGGTACTAGAATGAAATAGATCTTCGCCAGCAAGTTTTCTCAGTAACAGCTCTTCCCACGCGATTTGAAATACACTCAACATCATAACTGAGCATACATAAAATTACACAAATACAAATATACATGTGTACATAAAATTAAGCCTGTTTTACAGGGAGTAGGCAGAGATCACTCCCTGCCATTTGCTATGGTCCTAGCACACTCGACTTCACTTTCACTTCTTCCACATCCATCAACCTCTTCCTCGATTACGGGTATTTTTGATTTGGCATTTTGCTTCTCTTTATTGGCCAAATACAGAACTCTGTACTATTTACCAAAAAAATAAATTAAGTAGGTAGATGAAACTAAAAACGTGATCCAAAAAAGCGATATCACATTTATAATTTTAGTAAGGACTTGCATTGAGATTTATATTAGAGTTGTAAACTTAGTTTTAGTAGTAAATGAGGCAGCCTCCCCTTAAGCTGATCGTAAAGACACCACAATACAGAACATATTCTAGTGTAGGTGTCATAGATAAACTGCTGTAAAAAAATACAACTAAGTAGGTTAATAAATATTTGAATACACACATTGAAAACCCATTTTGTAATTCTACTTGTTGGAAATAAATATTTTTCTATTTATGTATTTTGTATTCGACTTCACTCGCGTAAGTTACCAAAACACACCAATATTAAAAAATCCTCTAAATGAAAACTGGTCAACTTCCCAAAACTCCCATAGGCGGTTATCGCGACTCCTTTACGACTCTAATAAATTCCGTAATTTTCCTTTATTATCCGCTACCCAGGAAGGGTTAGGGTGTTTAGTATAACATAATAACTTGGCGCCACCTGGTGTCTGTTCTGGGCACTAATTGTTGCTCCAACTGAAATTAGATTTGCGAGATCGTAAAAATATCGTCGTAACGTTATTATTACTTGCTGAGACTGTTGTTGTTATTAGAATTATGAAGGACGTTGCGTTAACTGAAATGTATACTAAAATTCGGTCAAGTGTGAGTCGGACTCAAGCTCGAAGGGTTCCGTACCAATTAGGTAAAAAAAGAACACAGGTGACGCAGCCGCGCCATTTATTCCCATTTTTATATTATTTTAGTAGGGGACCAAGCAAGGGCTAGTCCATTTCAAAAGTGCGAAAATCGTTTAAAATTTAGTTGTCATCTTATAAATAACAGAATTAGTAACATCTTTCATTATGAAAATATATCCATAAACGCAACTTTTGATGAACCTGCCGAACAAACTTCCTTGGCGCTGCATACAAAGTATGACGTTGTGACGTCATACGATAGTGGACGTTTGTATGAAGCGTTTTTTAGGTCGCCCAAATAATGTGCAACTAAATTTGTTATATCTCGTCGAGTTATCGAGATATCAAAGTGATACTTTCAACGGTGCCTTTGTGTTCGAGTGGTCCAACCAACTATATCGAAATAAAAAAAAAATGTCAAATACCCTATTGTATCTGGCACAGACTAGAAGTCTGCTAGAATTTCTAAAGAGGGCGCTTTTCCGCATTGGCGTAGCTATACGTATATGCGTACCTAGCTATGGTTATGGTCGTAGAATCGAACGCCATATTTTTGAAAGTGTGTGCTTGTCAACTCGGCCATCTTGCCGCGTTTGCGCTCCTCGAAACCGCACCTCGTGGGAACTTTGCAATATTATTTCTGGAATTTTTTACTTAGTGCTCGTTGTCCCTTCCAATCGTCCCTTCCAAATGTCAGATGCCTACGTTTAGGTGTTTAGACTGAGCGTTGATATGTCAATCAGTCAGTCAGTTTCTCCTTTCATATATTTAGTTTATTGTGTGTTAACTCGTGCTATTGTATGTGATCAATAAATGTTTTTTCTTGCTTACTTTCTTACGTGTAATTTTTATTGTCGACGTATTAAGTGTGTCAGTCAAAAAACCATAATTGTTTTTTTTTCTCTCAAAAGCCCTGCTAGCCCCTTATTCTCATAGATATATATGTACTATTAGGTATTGTATGTTAGTGTTCAACATGAGAGCTAGGTCTGTTCTGCGTTCGCGCGTCCGTGCGGCGTCGTAAAGAGCCACGGAAATAGCATGGCGGTCGGTATTCGTGCCTATGACACAGATGGTGTCTGCTTGGTTTGTATATTTCAATGGAAATTTTATATCGGACTTATAGGTTTAGTTCCTCTTTTCTGTCACGTGTGATTAAGGCATTGAATGCCGTTCTAGCTCATGTTTTCCCGCCCGGGTTCATAGGAATCCCGGGCTCTTTAGGCGGGGCGTGAAACGGCATTCAAACACACCTTCAGGGTGAGTGCGATAGGTTCAATGTGGTCTATTGTGCCTGTCGACCTCAATGTGGATCTCACTGCCGCTTACCATCAGGTGGAGTGAGGTCAGCCCATTATAAAGACCTAATAACCTTTACTAATACAAATTATAAAAAAAATATATATTAATGAGTAAATCATCATCATCATCAGCCCATATACGTTACCACTACCGTTTTAGGGCACTATCCTAAAACTAAGGCGATGAGGCATTAGTCAACCACGCTGGCTAAATGCGGGTTGACTATACAACCTAAGAATAACCTAAGATTTTTTAGAAATAACGTTACATATGAATTTGAAATTTGAAAATCATAGTGGTGCGAGGCGAGGTTCGAACTGGCAACCCCCTCGCATTGCTATGCTTGCTAGCAACTCGATGCATTAACGGCGAAGAAAAACGTCGTGAGGAAACATGCACTTATAAGAAGTACCTTCAAGCTTAGTTTGGAGTCAGATGACTTTATGTGGCAATGTTCTAAATATGTATTAATATATTATAAGACTCGTTAAATTCCATCAGTATACCTAAATTACCTAATTAATGTTCATACGAACGCATATGCACGCGTAAGTATGTTTTTTCTGTAAAACCACTCCTATACATAAAGGCTTCCTGGAAATGTTTAAAAATGAGATAGTATTTTATATTGCAAAATTTTTGATACAAGTGTTCTTATTGATTCCCGGAATTGGTAATTGGAAATTGACACTAAAAATAACCAAAAAAAGTAGGACACGACATAAGAACACACAGTACGTAACATACTCAAATGGGGAATTCATTGAAAATTTCATAAAATGTAATCAAATCTGCATATAAAAATCTTGGTATAATTTTGATATCAAAACTCGTTCATTTAGTCCCATTGAGAAAATTGGCAAACGGTGCCAACCCAGTGACGTGTTTGTTTACATAACAGGGTAACAAGACGGTTTATACTCGTTACAAGCCATTTTGAGCCTTATCGTCATTCGCATAAGATTAAAATTGGGTGAAAGATAAGGTCGAATGTCGAGGAAATTTAGCTGAAAAGCAAGGATCTCAAATTTAAGCATTTTTTCCATAGTTTTATATCATTTTGGGAAGTTATTATATCAATCTAGCCCCTCATCTTAGTGGTTAATTAAAATGTTTTGTTTTAAATTATTTGGCAAGCAATGAGAGAATAATATTAATGATTAAAGTTTGTTTCTTCGACGCTCTAAAGGTGATGGAAAGACAAAATGATAAAACTACAGAAATTCTTAGGAAAAATTCTGAGGTGTATTATATATGTTCATCTGAGACGAACAACCCGCACTTAGCAGGGTAGGGTCATGCCTCAGAAGTGGAGATGTATATAGGGCTGATGATAATATACCTACATGAATTGTACACTGTATGTACCACAAATCCTAAACGAGATTAGCTTAGAATACAAAGTGCTAGTTATCAATCAAAGTTTACATGAATATTTACTGTGAGTTACCTGTTTTGTATATAATTCATAAGAATTATTTATACACTTGACAAACAAAAAAATATTAAAATAAAACAAAAAAATTACAAACAAACTTTTTAAAATAAACAGGCCAGATACAGTATAATAAATAAAGTCATGGTACTTCAAGTGAAGCTAAGATGTTTCAATAATCCCTTTGATGTGTCATGGGGTATCATGGCTGAGTCGCGGGGGTGGAACCCCGTAACATTGGTTAATGAGACAGATATTTGATGTGGGTCAGTGCATGGTCTCATATTATATCAACTTTACATCTCTACGTATCATTGATATAATACGAGACCATTTTTGTTTATAAAAGTTACTTGTTTCAGTTAGATAAGGTGTCTTTTAAGGTACATTGAATGTTTATTAGCATCTAAGTCATATCTAATGCAAATATTCTAAATAGATAAATTAATAATGACATGATAATTATGTAACTTAATAGAGTAAATAGTAAACAAAATTGTAGTTTGATGCTTACTATCTATTAATTTTGTTATTTACTTTTGTTGCCACCCAAGAAAATAAAAAAGTAAATACGAGTATACAACTACAAATTGAAAGCTACTAACTACTAGAACTTTGCGGTTCCAAATTCACTAGTATAAGGTTAAAATATTGTTAATAAATAAAATAAATAAAATAAATATCTGGGACATTTCCACACACGGTCATCTGACCCCAAACTAAGCAGAGCTTGTACTATGGGCGTCAGAGACTGATATACATACATATATATTTATAAATACATACTTAAATACATAATCACACCCAGACAGGGAACAAACACCGATGTTCATCACACAAATATTTGTTCCGAGTGGGAATGGAACCCACGACACTCGGAACCGCCGGCCAGGGTCACTAACCACTGTTCCACCATGCCTGTCAAATGAAGTAAAGTATTTTTATTTTTATTTTTTTTATTAACTACTAGGTATAGATACTCAAAGTCAATGAACAAAAAATGGAGGAAAATATTTCAAACATGAAAAAAAATTAAAAAAAAAAAACAAAAAAGTCAAAATATTTTTTTTTATCAGAATAAGATATCGAAAAAATAATAGTAATACTCAATATGATACTCGAAATGATTGCCATTGCTATTCACTTAGTCAAGCACTTAAGTTAATCCCACTCTTCTAATGCGGTGCATCAAATTAAAATTAAACCCAAAATAAATAAAGGGTCGATCAATCAAGGCTAAGCCCTTAACGATTACTAAAAGACACGATCTTTACTGCTACGGCCCTTTTACTGAAGGGTGACCATACCTTTGAAGGGATGAGGACTAATTAAAATGTTTTTTAATTTGCGTTTCTTTTTTCTTATTTTACAAAAAGGTAGAGTCCAAAAAAAAAGGAAATCTCGTGTAAACTTCAGCATTTTGAGTGCACATTTTTTTAACGAAAATATCTAAAAATAAAAAATAGTTATAATATTCATATACCACGGATCTCTAAGTATTTATGCGGCTTTCTCTGCCCACGAATATATTTATATCTTTACGCAGTCAAACGAACATACAAACATAACGAATCCATACAATGCCAAACTTATTTTTTTTCACTTAGTTGTTTGGAAGAGATCGCTTATCACGATAAGTGTTGTTTTTTTTTAGTTACTCCAAATCTGTAAAAATCTTTGTTTAATATACAATAAGGAATGTCTTCAAGCTCAAATACATCGCTGAATATTCCCACATCAAATATTTACCATAAAGCTACGCAATGAAAAAATCAAAGACAAAATCCCTCTGTCATTCAAAATGGAAACCCTACCGCCCCCTAGCGTTTGAAACGACTTATTTGTTTAGCGACTAAATGACAGACACGTGTACATTTTATTAAATCGCGAATCTCTGAATATTCATGGCGACTTTAATCTTTTGCATATTAATTCGGCCGTTGTGTTTGGCGAGCGAAATCGAGGGAACAAGAAATGGTGACGACTTTATCCGAAGGAATTCGGGGGTCGGATTGTATATTCAATGCGGTCGTTTAAACCAATTACTATATTTTACGCAAATTTTACGAATTTTCCGAAGATATTTTTGAGTACGCTCTCGAGACTGATTGGTGTAACCCAATCGAAATGACAGGCTGCAACATTTTGGCTACTTTACCTATGTATTTAGTTGCGATATTATGGGTTCCGTACCAGAAGAAACGAGACCCTGTAACTGAAACTTTTCTATCCATCCGTTCGAGATTTAGCCTGGTGACGACCACAAGGCTGCTTCTCAAGAATGGTGACCACTAGACGGTTGAAATTTTTACTGGTGATGCATTTCTATTGCCCCTGACAACTTTATACGGTAGTATTCCCGTGCCCTGACTTTTGAGCCAATAGTTATAGATTCGATACCCACTCATGACAAATATCTGCTGGATAAACATCGATAATTTTTCCGTACCTGAGAGTATTTTTTCCAGATGTAAGAAGTATATTGTGTATTACACTGCTGCTGCTAAATTTATACTTTTTTTTATGTTCTACAAGCTTGCACTTGCTGTTTTAATATTTTGTAAACCGGAAAAAATATTGCTCCACTGTTGACCGGGGAACATTTTCAAAATACTCAACATAAGTGTTTGCAAATCGAAAAATGTGAGTGATGTTGTGAGCTTTCTAATTCTTCTACGGCTAATTCAGTGGCAGCTTATCTACTAAAATACTTATGAGTAATCAATGGAGCTACTGTGAAGGCCAGGTGCTTGGCAGCCAGCCAAGCCATCCAGGGTGTCTAAGTTGTGAGCGTATATCGGTTTAGAAGCATCATAGTGGAGATAGTAGCATAGAGATGACAGCTCTTTATGGCAACATAATAGGAAGTAAAATTTTAAGAAGTAAAATGATTTTCCAATGCTATTTTTAGAGCCATTCCGATTATCTATTTGTATTAGCTGTAAAATGTGGTGAAGATAAGTGCTCTACAAATCTATCACTATCCTTGATGTATATTAAATCTGCTGATGATGATGCTGACTTTCTCGTTGGTCTATTTGTAGCAAGTGCTGTGTTAGGACCGAGAGGCCCCGTTTCAAGTCCAGGGTCGGGCAAAATTTGTGCGTTTTTCTGTTAAGAAATTACTCAGCCCGGAGTCAGGCAATTGGCGGATGGACGCCCGTGCCTCGGAAAGCACGTTAAGCCGGTAGTCCTGCACCTGATAGATTGCTTTTTATTTACTATAAATTTTCAGTTATAAGTTTGCTACATTTGTGCAACGTAACATTTTGCGCTGTTTAATACGACATTATTAAGAACCACTTAGACAATAGTTCTTCGTAGTAAGCAACAAAGATTTATTTGTGTTCACAAGTCTTTATCTATCCTCGTTCACAAATTAAACAAAAAGCACTCCAACTAGTTAGTTACTTAATGAAAAATCGTGTAAAATAACGCTCTGTCCCCACGGAGCACTACAGAAATTCATTTAACAAAATTTTTCTCACCGTTTCTCTCAATAAATTCCCTGTTGGTGAAAATGTTTGTTTACTCCTTTTCCCTCGAATAGACAGGAGTCCTGTGAATTGCGCCAGGACATAAAACAAACCTGCCTCCAAAATGAACCCGGTACTGTAATGAAAAATTTCCAACCACACGCGAAACTATAACTCTTATAAACTGCCCAATAAGGCTCAAAGTGGCTCGGCGGAGCACAACAGTTTCCTCTCCCAATAAGCTGAGAACGTATCATGTGAAATTGTTTCCGATTTCTATGAGATTTTAATAGAATTAATAATTTGCAAGTGATCCTGCTGTGTTTCGAAAAATTGCTGTTACACATAAAGTTTTGTATGCAAAGTGATAAGCAACTTATATTTTTAGATTGGGCTTACTTTTGTTCGATACCTAGTAGTCCGGGCGAATTTCATACCGCCAATTATGATTCTTTTTCTTTATTTCCTCATTGAAACCTTCCCTGGACTACGACGA
Organism: Maruca vitrata; assembly: GCA_039566165.1. Taxonomy (NCBI): domain Eukaryota; kingdom Metazoa; phylum Arthropoda; class Insecta; order Lepidoptera; family Crambidae; genus Maruca; species Maruca vitrata. The sequence goes on from CM076940.1 coordinate 9,844,933, forward strand.
ACATTTTAAAACTAAAATTACCAAAATCGGTCCGGGCGTTCTCGAGTTTTAGTCAGACTAACGAACAGCAATTCATTTTTATTTATAAGATAGACAAGATACAGATTATCTTCTTCAATGGACCTTAATTTGCGATAATAACAGCATTTTACTATATGACTCGTAAACAAGAAGTTATTTTTTCTCATCAAGCAAAATCTAGGTCACTACCAGATATCTAGGTCAGTCCATGATATTAATAATCCATCAGACCTTTTTAGCTTCGGAGAAATAGCGAAATGAAAATAGTCTCTATGGATGCATATATTTGTAATACTAATAGTTGTTATCCAAATATATTTTTGACGTAAAAAGTAAAATTTTTCAAGTAAACATGAATTTTAAAACTTAATGTTTTCCATTTTAGAAATGATTTAGACCAAAATGTTGGTAATATAAAGCTTTTTTGCTTGTGGAATGATAGTGTTTTATGATTAAAAAACATATTATTTGGTAAGATTTTTAACTTAGCCTAAACTGTTCAACTTCTGGGCAAAGGCCTCCCCCAATTCCCTCCAAACTTTAAAGTGAATTAAGTTAGATTATGAATAATGATACGAACCTCATCCTATACTTACCATAATATTTACCATATATGAGATAAATAATGGTATACTTACGTATATTAGTTACCCAAAAATACGCAAAATTCTCAACACTATTCGAAGTTTAAGACGTAAGGACAATGTTTGTATTTAATGTAAATAGACTTTTAGACGTAACTGTAACCTATTTTGTGATTCCTAGACTTCAAACAAACCTATTTGTCACCAATGCATAAGTATCTGTCATTAATAATTAGTGTTCCTAACGGTTTCACTAATATGTTTTGTTATGAACTAATATTTGGCTACATTAAGCTGACAAAATCTACTATACTATTGGCACTGTTTCCGAGACTCGTATTAACACTATTCTTTGGCAGGAAAATGACGTTCGGAAAACGTGTTTGACTATGGAGTTTTCTGCCGTGACTCTATCTGCTTGTAGTTGTTTAAAACGAAAAACATTACCGCCTTATAGCGCAATGGGTTAAGAAGCAGCCTTTAACATAGTAAATAATATTTTTGTACCGAAACAAAGAGTTTAATTGTAATCTACCTCGTATTTACAAGCTATTTTGGATTCAAAGACATCAAAGCTCAGTCACCGTCAATAACTTAGATTATGAGAAAGAAGTGGCGTGCATTTGGGGAGGCCTACGAGTATGTCCAGCAGTGGACAGAGATGGGCTGATGATGATGATGATGAGAAAGAAAGAACATCGAATCCGAGTTCTAATTTAATTTGAACGTTTGTAAAAATAAGGTGTTAGCACACATGATATTCCGTCTAAATCAGTCCAACGCAAACATACAAAGAATTTAATATTTCATGAATAAATATAGACCTTAATTATGGCATACGTAAGTAGAAATAAAAATATAAAAAATCGTTTATTTCGGGCCAGAATCCATAGTGTTAGTAGTAGAGCCTGTATTTACTTTAGTTTTCAACGGAAACACTTCATCATCATCATCATCATCATCAGCCCATACCTGTCCACTGCTGGACATAGGCCTCTCCAAATGCAAGCGGTAGACGGAAACACTTATTTGATATTTTTTTGGAATACACAGTTATGGCAGTTTGGGACGCAACCGAATCATTAACGCAAAAAATGTTAACTCATTGCGTCAAATTTGCGTGATGACGCTAAATTGTGTGAACTCATAGTGCTGGCGCAACGCACTGTGAGTGAGTGAGTAGTGATGAGTAACTCACCAACAAAATACTTCGACACCTATCACTAATAGCAAGAGACGTAAAATAATATTTATTACGGGATAAAGACAGTGCCTTACTAAGGCACTGTCTTTATCTTAGTGTAGTAGAATCACTAATTTTTAAATGGTTTATGTTGTGTATGCTATTTTACAGATTACTGTCAACCTTATCTAACATTGTAACATCGAATTTCTGTCAATGATTTTGAGTGGCTCGGTGGAACAGTGGTGAGTGACCCAGGTTCATTACCTACAGTTCCAAGAGTCGTGGATTCGATTCCCACTCGGGACAAATATTTGTGTGACGAACATTGGTGTTTGTTCCGTGTCTGGGTGTGTATTAAGTATATTTAAGTATATTTGTGTATCCACTGTTGATTCTGACATCTGTAACACAAGTGCTAAAGCTACTTACCTCGGGATCAGATCAATGTATGTGATGTTGTGTAATATTTATTTGTATTATATTTAATGATAGGTGTATCAATTTGACAGAAATTCGATGATACAATGTTTGATTCGTGAATCATGGTCGCAAATGAACTATATAGATATGTATATATGCTACTGTTTTATCAAGACAAAGAGTTAGAATATAATAAATAAATAATAAATATTGCACAAACTCACATTAAATTATCTGATCCCGTGGTATCTAAAGCACACACCCTAACCACTGTTAAATTATCTGTCATGTAAAGACAACGACCAGTTACAGATTAATTTTAAACATTTATTTGCCTTACGAGTCAAAGTAATACGTAAGAAGAATTTTAACCGTCATCATAGCGGATCGCACAGCGTGTGGCCTGTATTTATAAACGCATGGCTGACCTATATGTCGCGCTGACCCGATATTTACAGTGTAGCTATTACAGTAAGGACTTTTTTTTTATGATGACGTAACATTTGCATGAAAATAAAAAGGTCATAGTATTGTCTAATCTTTGCGCGAACACTACACATCTATACTAATATTATAAAGCTGAAGAGTTTGTTTGTTTGTTTGTTTGAACGCGCTAATCTCAGGAACTACTGGTTCGATTTGAAAAAATCTTTTTGCGTTGTATAGACCATTTATCGTGGAAGGTTTTAGGCTATATAACATCACGCTGCGACCAATAGGAGCAAAGATACAATGGGAAATGTGTAAAAAACGGGGAAAACGCGAACGAAGTTGCTGGCACAGCAAGTTTGAAATAAAACGGGCAAGACAGTTTTGCCCGTGACGACGAGAGCTATAAAGAGCTTGAAACGTCGGATCTGTAAATAATATGTTTAGAATAACAATACACGTGAGTTCAGAGTGTTCCATAATAACTTTTATCAAAACATCACCAGGCTAAGATTTTAAAATGTTAAATGCTAAATCCGATTCGCCAGATATATCCGTCTCTCAATCAGTCGAATTATTAATACTAGATATTTTGCATGTAATATTAAAAAAAGATAGGACTAGGAATAGCAGATAAAAAAAGACGTGTGGCACTCGGGGACTGCCGCACAGTGGACGGAAAATCGGCCTTCCTTAGCATAGGATTTCAAAAAATTAAAATGTCTTGATTGATGTTTTAAAGTTTATACATGTCTTGAGAACATCTTAATGTTTAGTAATTAAGGGTTACCGAACCTTTCAATGTTCGTATACACCTTGTAATGTGACATTGAATGTTTCAAATGTATGAAAACGGAATTTGTTTCCCTCGTAACTTCCTTCGGTCTTGCTCGGTCAGGATGAAACTTTCAGGTATTGTAAACAGTCATGTAATGAAACGATACGCCTTTTTACTTTGATCCCGGACGGTCCCGATCAAAAGTTATGAACGAAATAAAATTACGTATCTAGACGATATATTAATACGGGATTTAATAGGCAATTTAACATATATCAATCCCATTTTTTATGTTATTTCACTTATTAGGAGATAATTATACATACATACATAAAGGCTTTATCATACCGATCTTTAAAAAGTTAAAAATAAAAGAAACTTGGTCAAAATAAAAAATATTTTTACTTTAGTAATGAGTTTGTTTACAAATTACCATATGCCTGTAGTACAATAACTATTCCTAGAACCACTAATCTTTTATTACTTTCACCCTATCACCCATCATGTTAATGATCGTTCTTAGAAGTTACAATTGATGAATACGGTAGTTAATATCATAATACTTTAATTTCATAACGTGGTCGGTAGACGCTATTGTCAATAATGTCATTAGTTAATGAGGGTAGTCAGAAAATTACCTCAAAAATGTATATATACTGTAAAAATCTCTATTTCATTTCACTAATCATTGCAGATTGGTACTATATCGTTCTCTTGGTGTTATCTTTTATATTGCTGATGATGGAAGGTCTTGTTTCAAATCTTGATGTGTTCATATACATGCGCCAAATATCTTTCAGTACTGATATGTTATTTCAAAAAGTACTAAATTCAGTGAAAGTATCTTTATCCGAAGAACAAAAAGCCGATCTTAAGATATTTTGTGCTACATACACTAGTAACTTGAAACGAAAATGGAAATCTGTAAATAGCACGTTAGAAAATTTTAAAATTAAATTCGGTGACTGGTTGGACTCCGAAATCAAATGGCCAGACTTTGTTTCACCAAATATCACAGTGAGTGTGGAGCCACCGAGTATTGAAATGACTTACGATGATCCTGCAGCCGCCAGTATATCAATAATGGCAACGCCTAGTACGTCTAAAGTGTTTGATGTGCCCCATAGTGTTTCTGTGTCGACATCAACCCCAAAACTTCGAAGAGAATTCGTCGATTTAAGCCCAAGTCAGAAAAAAAGAAGAACTGAAAACCTTGTTGCCGAAAATGATTTTGATACACTTGCTTATGCCTTGACCAAAAAAGTGGGAGAAAATGAAAACCAAACTAACATTATCGAATTAGTGAAACATTTAATTAAACATCCCAAAGATGCATCCATGCTTCGCGCTTGCCTAAAATCTCCTAAACGAAGTGTACCTGCAGATAAGGCTCTGGGGATGTCAGCGTCACTTAATTTATCAAAGTGGCAGTACATTACGTTAAGGCAGGTGACAAATAATATAGGTTGTGAAATTTTTCCATCTTACGATGCGTTGCAAAAAGAAAAATTAGAGTGTTATGTAGAAAAAGAAGGGTTGGTTATTACAGAAACTGAAGTAAAGCTTACACTTCAATCTATTTTAGATATTACTGTAAAAAGACTTTTTCAAAACTCTAGACACTGATTCTACAGGTAAAAATATGTGTCTGATTAGTAAATGGGGATTTGACGGTGCATCTGGACACAGTAACTATAGGCAAACTATGGTAGGTGATGATTCCAGCATCTTTATGTGTTCATTTGTACCATTACAATTGTTGGAAGCTGAAACTGACAAAGTCATATGGGAAAATCCTAAACCATCATCCACTTTTTATTGTAGACCAATTTATTTTAAATTTGCTAAGGAAAATGATTTAAATATCAAAGAAGAAATGGCGGCAATCGAAAGGGAAATTACTGCTTTACAACCAACAGTTATTGGAGATGCTGACGTGAAGCATCGACTGCATATGACTATGATTGATGGTAAGATAACTTCTCATTTATCAGATACCTCCACAGCTACATGCGATATCTGCAAAGCAAAGCCGACGGAAATGAATAACATCGATGCAGTATTACAGAGAAGCCAATCTGAAGACATGTTCAAATTTGGCCTATCTACTCTACACGCTAAAATTCGATGCATGGAAGCTATTTTGCACATAGCTTACCGCCTCGACTTCAAGCAATGGCAAGCCAAAGGGGAAGTTCTGAAGCAACCGATGAACAACAAAAAAAAGGCCATACAAGAAAGATTTCGAGCTGAAATGGGGTTGCTTGTAGATATTGTCAAGCAAGGTGCAGGGAATACAAATGATGGAAATACCGCAAGATCGTTCTTTGCTGATCCCAAAGCAACTGCGCAAATCACGGGAGTGGATGAGGAACTCATCAGAAGGTTGAGTGTAATACTTCAAGTAATCTCATGTGGAAAGTTTGTTGAAGTCGAAAAGTTCCGCCAATATTGTATTTCTACAGCTCAGAGATATGTTGAGCTCTATGCCTGGTATTATATGCCCGCTAGCGTTCATAAATTACTTATGCATGGTGCCGACATAATTAAACACAATAACTTTATTCCAATAGGCAAACTTTCTGAGGAGGCATCTGAAGCTCGTAATAAAGATTTTAAAAAAGTTTAGAACATATCGGTCTCGAAAAATCAGCAGGATTGCCACAAATGAGGACATTATTCACAATTTGTTAATATCCTCGGATCCATACCTGTCTAGTTTTAGACCTAAAATAAGTCAATCCCAAAGCAGAGATCTTTCAGATGAAGCCAAATTGTTATTAAGTAGTGCTTATCTAAATAAGGAAAACTTCGATTTTGTAGATGTAGAAAATTTATCTGATTGTGATTAATTGTATTGATATGTAATGTTTTCTAGATACATACATACATAAAATCATGCCTTTTTTCTTTTTTTGTTTCAGATAATTATGTTTATATGAGTATAGTTTTATTTTTTATTTTTTTTTCTTGTAACAATTTATGTACTTTTATATACATTTGTTTATGTATAAAAAAAACTTTTTTGTATAAAAACTGAAAGATTGAGTTATTTTAAAAAATATATCTAGTTTAAAGTGTATAAAGACAAGTGTTTTATCGATAATATATAAATATGTATTGTATAAAAATACTATAATATAAATATTTTAGGCAAACAATGTCACATTACGATTTTTGTTATCTAACTACCCTCATTAACTAATGACATTATTGACAATAGCGTCTACCGACCACGTTATGAAATTAAAGTATTATGATATTAACTACCGTATTCATCAATTGTAACTTCTAAGAACGATTAATAACATGATGGGTGATAGGGTGGAAGTAATAAAAGATTAGTGGTTCTAGGAATAGTTATTGTACTACAGGCATATGGTAATTTGTAAACAAACTCATTACTAAAGTAAAAATATTTTTTATTTTGACCAAGTTTCTTTTATTTTTAACTTTTTAAAGATCGGTATGATAAAGCCTTTATGTATGTATGTATAATTATCTCCTAATAAGTGAAATAACATAAAAAATGGGATTGATATATGTTAAATTGCCTATTAAATCCCGTATTAATATATCGTCTAGATACGTAATTTTATTTCGTTCATAACTTTTGATCGGGACCGTCCGGGATCAAAGTAAAAAGGCGTATCGTTTCATTACATGACTGTTTACAATACCTGAAAGTTTCATCCTGACCGAGCAAGACCGAAGGAAGTTACGAGGGAAACAAATTCCGTTTTCATACATTTGAAACATTCAATGTCACATTACAAGGTGTATACGAACATTGAAAGGTTCGGTAACCCTTAATTACTAAACATTAAGATGTTCTCAAGACATGTATAATCTTTAAAACATCAATCAAGACATTTTAATTTTTTGAAATCCTATGCTAAGGAAGGCCGATTTTCCGTCCACTGTGCGCCGCGGTATAGCTATTGCATAGCATCGTCCGATTTCGGAGCAGCTCGACTCGATTCGTGCGAGTTTCGTAGAGTCGTAAAAATACGTCTAACCGCACGCACACAAACACCGTGCCGAAGTCTACCGAACTGAAACGACGTTAGACGATTGTGAGGTTTTTTCGTTACGGAATTTCTTGGTTTGGTCGCCGCGCTCAAAGACCGCGATAAAAGCTATGCAATAGCTTAAAAATATGTTTTTGGAGAATTAGTCTCAGTCAGTCATCAGATCAGTCTTTTTCCTTACCTACCTATGTAAACTCAACTATCATATTGCATTCCAATCTACAGTGGATAGCTTACCGCAGTTCAAAAGTGTACTGTGGTTTAAAAAAACGGAATGTATCGTATTGAAAGAGCTTTAAGCTTTCATGGTTACGAAAACAAAGGAAAATGATGAGAGTAACACGGAAGTACGCTTTTTTTGTTTATAAGCTTTTTGTATTGTGTTACCTCACTTAAGGGAAGTATGTAGTATTACTTATGAATATAGGTTAGCCCTATTATTGGATTTTAAGATCTTTAAAGATCTTTAATAGGTTATAATAGTTTGAGACAATTTAGTTTTTGAAATAAAACTAAATTGGAGATCTCTAAATAATGTTTAGAATACCAATACACGCAAGTTTAATCCGTAAAATTAGTTTTATTTCAAATGTGTAGTGCTCGCGCAAATAAAAATAGACAATTTAGTTTTTGTTTTAAATTTATTAAATAACGGTTTATATTTAATGTATTTGCGTGAATTTAAATAAATTATTTCTATAAAAGTAGATACTGTTTTAAAATCTTATTTGTATACTGGTGGTCCATTTCAGTGGCATTATATTATAGTTCCTATATTTGTGTACTGTTTTTACCTTAATGCTCTGAATTAATTATTTTCTTCATTTCTTCTTTATTCGTTACCACTGCAATGCGCTTCGAATACAGATACTTCAGTGTAAGCGGAGTCTATATCGGTCAAGAGTACGCTTAATTACGAACCGCTAGAGGTGGGTGTAAACGATTTATTCCATATAATTGATCGGTTTTCCAGCTAATTATGTTTTCTGGTAAAATGTAGAAGATATTTTAGAATGGAAGCGCAGCGGCTTTGTTACCATTAGTAGTTACAGGTAGGTACAGGTAGTTAGTTATACATGACGAAGTTAATTAAGATTTCGAGAAAACTCTTCTAATTGGTTTTGTTATGAACATCCTCAGAAATATAATAAATGCAAAGCCATGTCTGTCTGTCGGTTTGTCACGTTTTTACGTCACTTTACTACTGTGTACTGAAATATGGAAATTAGTATGGGAGAATTTTTACGTGTTTGTCGATTTTTATAAAACTTGGTGTGGTGGTGGTGTGAATTTATTTTTTTAATTTAGCTCCAATGGCGGTCATTGGGGGAATGAAAATTAGTATGGGGAACGTACTATGGGAGAACGTTGACGGAACTTTCACTAATAAATAACTAATTTTACAAGGCATGTAGGCTATTTTAATTCATCATTGCTACTAAAACCCATTCATACGCGGACAAAGTCGCGGGCGGCCGCTAGTTATATAATATATCCGACCCAACATTGGTAAAAAATACAAAGTTGAAAATAAAATAATCATGCCCAACATTTGTCGAAAGTGAGAATCGAACTAAGAAACTACTGAATGCACTTAAGCTTCAGTAAACTTCAAAAACCGACGACACATAACAAAAAAAAACGACACTCAGAAATGTGTGAAAACTTTCTTACTATTATTGTATCCCGACACTTTCCCGATATTCGCCATACGCCAAAAAAAAAAATCACATTCCCCTCAATTTTCCCGTAGAACAAATAAATAAAAGCATTTGGCTTTATAAATATTTGTGAGGAAGTGTCGATCGGGTGATTACCTCAGCGTAGGGCGGCCATTCAGTGAGATCATGCCATCAGAAACCATGGGTTATGTTTAGACACCATTGACACATACACGTTTTTAGTAAATCGGGCGTTGGCAGTTTGACAGAGTTATGCGATGCCTCGTAATGAAGACATTGGCTAATAATGTAAACTATTGAGTTATTATTCGTGTAATCAAGTATTACAAGCAACTGTCGCTTATTTAATTAATATCTCAAGGCGTGAGACCGACTCACAAATAAGAGTTTTTAAATATCAATCAAATCTTAAAATAAGTCTTTATGGGTCTACACGCGATATTAGGAGTAGCAAATTACATAGCTACTTAGTGCCCGACGTTTCGACTGGGTTACACCAATCGTGGTCGCGAGCGAACTGGCGCCGCCCTTCTTCGTCTGCCACAGCGGTTAAAGACTAATTTTAGTGTAATGGAACGCGAAAGTCTAAAATCTTTCAATCAAATCTTAACAAGTACATGCACTTATAAAAGGTCGTATTTTACAAAAATGTGACTCGACCACCAGCTCGTAATACCATTTCTACAGGGAATAAAATGCTCTAACAAATAACTATATCTTTCACTAGAGGCAAACCTACATCATTTAAAGAATGCAAAATAAATAAATATCTGGGACATTTCCACACACGGTCTCCTGACCCCAAACTAAGCAGAGCTTGTACTATGGGCGTCAGAGACTGATATAGTCCAGTCAAATTAGGTTTCATCTGCGGAAAAATTACTAGTTAGCTGAATTTTGGTACACACCTTCATTACGGCATTGAAGGTGTGAAAAATCGACATTGATATCGTGCCGGCGTAAGAAGTTATAGGGGTCAAAAGGTCGCGAAAATCTCGCGATCTATTGCTTGTAGGTTAATTGGGGTCATTAGAAAAATTATTTGTTATAAAATTATCTACAAAAAATGTATCTTGCATTTTTTTGTAGAATTGAAAGTTTTCGGAGGAGAGCGCAGAGAAAGCACTCACATACGGTATTGTATACCAAGGCGTACGCCCTATGCTTTTCATTGATATTTGTAAGGGTGTTGTTAGTAACAAGTAGATAGAGACATATTGCATTAGTAATAGTAGTAGAGATAGTTTTCGTTTTTGGAAAAGGAAAACTGAAAATCATGAAGATGCTTGAAAAAGATTTCTAATACGCGATAGTTTTTTCCTCACAGTTGGCAAATGTGGACGGAAAGCTCGTATGTACACCGTGAAATTTGAGTGGTTGTTTCCCGTGGCAGAACGTTTTGACTTTAGTAATACTATCTAAACATGCAAATTATTTCTCGAAGAAAAAATTTTTTTTTCGAATTTTCAGAATAATAATTTTCCAACTCGAAAACGAGAGAAGCTATCGTTTTTTTGGAAGATGTGACGTATTCAGGTACTGCTTGCCGCATGAAATCGATGCTTAAATCTAAAGAAGTTCTACACCCTAAGTCATAAAGCGGTTCGAACGTGCTTTCGAGTTATGGTTAAACCTTTCGTAAAACCGGCATTTATTGATTTTACCAAAAGAACTGCACACATCTTAGTAGTAACTAAGATAGAATCATTTTACTGCGGGAAAACAACCACTAAAATTTCACGGTGTATGTATTAATATTCAAAATGTTCCCGATAATATTATTATGACCTACAAGCCCAAGGCGATTCTGATCAGCCCGTGACATCAGTGTCAGCTAAGGACTAGGAATAGCATTCATTCATACCTCATTCACTATTTCGGTCAGTGTGATATCACTCTGCTATGTGTATGTTGCGCCATTATAAGATTATGATGAATATTCTAAGAAAAAAATAAATGGCTGTTAATGGATGTGGATGAAGCAAAAGTGATGTACCAGAACCGTAGCACATGGCAGGAAGTGATCTCTGCCTACCCCTCTGGGGAAAAGGCATGATTTTATGTATGTATAATGTATTTATGTAAAAATAAATTCGAAATCAAAACACTTAATGTCGTCATGTGAGAAATTATTACGGGGAACCTGTTACTAATATATCGTATGTCGAGTTTTGTATCATCAGTCCAATTAATCAATATTATTTAATAGCTTAGCTCTTATTAGTGGATCAATTTCTATTTTCTCTGAACTTTTAATTACCCCAACATTGGAATTATTTATATCGTGGTTTTCCCTTACATAACGTATAATGTTCAATACTTAGTGTAACAATTAGAAAATATTCAATAGAACTGTCCGTGATTTGATTCTTTATAATCATTTTTATTTCATTTTCTCATCACAAACAGGATGTTTACATTTTCATCATTACCAGTTGTTTTAGTTTGTGTGAGACTAATGCCTGTGCTAGGTAGTTAATATCTGTGTTACAAGTATCTCACCTTATTGGCTCTATAACTTACGAGGGTATAGTGATTTTTCATTATGAAAGAAGCCACAAATCTTATCACCAAATTCGCTTAGCACCACTCTGTAAATGTGTTCAACAGTCGTAGCATTGCATCGTCGCGCATTCGCTTGCGGCGCGAACCGACCGATCGTAACTCTCAATAGCACAGCTCACCCGAAATGTGCGACTCTACTGCCAGCGAGGTTTAGTACCCCGTCAGTTGGATATAGTACCACACCCTGGCTAATGATGGCAGTTTGAATGAAATGCCCAGTAGGTGGCGCGTGCTTTTGTAGTTGGTCCTTTTTGACTTGACCGTTTGTGTTAACTAATCGCTGTGTAGCTAAGCTCAATAGCAGTGTTCCACTCGGGATATTCGAAATGGGAAATGCTGTTGCGAGAGCTTTAAAGGCGATATACTGCGACTAACAGTCACTAATGGTGGTATGAATGAAAATGTCCGTTAGATGGCGCATTGCTAACGTAGGCCTTACTGCTTTGTATTGGACAATTTTGGTCTATGTAGTTATTTTTATGCCGTAAATGTGGTTTTCGTTCAGAGTTGCTTTGGAGGAACCGTTTCGATTTAATTTTTAGTCATGCATGCTTTTTTAATTCCATGAAAGTGGAAATTGATACTAAATTAAATCCTTTATTTAGCTATCTATGAGAAATACTTTGAAAATACATATTTCGTATTTTTTTCCTTCCCCTATTTCATGCATATGTCCAACTCAACTGTCTGTGATTAACAATTTTGCTTGTATTTCTCTTCATAACCTTATAGTACCACATCAGAAAGTCAACAGAGATACTCCTCAGTACGAAACAGTTCCCCCGCTCTCACAGCCACCCATCCATCCCTTCTTGACCTACTTCCCCCCACATTCGGCCCTCAACGAAGGCTCTCGTAATTTTGTTAATCGTGACGTTACGCGGGAATTCTCATACAACTCCGACAGACGTGTTTCACTGCAAACATGCGGGAATGCAACCGGGTTTAAGCATTTTAATGCTGCGATAATTATTCTCTTGTTCTCATATTTCGTGATTTAACTTATTAATGTTTTGTAAGGTTTTTTTTACGATTTGTTTTTCATCATGTCAATCATTTAGACTTACAAGGCTTAGATGATGATTTAATATGGTGCAAGAACTCTTTATTCTATTATACTTTTTCATTATCAGCTCATATACGTCCCCACAATTGAGGCACGGGCTTTAATGCTCAAAATGGAGTAAGAAAAGTAAATGTCTGTTTTAAATTAAAACTTTCTTTATAGCTATGTGGATAGACTGACGTAAATGTTCTTTAGTCTTTTCATATTAATAAATACTTTTACCTTTTCTCATCACCGTGATATTTTACCGTTATTACAAATGAGGCTCAGGAATTAGATAACTGAAACTGTCCGGGATATTTACCATGTTGTTTTGTTTTAATGAGCTCTGACTGAATCAGTTTACCCGTGATTATGGCGCTTGCAACAGTGTCGAAATATTGAGGCTCAGGAAATTTGATTTTTATTGAAAACGGTCTAGTCTACACCTATGTCAAAACCACGACTGCTCTACCTTATAACATGTAACTTGGTAACATCAAGTTACTCGGTAACATCCATTGATTCCTTGTTTATTTCCTTATTTTTCTTAATACGCCTGAAAGGGAGCGTGTGTTCAAAATAAAAATGACAACACAAAAAAAAAACACAAAGTTATTTGCAAGAAAATGAATGCCGAAATTATACAAAAAAGTTTTTCCCTTGCCGAGTTTCGGAAAGGGCCAAAGATGTTGAACGAGGAATTAGGACTAATGTACCGAACCATTGGGAACGAATAATTGTGTTATTTTTGCGACTTTTCGCTTTCTAGTACAAGGGACAGTATTGAATAGGGTCCAATTATATCTCCATTATGGTATTTAGGTCACGGTAATTTAGATAATTATTGGCTCTTGCTCTGATATAAACAAGAATAATTGAATATGGTTTTTAAGAGTACATTAGGTATATAAATTGGCTGCACTAAGACGGATTGTTTTTTCGGTGATTATTATTTAAATACTATCTCTGAAGTAGACGTTGAGATACTTAGATATAATCACTACATGTAGTACGAGCGTGCATGAAGAGGTTGATGAATGTGGATGAAGCGAAAGTGGTGTGTCAGGACCGCAGCACATGGCAGGAAGTGATCTCTGCCTACCCATCTGGGAAAAAGGCGTGATTTTATGTATGTATGTATGTACTACATAGTATAAAGCAAAGTCGCTTCCCGCGTCTGTGTTTATGTATGTATGCTTAAATCTTCAACGGAATTTGATGGGTTTTTATAAACAGAGGAATTCAAGGGGAAGGTTTTTATGTATTATAATATACTTTAAGCGAGGCCGGGTCACTAGTTATTGATACATAAAATACATTGTACTGCAATATATAAAATGCATTGTATTCCAATAAGACGTTTTATCGCGGCCAAAAAAAGGTTAATTTATTTTTAAAACCTGGCGCCAAATATAGCTTACAAAACTGGCAGCCAATAAATAAAAAAAAATCAAACAACCCTACAAAAAAAAACTCGAAACGGCATCGTCTGCTGCAATTGATAAAAAATGCATAGCAGTTAATTCTAGCGCGATATCGGCCAATGAGCCTCAGGTGCACTTTTACATTACACTGTTATTTGTTGCGGCTATTTATCAACAAGCACGTTAGTATTTTAGTACCACCGCATTTAAAATTTTAAAAAAACCTGCGAATTGTTGTTTCCTTTTTATAATATGATGTGTCATGTGACTATATCTGTACAAAATTTCGTTTAAATCGGTTCAGTACTCTATGCGTGAAAGCGTAACAGACAGACAGAGTTACTTTCGCATTTATATTTATTCAGTTTAATCCGTAAAATTAGTTTTATTTCAAATCATACAGTTTTCATAAAAAGCTCCCTTCTTGTCTTTTATTAAAAGTTACTGATTTGAAAGCTCTTAATACATTAAAAATGTATATTTAATCAGAGCGATAGCAATTTCAATAATAAAATATTAAATGCGAAGCACTTTTACAGACTCTTCAAACAGATAAAGGATATTCGAAGAAAAAAATTCGGACCTCAAAATGTATAAGTTAAATTGAAACAATTACTACAAACGTTTAGAAATTACGCGTTATTATAAATTTGTAATATTCGCAGAAAATATTAATAAGAAAAGGTTAAGGGCTGATTCAAAAGTTTCATTATAGGTGCTTCATAAATAATTGCAATCTTTCCAAGGTAGCGAAAAATCAAAAACCTACCAAAGAATAGGCGGTAATTTAATTTTTCTTAATTGCTTCTATTAATATTCCATTCTCATTATTTTCTTTATAAAAGCACGAGTATTTTTCCTATTAAACGTTTAAATTGATTTAGTTTTTACAGGAGAATAAATTTAGATAACTTTAAGGTGCTTGTAATCGCTTTATCTTAGTAAATCACTTAGTAGAATAAATTTCAATCTGACTTTTTAACCGACTTCAAAAAAAAGGAGGAGGTTCTCAATTCGTCTGTATGTATAATATTTTTTTTTTTTTTTATGTATGTTCACCGATATTTTCGTCAATTATAGACGGATTTCAAAAATTTTTTTTGGTTGGATAGAGTTTACTTCCGAGGTGGTCCCATTTTCACCAGTCCCGGATCTGATGATGGGATCCAGGAGAAATCGAGGGCAACCCTCAAATTTTATAGGGACATGTACCGCGTTTTGCATATTATCTGAAGTAATATTGGCATTTGCTTCTGGCTATCATAATCTTATGATGCTGAGCTGATGATGGAAGGTCAACTCCTTAATAGTTATGAGTAAAAGGATAATTCTTTCAATACTCTATACATATTAAGACTATTAGTTATAAATCAGTAGCATTACAGGTGACCTAAACTATTAGGTGGACCAGTCTAGGATCTGATGATGGGATCCAGGAGAAATCGTGGGCAACCCTCAAATTTTATAGGCACATGTACCGCGTTTACATATTTTCTGAAGTTATATTGGCATTGCTTCTTGCAATCATAATGTTATGATGCTGAGCTGATGATGGAAGGTCAACTCCTTAATAGTTGGGAGTAAAGGGATAATTCTTTCAAATCTGTGTACATATTAAGACTATCAGTTATAATATCAATAGAATTATAGGTGAGCTGCACTAATAGGGTCCAGTCTAGGATCTGATGATAGTATCCAGGAGAAATCGAGGGCAACCCTCAAATTGTATAGGCACATGTACCGCGTTTTACATATTTCAGAAGTAATATTGGCATTTGCGTCTGGCAATCATAATGTTATGATGCTTAGCTGATGATGGAAGGTCAACTCCTTAATGGTTGGGAGTAAAGGGATATTTCTTTCAATACTGTATACATATTAAGACTACTAGTTTTAATTTCAGTAGAATTATAGGTGAGCTGAACTAATAGGGTCCAGTCTAGGATCTGATGATGGGATCCAGGAGAAATCCAGGGCAACCCTCAAATTTTATAGGCACATGTACCCCGTTTCACATATTTTCTGAAGTTATATTGGCATTTGCTTCTTGCAATCATAATGTTATGATGCTGAGCTGATGATGGAAGGTCAACTCCTTAATAGTTGGGAGTAAAGGGATAATTCTTTCAAGTCTGTGTTCATATTAAGACTACTAGTTTTAATTTCAATAGAATTATAGGTGAGCTGCACTAATAGGGTCCAGTTTAGGATCTGATGATAGGATCCAGGAGAAATCGAGGGCAACCCTCAAATTGTATAGGCACATGTACCGCGTTTTTCATATTTTCAGAAGAAATATTACCATTTGCGCCTGGCAATCATAATGTTATGATGCTTAGCTGATGATGGAAGGTCAACTCCTTAATGGTTGGGAGTAAAGGGATATTTCTTTCAATACTGTATACATATTAAGACTATTAGTTTTAATTTCAGTAGAATTATAGGTGAGCTGAACTAATAGGGTGAAAAAAAATGTAACACTAAAAAGTATGAAAAAAAATTGTAAACAAAAAAAAAACCGCCTTCAAAACCCCGACTCACTAAACATTAATCTGGGTATGAATTTGATATGTTGTTGAAGGCGGTGCCAATTAAAATTTTGAGGAAAGCTGCATGAAATATAAACGGCACCGCCTTCAACAACATATCAAATTCATACCCAGATTAATGTTTAGTGAGTCGGGTTTTTGAAGGCGGTTTTTTTGTTTTCTCATCGTATCTTAAAACTAATTAATGTAAATTGTATTTTTGCTTGTAGTTCAGGTCGTCTTTGCGGGAGGTCGCCAGTTCAGACCCTGACACGTACCACTGTGTTTTTAAAATTTGAAATTAATATTATGTGATGCTTAAGCGGTAAAGTAAAAAATCGCAAGCAAACCTGCACACCTACGAAGAAATTCTCATATCTTGTCAACCAACCCGCACTTGGCCAGCGTGGTTGACTAAGGCCTTATCGCCCTAGTTTAGGGTAGGCCCGTGCCCCAGCAGTGGGGACGACGTATATAGGCTGGTGATGATGATGTATTTTGATAAAGTATTATAAAGAAAAAAGTAAAAAAGGAAGGATTTATAACTATACGAATGCATTTGGGGTCAGATGACCGTGTCTGGAAATGTCCCAGATATTTATTTGTTATTATTATTATTTAGTTCCAGCGCATTGACAAAGATGATGAAAACATAGTTATTTAAAGCTTTTAGGGTTTCGAATTTCACGTCCAAATTCCTTACAGCGTTGTCCGATTCACATTTGGATTTTTTTATAATTAAAGTAGAAACAATAATATAAAAACACAATTGTATTCATAGTTGGAGTACCTAGACTCCATTTGACTGAAAAATATTATTCAAACTATTTCAAATAGAATGGTATACAATATAATGTTTAACAAAAACTAAACTCTACATTTCAGACTCATCTCCTGAGCTATGTTTCCAAAACATAATCGTAGCAAATAATGTTTCTTCCCATTATACTTAGCCGTCTAGCATATAAATAAAAAACATATAAACTTATCAATAAATGTTTGTCCTAGATCCTAAATTTACATACCCCAACCACATTTGTAATCCTTTATTCTTTTTATTAAGTCTTCAGAATTTGAAAATACTTCCAATTAAAATTTTCTCGTATGAACATGACGGTATTATTAAAACTTAAGTTACTTACATAGTAAAGTTAAAGATTCACCCCAATCCAGCGTCACAAATAAAAATCTAATTATCATACTCAGGACATACTGTAACATGAAGTTGCTACCCAATCCTTTTAAGCAGTCGTTTTATACGCATACTCTTAAAATAAAATCATGAAAAATATGTTTTTTCATTTCATTTGGTCAACTGCCAGCAGCTTTCATAAAATTAAGTTGCTATTGCTATAAGAATTTACTTCCTATATTGCTTTGGAAAGTATAATAAGAAACTGAGTTTTTATCATTCTAGTTAACTTTAATGTGCAAAATCAGGATAGCTTGCAATCCGCTAGTCGGTGAGTTTCCGTCATTCTTTTTATTGACCTCACTCCATCTGATGGTAAGCGGTAGTGAGTTCCACATATGAGGTCGACAGGCACAATAGACCATGTTGAGCCTGTCGCACTCACCCTGAAGGCCTGCTTAAATGCCGTTTCACGCCCCGTCCGAAGAGCCCGTGATCATAGGAAGGAGGATTATTCTCTGAAAGAGTGTTAATATTTTTGTTTGTCTTCGTTTTAATTAAGGCTATTATAAGTGAAAAGTAACTGAGTAGATTCTACACAAAATATATAATATCAAACGAGTTTGATAATCTTTCCCACCCGGAACAAAATTGTCTGCGAACATAGGTGTTGTTCCTTGTCTGGGTGTTTTATTTTTAAATTTATATTTATTTGTAAATACATACTACACTTGTTTCTGATTTCCGTAACACAGCTTACCACGGTATCAGATCAATGTATTTGCATAAGATTTACTTATTTACTTAAATTGCTTACAAACCAAATAATGTTTACAAACTTAACCTACGAATCCGAATATCGCATTGCAGAATCCATTATGCAAATATCATTTATATCGTATTGGGCTTACGCTTTTTTCCGATACGAGTGATGAACGGCTCTCGATTTGCCATCGTAGCGATTCCGAATCGATTCCCGGTTGATGTATCGTTATTTTAGTCGCCACTTACGCAGAAAGATAACGGCGATAGGAAAAATAACGAGGTTAGTTTGTTTTCTGCAAGAAAAAAGTTGTTTTTCGGTAATGTTTGGGTGACTATGTTGCGCTTGCTATGTTGTAACAATGCAGCATTTACATAAAAGTAGTAACGATTTTATGTTATCACAAATTCGTAGAAATTAACTGTTACATGGTTTATTGTGAATTGTCACAACAAATATTAAGCTATTGTATAGCTTTTATCGCGGGCTTTGAGCGCGGCGACCGAACCAAGAAATTCCGTAACGAAAAAAACCTCACAATCGTCTAACGTATTTTCAGTTCGGTAGACTTCGGCACGGTGTTTGTGTGCGTGCGGTTAGACGTATTGTACGACTCTACGAAACTCGCACGAATCGAGACGAGCTGCTCCGAAATCGGACGATGCTATGCAATAGCTATACCGCGGCAATCCCCGAGTGCCACAAGTCTTTTTTTTTAAAGATAGAGCCATTCAAGAGGCATGTTTTTATACAAATAAATTAGAAGCGGAACTAGTGTGGTACGCTAGTAAATAATTACAAATCCATTGGTCAGAAAAACTATTCTACTGGATTGACAATATTCGATAAGGGTATTTAGAAAAGTGCTCTCGATTGAAAAATACCAGCAAAATGTGAGCTCACCAATCAAACCGTTTATTTCCGACTCGGAATGACGGATCGCATCGATTAAATCGCTCGGTCCGAATAGTCGATTATTTAAATCGATGCTCGATTGATGTATAGAGTTGCATTTTAAACGTCTTAATCAAGTGATAAGGATTTCTGTTTTACTCGAAGATCTGTTTAAGAGTAATGGTTGAATGCAAGTTGCAGATAAAAATAATAGTCCAGTCAAAATAGACAAAAATAAGTGCTAACTTAGACAAAATTCGCATAGAGCTGAAAATTGCAAGAGACGTTAAATACATCATAATAAACGAAATATCAAAATCCCCATCAATCCTACTTCTGCAAAAAATTTTATTCAAGGTCAAAAGTATAAAATTAAGGATTTTTCCATTTTTCTCGAAAACAGTAAGTATTATCGTAAAAATAGGTCAAACAAAAGTTGTAGATCATACAATTTTCTACAAAATTGGTCCAGTCACTTTTTCTTTTCCGACTCACCATTCGCGAGATATCGTGGTTTTAATCATTAGAAAATTTATATTTTACATAATATGCATTCATCTGTTGATATCGTTTTTGATCGATATATGACCTGGAATAGGTTCACTAGGGTAACCACGTTAAAAACCGCCCAAGTGTGAGAAAAAAAAACATAGGTTTTGTATGAGAACCCACTTTACACGTTGGTTTCATGTTCTTTCTAGTATTAGATATTATAGAGGCAACTGAGATACATCATTCGTTAAAATTTTAACTGTCTCACAATCGCATGGGGCCTGGAAGCGTTTGAAAATACAACTTTTTCAACTTTGTGCATCGCTATATCTCTGAAATGGTGAATCTTAGGAACAAAGTGTTTACACATTTTTTATAGATAATTACGTGATAAGTAATTTTGTCATACATACTTTTATGATTAAACTTACCGTTTCGCTCAAAAGTGCATAAAACTGATATTTGTGACATTTGATCTTGATTTTTTGCAGACGTGGGATCGATGGGGACTTCTGACAGATTATTTGTAATAGTGTTCCCTACATTCATGCCAATTTTCAGCTCTATGCGAATTTTTCCTAGGTTAAATGTCTATTTTGACTGGACTATAAGGCGTCCGACCGATTTCGTTCATGGCGGCCGATCTCAATTCAGATCAGCCAAGTGCGCAGGACATATTATAGTGCACAAGTGTGCGCGCAAATACAAGTGCACTCTCTATTCCTTTACTCTCATAGTTCGGTGAGACGGCAATCCGACATGACCGATGAGAGATCGGGCGCAGGAACACCGGCTTAACGTTCTTTCCGAGGCACGGGCGTCCAACCGCCAACTTCCTAACTCCGGGCTGAGCTATTTCTTCACAGAAAAACTCACATAAATTTTGCCCGACCTAGGACTCGAACCGGGGACCTCTCGGTCCTTACGCAGCGCTTGCTACCAATAGACCAACGAGGTAGTCAACGTTGCATATAGTAAACATTCAATTACCGAGGCAAATTTAAAGCATAGTGATGAAAAAAATATATTTTTAAGGTCTGCTTAGAAAGAACCTAGGCTTTTTAACTAAAACAACATAATGGTCTCTACGCCATCTGTCCGCAGATGTAAGAAAAATTATGGATCTTATTACCGTAGTCACAAGAGTCAGTGTCTAGCATAGTTTCACAATGACTATTCATACGACATGACATGATACTACTTTTAGCTTTAAAATAATATAAAGCGTCTCCTACCTACATACATTTTATAATTTATGTTCATTTTAGATAATAAATACAATGAAATGTTTTCCATGACAAAAAATCTACCACATTTTTAAATAAAAATAATAATAATTTGTATACGAGCATGCATAGTTCTTTTATAACTAAAGACATACGTGGTAAAATATTTTTCTACATTCTCAAAACTTACTTCACACTTCTTTATTAAAATATTATACATTGACGACAACGAAATATTTGCAACAATTTTAGCAATAAAAAATTCACATGCCATACATAGCTTAACCATATGCTATACAAAGAGTTCGCAAGTGGCATATGTTATGTTCACACTTCAATGCCTATGCACTAAGGGCCTGGACTAACGGACTAAGCTCATACAAATTCCTTTAGTGAACGAAGGGTCATCCCTTAGGTTAATTGCATGTAAGGCGCGGGGTGCCTTCGGCAGGTGCATGGCAACATCTGGCTTTGATGTTCATACAAACATTATTAAGTGACAGTTTGGGTTCACTTTTATTATTAAGAGTATTGTCTATTATTTACAGAATCAATGACAAATTTGGAAGTTTTCTGACTGCTTATTTTTGATGCTATGCTACCTGCATAAAAGCTTCTTTTTTGGGACATATGTAAAGCGCAAAGCGATGATCTTTGGAATTAAAATTCTATCTATTTTCTGCGAGTTCTGTAGTCTTGTAGACAAAACACACTACATACTTTGTTTTTTATGCCTTTGCTCTAAATGTTCAAATATCATGTTAAAATTTCTTCCATGGCTAAATAGGTCAAATCTTGAAGAAAGGTCAAATCAAAGGTATCCGTAATCGACGAGCATGCATGAAGAGGTTAATGGATGTGGAAGGAGCGAAAGTGGTGTGCCAGGACCGAAGCACATGGCAGGAAGTGATCTCTGCCTACCCCTATGGGAAAAAGGCGTGATTTTACGTATATTATATGTAAACAATACCTACCTTTATCTAAATTTTCTCCGTAATATACTAATAGTGTGTTCATAGTATTTCGAATTACGGATAACTTACACAACATCTTCCATGTATCGAAAGTTATTTTGCAAGCTATGTACTTAAGGGCCAATTTAAGCAATGTCTATTAATATTCATCTGTATCTAAATTCGGCTCCCAAACTAACATTATAGTTCTGTATAGAATATTATACCTATTGACCCTCCTTAGATCTGCCAGTATTAAACGGACACATTTAGTGTCCCTTCAAAGCTCTAGGGCTTTAAAGCTTCTGTAGTATCCCTTGATTCCTTCCAAACTGCTAAATTCCAAGAAACTCTCAACTAGAAGACTGAGTAGGGAATTCTTAAAATGAAGTGTTTGAAATAGTGTTAAATATACAGGAGTTTTCCGTAAAATTAAAGCAAAGTAGAATTTATTCGGGTATTAAAAAAAAAATAAGACGTCCGACCGATTTGGTCATGGCGGCCGATTTCAATTGAGATCAGCTAAGTGCGCAGGACTTATTCTAGTGCACAAGTATACGAAAACACAAGTGCACACTTTTTTTTCTCTTACTCTCATAGTTCGGCAACCCGACATGACCGATGAGTGATTGGGCGCAGGACCATCGGCTTAACGCGCTTTGCGAGACACGGGCGTGCAACCGCCGACTTCCGAACTCCGGACTGAGTAATTTCTTCACATAAAGACTCACACAAATATTACCCGACCCCGGACTCGAACCGAAGACCTCTTGTCCTTACGCAGCGCTCGCTACCAATAGACCAACGAGGCAGTAAAACGGCAGTTGTTTCAGCCATGACCGATTCTACTTTATGTGTGTAGAGATATTAGATTCATTTCACTCACGACGCAAAAAGAGTTTTATTTAAACTTTACAGTTGCTATATGTGCTTTCTGTCCGTAAAAAATCATAAAAAGTAGCTAACATTTAATGTTTACTTTCTTTTACACTGAACAAAAGAAAAAAAGCAAACTCTATGCTATCAAGAATTCTCTTTCGCCGATCTGAATATGTCCTTGCAACCTTACTCCTTTTGTAATAAGATATAGTAATAATTTCTACATATAAATCAAAGGTGAATGCTCCTCTACCAACATACGACCTTCGTAGGGATCAAAGTTCACCGAATAACTACAAACGATCATATATCATAGAACTCACACTTATATCAAACTATTTCTTGTTACAACTCTTCGAGCACCAACGTTACTCCGTTCAGTATTTTTCTAATACTTTAGTTTATAGAAAGTTTTTTGAGTTAATAATCTTCTTCTTATAAATAAAAATGAATTGCTAAAAATGAATCGTTAGTCTGACTAAAACTCGAGAACGCCCGGACCGATTCAGGTAATTTTGGTTTTAAAATGTTCGTCGTAGTCCAGGGAAGGTTTTAATGAGAAAAAAATATAGAAAAAGAATCAGTATTGGCGGTATGAAATTCGCCGGGACCACTAGTTTGCAATAAATAAAACTGGCTCGACGGAACAGGCGTTAGTCCAGGCTAACTATCTACAAGTTCCAAGAGTCGCGGGTTCGATTCCCACCCGGGACAAATATTTGTGTGACCGATGTTTGTTCCGTGTCTGGGGGTGTTATTAAAAATTCAAGTATATTTGTGTATCCACTGCTGATTCTGTTATCTGTAACACACGTGCTTAAGCTACTTGCCACTGGATAAGATAAATGTATGTGATGTAGTGTAATATTTATTTGATTTATTTATTTCAACCTTGTTTCTAAAACGAAACTTCCGGGTATTCATCTTAAATTCAGCATAATACTACACATGAAATACTGGAAAGCTAGATTGAGCCATGAAGCGTTTCTATCTAGCTCTCATAAAGGGCACAAACAATGTTCCATATTGAACTAGTGCTGAATTTTTCCTTTGCAAGCTTTGGCGCGAAGGAGCTTTCATTGCAGCTTTTATTAAAGCTAACACATCTCTCAAAGACTTGAAAATAGATTTCCCTTTTTCACTCATGAAGTGATTGAAGGTTGGTTTTTATCAAGAAGAAAATATTAACATTTTTGTTTTTATTTGTATGAACCCAACAAGACCTGTATAATAAGTAGTTATGTATGTGGTGAACTTGTTACATTTAACAGAATCAGCAGTGGATACACAAATATACATAAATATTTAATAACTCACCCAGACACGAAACAAACACCGATGTTCGTCACACAAATATTTGTCCCGGGTGGGAATCGAACCCACGACTCTTGGAACGGTGGGTAGTGAACCTGGGTCACTAGTCACTGTTCCACCGAGCCAGTCGAAGGTTTGTTTTGACTTTCTTATGTTTTTGTGTTATGAGTATCTTAGTTGTCAATTATACATTTTGTGTCAACTCCTAATATTATCGCGTGTAGACCCATAAAGACTAATATTAAGTGTTATGGAGCGCGAAAGTCTAAAATCTTACATTTCGTATCGTCGATTATTAGTAAAACTATTTCGTTTATAGCGATTCGCAAGAATTAAAATTATACTTTAATCAACATTTTCATTCAACAGTATTAAGACTTTTAACCTTCCTTAGTGGTTGAGTAGTGTAAAATAAATTAATAGTAAAACACTTAAAATTTTGCCTCAAGATACCGCTGAAGTGATCATATTTTACAAATATACTGATAATTAAAATGTGTGGTTTCATTTGCCATGAGCAAAGCTATTTATTTTGTACAAAATATTAAATTGATTAATAATTTTTAGGTCAATATGTGAATTTGCAAACTTCGTTAAGTAGGGATGACATATTAATAATAATCTGAATGGCGATTAATTAAATAAAACCAGGACGTTAAAACGGATAAAATAATTTCACCAAAATCAGCTTTTGATAGTATAATTAAACGATAATCGTAGATAATGTTCATTTTAATTTGTGTCGACTTTCTACGTTGTTTTAGTTTCTGTTTTTACTATGTGCTATTGTATTTGTTTTTTTGTAAACTTACGTTTTTTGTTTTACGAAATCGATTGAGTAAAGATTCTTTGTGCATTTTATTTTTTTTAAACTAAATTAATTTTTTTGGAATCGAAACACAGGCACGTTTAATTAATGGTACGATTATCATTGGTAGGTTTTATCGAGGCATTGTTTACTATACAAATTTACGAATTCAGTTGCTATGTTTCGCTGTCAAATTAACTATTTTAAGCTCTATTTTTATAATTTTACTTGGAAATAGGCACAATTTACCGAATTCCAATTCAAGAAATGAGATGAGTGTGCAATTGAAGGTGGTTTTATTTTCCTACATTACAACAAAAACT
Organism: Maruca vitrata; assembly: GCA_039566165.1. Classification (NCBI taxonomy): domain Eukaryota; kingdom Metazoa; phylum Arthropoda; class Insecta; order Lepidoptera; family Crambidae; genus Maruca; species Maruca vitrata. The sequence continues at coordinate 9,870,413 of CM076940.1, forward strand.
TAAATGATTTACCGCAATAAAGTATTTTATCAAAAGATTTCCAGTGCCATTTGCAAAAAAAAAACAAGACGCAGATTCTTAAAATCTGACATCGTTTTCTGGTAGCGCCTCGAATAAGCTGAATGGCCAGTTCGCGGCCACAATTTTCATTCTATTTTCAAACGTATTTCGAATCTAATTTTCCGCTCATGCGGCACACATCCCGATCTAATATTACAGACAGAAAAACGTCTCATAACACACATTTAGAACCGAAACGCGGTCAGTAAAATAAATCAACAAAAATAGCTTACATACGTTCTTTCGAAATTCCTTTTCCGGCTCAACACATCCGATAGCACAGGTCACAGATTAAAAAATCACAGTGCACATTCCCGCTAAAAAGTGACGTTTTATTTTTTCGTTTGACACCAAGGAGGTATGTCCGATCGGATTTCGTTCGGGCGAGCGATACGGCCGCTCTCGGCGCGTTCATCCGCGGTACTGACTGGCCTGGGAAGGTTGCGTATCGTTCGAATACACACAGGGGATGGTTTTGCCTCTGTGTGCGGTTCGGGTCACGAGAAATTCGGTAAAGACAACCGGGTGCCATGCCCTATTTCAGTTTCTTTCGCGATGCCTTTTTGTAGGCGTAGTTTTGATAACAAAATTGGTTGTAACTGCGGTAGAGTTCAATTATAATCATTTTGGTAATGGTCAATAACAATTTATTGTTCGTCTTACTTAATTAAACTTAAAAAAATATATAAAATGTGTTTTATTTCTGTAAATTGCTTACAGTAAAATGCCGGGGCTTCCCAGAAAGCAATCAGAAGATACTTGTGTAGGGAAAACCTCGCTTTTGCGAAGTAGAGTTTTAACAAATTGGGTCATAATCGTATTAAAAAATATATTATATAAAACTAAATTTTTGGGAAATAATAACAACAAAACAAAATAATAATAATATTAACATATTATTTCAATGTAATATTTTTTAGTATGTCGTTTTTTTAATTAAATAAAACTACTTGTTAATGATTGAACATCTAAAAACGCTGAAATATCATATGGAAAAAATAAGTTTGTATCCTTATCAACTATTAATAATTAAATGTGAAATTACTTGATTACTAAAGTTGTTATGTATATACGAAGTGTAAGAATTATCTCGTTGAAGTGAATTAGTGCGATAACACTTTGAATGAGTTTGATGGAACAATTTACTTTTGTAAAATAATCCATACTCTATCTATTTAGGGCGAGAGAGACAATCTCTTTATATCTTTCAGAGCTTTCTTGTTTTCGCTTATTGTAAGCTTTCAATTCGTAACAAATTATAGATAGAGCAAGATTATTTTATTTGCTACGCTGATATATTAGTCTTTATTGCTTTAAGAAAGGTGAAAAGTCGGAGTACATAGCGACTCTACAATAACAAATACAACACGGTGGATTATATTTACCACAATTTTGAATTTGGTATAAAATTATACTGATCTACTTAATATAAAGGAGCTCAAATAGTTTTTTTAGCCAATTATTACAAATTATTAAAACATTTCATTATAGAGAGTTGAGTTTTTTGTCTATACTAATATTATAAAGAGGAAAGATTTGTATTTTTGTATGTTTGTTATGAATAAACTCAAAAACTACTGGAACGATTGCAATAATTTTTTCACCATTAGAAAGCTGCATTATTCAGAAGTAACATAGGCTATATTATACTTTTAAAAAAATTAGGGATCCTTACTAAAAAAAAAAATAGATTTCTCTTACGGGGTTAAAATATATTACATAGAGATAGAGATATCCCCGAAGCGAAGCGAGGGCGGGTATAAGTTATAAAAAAAATTTAGTGTTTATACTACCTTAAACGAAGCAAAATGATATAATGTTCAAAAAGAACCAAAGGTCTCACAAATCTGTAGGCGAAACATTTGCTATCTTTTATTGTAATTTCTCCATGCATTTTACTTAATAATCTAACTAATCCTTACATTCACAATTGCATATGCGATTAATTCATAGTTCAAATTTCTATATATTCCATAGCTTTAGCCGCCATATTGGTTGCAAGATGACGAGATTAGAATCTAATTGAGCTTTAATTAATGCCCTATACCTAGACACTATGCTATGTCTTTACAAGTCTATCTAAATGTATGTTTTTATTTATTAGTTTGGAAACAATAGGATCTATCGTTCTTTTGTCCATAAACAAAAGAAGATACGTTATATTGTCCAGTAAATCATAGAGATTGGACAAGTTTCATTAACGATTTCAAATAGATACCAGTGTTGACTCTATGAAAGAATAATACAAACGAATATTACATTACAATCAGAGATATGCGTATTGAGTGTTATTGTATTCTCTGTATCATACAATCGTTTGATAGTATAGTATATTATGATCTTAGATTTAGTAAAGATAATATAAATAAGTGGCTTATTTATAGTATCTGTACTTGTAAGAGTTAAAAATATGATACCATACCATAATATGATGATCACAATATGCTTCAGAAAACTGGGATATTTAGAGTATTGCTTTATTTTATTGAGCTGCCGATATCTAATGTGATAAGTTTCTGATGTGTGTAACCATGGTAGTTTTAAATTGTAAAATGCGTTTCTGAAATCTTGCCAAGTGCGAATCTGACTCGCGCATTAAGGGATCCGTACAATTATTGTTTGAAAATTACACATTTTGTAATAGTAGCAACAGAAATACATAAATATGGGAGCTAGATAGACAATTAATGTCTAAATTACATGGGACATTTTCCACACACAGTCATCTGATCCCAAACTAAGCAGAGCTTGTACTATGGGCGTCAGAGACTGATATACATACATAGATATTTATAAATACATACTCAAATACATAGTCACACCCAGACACGGAGCAAACACCGATGTTCATCACACAAATATTTGTCCCGAGTGGGAATCGAACCCACGACTCTTGGAACCGCCAGTCAGGGTCACTAACCACTGTTCCACCGAGCCAGTCAAAACACGCGTGTTCAATCCATAAAATCATATCATCATCATCATCATCATCATCATCATCAGCCCGCTTTCGTCCACTGATGGACTTATATATTGTCATTTTAAATACATACAACTACCGTCATTTTGGATAACATTTCGATTGTTCGGAGTTGTTCACTTGAAACGCGGAGTTTGTTCGCAATATTATTTTCATTCGATTTGTTTCATATCACCTTTTGTTTTGATTCTATTTAAAACTCATTGTACAGAAACAATTTTTCTATTTAAATATTTACTCGAAGAATCGCGTTGCTTTTTAATATCCAGATCATTCACAAAGGGTATAAACATAAATTAGTTTCGACTGTTTTTTCTTATTATTTCGACGTATATTATTGAGTACTGCATAGATATGGACTGATAGATCTAAATCAAGTTTATATTTATCTTCTTGGAACTAATAGTAAAAATATATGTCAGTGAAGTCAAGAAATATATGTTTTTTATGTTGTAACGTAACACTTTGATAAAGCAAGAGCTCATTACCGAGAAATTATACATATTACGCATATCAGGTAGTAAAGAATAAAATTATTTATTAATGGTCCAAGATCCCAGAGCTGCCAGACATCACTTATTTTCTAATGGACAAAATATATACGATTGAGTAGTGGTGGGGTGTACTATCATCATATGACTAGTTGCTACCTTGACCGGACGGCCATTTTTCAGATATCAACCAATCAAGGTACATAGAAACACTGCTCATCTCACTTGAATTCTGATGGCTGATTTTAACATATATTTCACACAATATCATTAAAAATCAGGATTCATTACTCCCAGACACATGCGGTCGGCGGTTTTACCTTACAGACGCTTTAAAGCTATGAAAAAATTAATTAAGGTCACTTATTTTCTGATGCTTGATTTGTATACAGAGTGTAACAAGGGGGGTGGATCATCGTAAGTCAATCGATGGGGGACTTCAATACCTATCGATATAACCCCCATGTATGTTCAGCGATTTTCAATAGTTCCAAAGTTATTGAGATTTTTGTGAAATTTTTGTAAGAAGCCGGAATTCAGTATAAAAGTCTTCACTGTAGCTTAACTACTGGACCTGCTTGCATGATTTTTTTTCTAGAAATAGTTCAATAGTGGGTCATTATAATTACGATACCAATTTGAGTCATAACCCTATCATAATGGAGTAAAAAAATAATTCTTTACAAAAGTATTACGAATCGAATTGTGTCTACCAACTTTCAAAGCCTCCAGTGAAAAAAAAGTGCCTGTGTTTTTTTTCTAGAACTTATTTTAAAAACTACCTACATTCATGGATAGTATACCCTGAAAATTTCATACCGCTACTGCCAGAGCATCAAAACGAAAATTGAACGCGAATGGCACAGGTGCCATAAATCAGTGTTTTTATTTTCATGTAAAACTTTAATAAAAAAAATAAATCGATATGTTTCAGCAAATTTATGCTATGTTAGTAACATTAGTAGCAGTAATTTTACAAAATCGCAAATTAAAGGGGTGAAAATCAACAATGAAAATTTACATAATATTTGTTAATTTTTTTTTTACAGTAAGTGTTCATAATGGGCACCATTATTGGCTATGCATACATACGAGTACTACAAATTTTTACAAAGCTTTTTCGGATGTTGCAAAATGCTACTACTACATTTTGCCTTGTCACAATTTGGGCCCCTGAAAAATTTTACAAAAAAGAAGCATTCCACAACCTCCAAAAAAGCTTTTTAAGAAGGTCTAAGCTATGCATAGCCAATAATAATGCCCATTATGAACACTTACTATAAAAAAAATAATTTACAAAAATTATGTAAATTTTTTTGTTTGATTTTCACCCCTTCAATTTGCAATTCTGTAAAATTACTGCTACTAATGTTACTAACATAGCATAAATTTGCTGTAACGTATCGATTATTCTTTTTAATTAAAGTTTTACATGAAAAATAAAAACACTGATTTATGGCACCTGTGCCGTTCGCGTTAAATTTTCGTTTTGATGCTCTGGCAGAAGCGGTATGAAATTTTCAGGGTATACTATCCATGAATGTAGGTAGTTTTTAAAATAAGTTCTAGAAAAAAATCACAGGCACTTTTTTTTCACTGGAGGCTTTGAAAGTTGGTAGACACAATTCGATTCGTAAAACTTTTGTGAATAATTATTTTTTTACTCCAATTTGATAGGGTTATGACTCAAATCAGTATAGAAAAAAAATCATGCAAGCAGGTCCAGTAGTTAAGCTACAGTGAAGACTTTTATACTGAATTCCGGCTACTTACAAAAATTTCACAAAAATCTCAATAACTTTGGAACTATTGAAAATCGCTGAACATACATGGGGGTTATATCGATAGGTATTGAAGTCCCCCATCGATTGACTTACGATGATCCACCCCCCCCTGTTACACCCTGTATATGTTATTCAAACAACTAAAAAGTGCTCATCTGACCGCAATAATTATAGAATTGTACCTTACAAACTATTTTATTAGAAAAACTTAACTAAATTGAATTAAAAAAATTTATAAAACAGTTGGGTCTAGTGAATGCTTGGATCGGTCTGTCCGTTTGCAAAACGTTTTAAAATAGTTGTTTGAATAACATATATAAAAATCAAGCATCAGAAAATAAGTAACCTTAATAAAAATTTTTCATAGCTTTAAAGCGTCTGTAAGGTAAAACCGCCGACCCCATGTGTCTGGGAGTAATGAATCCTGATTTTTAATGATATTGTGTGAAATGTATGTTAAAAACAGCCATCAGAATTCAAGTGATCAGAGTAAGAGTAAGTGTGTGACCAGTGTTTCTATGTAGCTTGATTGGTTGATATCTGAAAAATGGCCGTCTGGTCAAGGTAGCAACTAGTCATATGATGATAGTACACCCCACCACTACTCAATGGTATATATTTTGTCCATTAGAAAATAAGTGATGTCTGGCAGCTCTGGGATCTTCCTCTATAATGACATACCTTTACATCTTTTCATGTTGAGGTATGGGTCTGTTTTTACATGGTCAAATATAATATAATCAATATTATGATTATCATTAAAATTTATCATGATTCGGTTTAAAAGTCTGCAATAACAAGTCTATTGTAATGCAAAATAAACATTAGTGTGCTGACATAATCAGAAGTGAATATGAATAAAAAATAACGAGGAACTTTAAGATAACAAGAACAGTGAGACTTTTAGCCCACAGAGTGATAACTTTTTCGACACTGTAACATTTCTGTTACTCGCGTTACCAATCAATCATAATAATCCAGGTAGTAGATTTTGAAAATTATCTAAACGCCATTACATTTATTAAAAAATTGAAGAAATTCTTTACTACCTTAAGAAAGTATTGCCTATTGCCATCACTAAGAAAACTACTCTAACAACACTTCAAATTTCTCAAATGTAGAGTCTCTCTTTTGCGCTTACCAAGACAGCGTATTGTCCATTTGAAATTAAACTAATTTGACTGATTAAACTCGGGTGTATTTTTGTTCTAATATTATTTATGCTAATAATACTAATAATATGGTAGAATCTTATTACTAGTAATGTGACGATTTATAAGGGCATGTCAATTGCCTATATAAATAAATACATTTTTGATTTTGATTTAGAGACACGACGTTGTGAGCTCCGCGCAAAATCAGTTTTTCAAACTAGCTGTGCTGTGCCCAACGACATCGTCCACTTTATTACCCGTTTTTTACAAATTTTCTACTGTTTCTTTGCTCATATTGGTCGCTCTGTAAAATGGCCTATCTAACATAACAAGATTTTTTTCAATTCATACCAGTAGTACCTGAGATTAGCGCGTTCGAACAAACAAACAATTTCTTCAGATTTATAATATTTATTTTTTATTTTTGTTATTGGGTCTATCAACTATTGTTACAATGTTTCTTAGGTCTAATGATACAAGTATATGGGATCTGAAAATATTGCACAATAGATTTACTGATAAACACAGCATGCACAGTTATTCGCACGAGTGCAGAAATTAAAATTGAAAAACAAACACTTACACACTATACAAAACATTATTTTTTTTGAAACTCACCACTACGAGAAATTTGAAGGAGAGGTCTTCTTGACTATACGTATAAAATCAATTGTATTTCAAACGAAATTAATAATATACTTCATTAAAATAAATAAAAAATTCATATTAGTATACAGTGTACTGTAGTCTCTTACACTGTACTTGCTACACACTATTACCATTTCGCTGATACAGTGTCTAGCCTGAAAGGGTTGATCGAATACCGCTCACCTGAACGGGTTGGGGAACGGGTTTTTGACAATTCAGCGCATAAATCTTTATCTGAAATAAGAACTAATCACGAAGTATATACCTAGAGCTTTTAAGTAAGACAGGTTTGTTCGGTGCGTTGAGTGACTTCGTCAAAGTTAGACACAAATATTAATATAGAAAACTGTAACTGTCCGGGATATTTTTATCATGTCGTTTTGTTTTAATGAGCTCCCGATATTTCGGCACTGTTGCAAATAAATTTTTCATCGGTCATTTAAGATCCGGCCGTCTCATAGAACTATGAGAGTAAGGGAATAGATAGTGCACCTGTGTTTGCGCGCACACTTGTGCACTATAATATGTTCTGCGCACTTGGTTGATATCAAACTAGATCGGCTGCCATAAACAAAATCGGAGAAACGCCTTATTATGTAATTGAATTACTGGTGCATTTCATACAGATTGGATTCACGTAATTATCAATCGGCTTGTCCGTGGATGGACGCTAGAATCTAGAAGCAACAGATATTCAATATAATCAGTCACGGAATATCTGTGACTTAACTCCTTAGTACGGTTTGCAGTTAAGTTAAAATGTCAGCCCTTATGACGTAATGCTTGGTGCAGAGGTCAGTCAGGTAGGGCGGAAAGACATGGGTTCGATACCATGTCCAGTCAATCGGGAAACGAACTCCTCTCGTCTTAATCATCAAGCTTAAGTACATGCAATTTAGAACAATAGCTGTTTTTTTTGTGTTTTCTTTCTGTGAATCAAAAGTCATTTACTTCGACTGGCTCGGTGGAACAGTGGTTAGTGACCCAGATTCACTACCCACCGTTCCAAGAGTCGTGGGTACGATTCCCACCTGGGGTAAATATTTGTCTGACGAACATCGGTGTTTGTTCTGTGTCTGGGTGTGTTATCAATACATAGTATAAAACAAAGTCGCTTTCGCTGTATGTCCGTATGTATGCTTAGATCTTTAAAACTACGCAACGGATTTTGATGCGGTTTTTTTTAATAGATAAAGTGATTCTTAAGGAAGGTTTGTATGTAAAATTTACCCGAAGCGAAGCAAGGGCGGGTCACTAGTTAAATATATTTGTGGAATAGAGAATGGACTGTATTTTAGATTAGAAGAAAGATAAATGAGAGTAGGTCGGTATGCGGTGTGGTTGTCCGGGTTGAACAAATCCCCAATGAAATGAGTGTACGACTCACCTTTCCTCTGCACGGCAGATTCCCAGTCCCTCACGGAGGCCTCCGGGTAATTGACGATATGCACCACACACACCACTCTGTCCAAAATCTCTTTTTAAAGAAGAAAATAATTGTAGAAAATCTTCAATTGTGAATCGTTTGACACTGACTGTCAAGGACTGATTTCTTCTTCCGCGCATTAGTCCAGCGGCGTTCTCAGCATTCAAAAGGTTCAAAAGCATTCATTCTCCAACCACAAACTAAATACCAAACAATATTAAAGTATATGCTCCAAGATCCCAGAGCTGCCAGACATCACTTATTTTCTAATGGACAAAATATATACGATTGAGTAGTGGTGGGGTGTACTATCATCATATGACTAGTTGCTACCTTGACCAGACGGCCATTTTTCAGATATCAACCAATCAAGGTACATGGAAACAGTGCTCACCTCTCTTAAATTCTGATTGCTGATTTTAACATTTATTTCACACAATATCATTAAAAATCAGGATTCATTACTCCCAGACACATGCGGTCGGCGGTTTTACCTTACAGACGCTTTAAAGCTATGAAAAGAATTTTACTTTTACTTATTTTCTGATGCTTGATTTTTTATATATGTTATTCAAACAACTAAAAAGTGCTCATCTGACCGCAATAATTATAGAATTGTACCTTACAAACTATTTTATTAGAAAAACATAACACAATTCAATTTAAAAAAAAAATCTAAAACAGTTGGGTCTGGTAAATGTTTGGCCCCTTGGATCGGTCTGTACGTTTGCAAAACGTTTTAAAAAAGTTGTTTGAATAACATATATGAAAATCAAGCATCACAAAATAAGTAAAATTAAGTAAAAGTAAAATTTTTTCATAGCTTTAAAGCGTCTGTAAGGTAAAACCGCCGACCGCATGTGTCTGGGAGTAATAAAACCTGATTTTTAATGATATTGTGTGAAATATATGTTAAAATCAGCCATCAGAATTTAAGTGAGGTGAGCAGTGTTTCCATGTACCTTGATTGGTTGATATCTGAAAAATGGCCGTCTGGTCAAGGTAGCAACTAGTCATATGATGATAGTACACCCCACCACTACTCAATCGTATATATTTTGTCCATTAGAAAATAAGTGATGTCTGGCGGCTCTGGGATCTTCCTCTAATATTTGTGCATCCATTGTTGCCTCTGATATATATGAAGTTGTGTAATATTTATTTATTTAAATCGGTTTGACATCTTTGTTGGCTATTTAATACAAAAATATAATTACACAGATATCAGCCAAAAAGCGTCGATGGCCGAGTGGTTAAGGTCGTTGCTTGCCATGCGAGAGGTTCAAACCCCGCTACAGTTTTTGACAAAATTGAAATTTATGAGTACGAATATTCGGCAACGGTGAAGGAAAACATCGTGAGCAAACCCGCACACCTACGAGGAAATTCTCACTTGTGCAGCATAGTTGACTAAGGCCTTACCGCCCTAATTTAGGGTAGGCCCGTGTCCCAGCAGTGGTGACGTATGGGGAGATGATGATATGTATTTTATTTATTATTCAAGGATAGCCAACAAAGCATACACCATTACAATGAGATCTTAGGAAAGCAATTCAAAAATGAGTACAACGCAAGTGCTGCCCTTTAGGAATATTGACAGATCTTGAGAAATTATACAGCCCAAAGCGTTCCCTTCCTTTCCCTTTTCTATTAAGCTTATGATACAATAATTATGTATTATTATACTTGACGGCGCTTCACTATTTTAACGCCAAAGTGACAGATATCTTGGAATAAGAGTGACGTTTGTGGCTCTAGCGGAACGTCATAGGCTATGGTAGTGCGGCGGTGAACGACTTTGGATCGAGCAACCGTCCGCGCATCATGGATCCGACGAATCGCTAATATTCTAAGCCATCGTTAGTCTTTATGTGATCAAGTGCTGTCAATCATAATTTAGAAGACCTGAAGTGCATTGTGTGCTAATTATTTTGTGTCTTGGCGAGTAATCACCGGTTATTACAGTGATTTGAAACATAACGTAGTTCTAGTTTCAACTACCCTGCCCTGATGCGCCGATACATACTTATTCTTAATAGTTGATGTGTGAAAATAATAAACAATCATGTTCTTTATTATTATATTTATAATATAACTTGGACATTTTTAAACATTTATTTTTCTGCAGTCGGTCTAGCTAGTTCTAGGTCTCTGCTTTAAGCTAGACCGCAGCCTGCGGTGGCTGTGCTACGCTGCGTCCGACACAGCCAGCCCAGTCTAATGCCTACCTGTCATAGGCTAATACACTGTGAATTAATTGTAAACCTATACGGCAGCACGTTCATTGTGAAAAAATGTAGCTAGTGCTTTTTGAACCAACAATAACTTGAAAAGAAACCTTTTTACTTTGAGTAAGGCGTCCGACCGATTTCGGCAATTGAGATCAGCCAAGTGCGCAGGACATATAGTGCACAAGTGTGCGCGCAAACACAAGTGCACTCTCTATTCCCTTACTCTCATAATTCGGTGTCAGGGCAATCCTACATGACCGATGAGAGATCGGGTGCAAGACCACCGGCTTAACGTGCTTTCCGAGACACGAGCGTTCAACCGCCAACTTCCTAACTCCGGGCTGAGTAATTTCATTACAGAAAAACAAATTTTACCCGACCCCGGACTCGAACCGGGGCCTCTTAGTCCTAACGCAGCACTTGCTACCAATATACCAACGAGGCAGTTACTTTGAGTATTGTTTATAATTTACTTGAAGTTAAGTTATCATTTTGAATGCTTTAAGGAGTCTGTCAAGCAATACGGCCGACGGAAAGTGTCTGGGATTATTGGCGACTTATTTTTAAGGATATTATCTACAATATACGTACAATCACCTTGGAGAATTTACGTGCGGTAAGTAATGTTTTTACGTAATAGGCCGGCTAAGCAAGCTAACAGGTAGTCCTGCGTTCTTGTTACATGCTAAAAGTACTTAATCGTCTACATTTCCTTCGTCAGAAAATACGTGACGTCTGATAGCCCTTGGATCTTACTCTATTTTATTTCTTACCAGCTTTCCGCCCGCGACTTCGTCCGCGTAGAGACGTTTTACGGGTAAAACATAACTTCATTATAGCGCCGTCGGTTAAAAAGTAGCCTATAACCTTTCCTAGGCTCTGGACTATATCTGTGCCAAATTTCATTTAAATCGGTCCAGTACTCTATGCGTGAAAGCGTAACAGACAGACAGACAGAGTTAGTTTCGAATTTATAATATTAGTAAGGACTAGTAAGGATAACTATTCGGCCGTAAGTAGCTTATACATACATTGACCTTATTCGGAAGTGGGCAGCTCAATAACTAAAAAAGTAAACATTACAAAAGTGCAGTTTCATAACGATTTCACAACGACGAAGTGGAATTCACGAATTATTTTGTTTTTTGTTGTTAAACGTAGAAGTGAGTTTTAATGATTTCGTGAACACGAATATAAAAACTTATTTAGTGAAAAACATTATTTTGTGAAACGTGCTCTCTTGTTGAGTGTCTGTGAAATTTTAGTTTCAATTAAAACCTTTTATTCGTAATGAACGTGTGAAATTAGACCAGTGGACATTTTATTTGGAATTATATAGGTACGTTTTCAGCAACTAGGTACATGTTTTAAGTTAAAGTAATACCATCTACCTATTTCTTTTTTGCGATACCTAATCTAAGTGCAAGGATATTAAGTATCTTAGCTCATGTCAGGATATTAACCATCATAATTACTATGAGAAAATGTATAATTCTATTAATTTTTTTTCAATGAGGGTGTTCGCGTATAAGATATCCACTAGATGGCAAGACGTAGATATGAGGTCTAACTGCTTCGTGATTGGTGAATATTGACATGTCTGTCAATGTCACGTCAAAAATAACCAATCACGCTGCAGCTGGACCTCACGCCTACGTATTGACATCTAGTGAAGTTCTTATACGCGAAAACCCTCATTGAGCTTACTGGGTTAGTTGTTCTCAATTTCTTAAGTGACATTTGATGACATTGGAGGGGCTCAAAATCAGCGTGGGCAATCATCTTATCCCATGTGCTGACAAGTTGAGTCACTTCCATTTAAACGAATGATGGTACATATGAATTTCAAATTTGAAAATCACATTGGTACCTGGCGGGGTTTGAACTGGCGACCTTTCGCATGGCAAGCAACGACCTTAACCATTCGGCCATCGACGCTTTTTAAACTATGTTTCATTTACAACAAGTGAGCAAAGAACACATTTCACAATAATGTTTTATTTTTTATTTATTTTAAAAATTGTATGCCTATGAAATTTGTGTGGGTACTAACTATATTATATTTTTTAATTTCATTATCATATTTTTAATAAATAAAATTATGTATACTAATCCTTACTAATATTATAAAGGTGAAAGTTTGTATGTATGGATGTATGTTTGTTACTCTTTCACGCTCAAACGACTGAACCGATTTTTCATGAAATTTGGCATGATGGTAGCTGGCACTCTGGAATAACATATAGGCTACTTTTTTTTAATTCAACCCCATGTGGTTCATTGGGGGGTGAAAATTAGTATGGGAGAATTTTTACGTGTTTGTCGATTTTTATAAAACGTGTGGTTTGGAGGTAGCTGGCACTCCGAAGAGACACCAGCGATACTTTTTTTTTTAGAAATTCCTCCCCCATGGGAGTTAATGGGGGGGGGGGGGGTGAAACGTATTATGGGAGAACTTATAAGTGTTGTAGTGTGGATTTTTATAGGTATGAAGGTAGCTGGCACTCTGGAATAACATATACCTAGGATACTTTTTTTTTTTAATTCAACCCCCATGGGGTTTACCGTTGTTGTTGGTCAGTTGTTAAAACTTGGTATGGAGGTAGCTGGCACACTGGAAAGACACCAGCGCTACTTTTTTTTTCAAAATTCGACCGGCGTGGGGGGATCGTACTATGGGAGAAACTTTCACTTACTCTATGTTGACGGAACTTTCACTAATAAATAACAAATTTTACAAGGCATGTAGGCTATTTTTAATACACCATTGCTATTAAAACCCATTAATACGCGGACAAAGTCGCGGGCGGCCGCTAGTGTAGAATACATCAGAAATCTGTTATCATTGATACCTTCTAAGTTCTATGCACGAAAATTAGATAGCTAATGACTAAAATTTTACCTAATAATGACGTATGTGTCATGACGTCATGACGTAAACGATCCTAGGATTCACATATCAAGCTTCGCTCCGATGTCTCGAGTAAATGCATGCGCCAATCAGAGAGACAGACGGACAGACAGGCTGACGTGAATCAGAACAGTTGGCAGGTAAAGCAAATACTAATATCTAGTCTTTGATGCGATATATTATGATGATCTATTTATATCAGTTAGTTGTTTTATTACTGTTTTTTTTTTTAATTTAGTCTTGGTCTTAACTTTTTTTTAGTTTTAGTTAATAGATAATTAATATTAGAACACTAAAAATGTCCGGGATATTGAGAGACTGTGCCGCCAGCCAGGGTCACTAACAGTGGTTAGTGACCCTGGCTAGCGGTTCCAAGAGTCGTGGGTTCGATTCCCACTCGGTACAAATATTTGTGTGATGAACATCGGTGTTTGTTCCGTGTCTGGGTATGATTATGTATTTAAGTTTGTATTTAAAAATATATATGTATGTATATCAGTCCCTGACGCCCATAGTACAAGCTCTACTTACTTTGGCGTCAGATGACCGTGTGTGGAAATGCCCCATTATTTAAAGAAATATATATTACCATAGTCAAATGTGAATTTCAAATTTAAAACACAAAGCTATGTGTGACCGCTCGCATGGAATGCAATGGTCATAACTACTCGGGCATCGACCTCAATATTATAGGGTACTTGAATATTTTTTTATTTTGACATAGTTGGATGGACCACTCGAACACAAAGGCACTGCTTAAAGTATCGCTTTGATATCTCGATAACTCGACGAGATATTACATTTTTGTTAGCACATTATTTGGGCGAGCTTAAAAACGCTCCATATAATCGTATACAAAATTATGACGTCACACGCCTAAATTTTGTGTGCAACGCCTAGGAAGTTTGTTCGGCAGGTTCATCAAAAGTTAAGTCTATGGATATGTTTTCACAATGAAAGATGTTACTGATTCTGATATTTATAAGTGGACAACGACATTTTTTGATTGCATTTGTGAAATGGACTAGCCCATCCAGATTTAAATGTCGTCTCAATTTTAGTTTCGATTTACTAAATCATACTGCTAATCATCCGCCGCCGCTTCAAGACCTGAGTGGAAGTCCCTACAAGAGGCATACGTTCAGCAGTGGACGCAAATATGCTGAAGAAGAAGAAGAAGAACTGCTAATAGGACCAGCTAACAGAACCAAATAGGAACCCTATTGTTTAGTAGAATAACATTGTGCGTGAATGAGATGGGCAAATTGAGTTTTATCTCCCAATACTGTTCCGTATACCGTATCAAAGTCAACCAACAATGACACTGTACTCCCAACCGCTATCGATCAACATATCCACCCAGACACGACCTGTCTAAACAAGCAAATAGCCTGTCCAGTATCGCCTCCGTCTGTACACGAGATTGATAAGGGCTCGAGACACTAACCGCGCCGGTGTACTGAATAGGTAATTCAATTATCAAGCAGTTACTAGTCTGCTTTAGCGATTTGTCTGTATTTGTACGGTATATTTTATTTTACAGATAGTTCTGTCATGTAGAAAGGTGATAGAGAAAGTTGAAATAAAACTTTTTTTTACGGATGAAACTAGCTTCTAATAAAGGATACTGTAAGCTCGAAACGTCGATTCACTATCAAATTATTTTATAATCTTATTATAGGCGAGAATTATATAAAATTTGTGAAAAATGCATTAAAATTTAGTTTGTGTTTTGTTTTTTTTTCTGACCGAAGTTAATTTTTGTTAAGAGCATGTCAGTACATTTAAAATAATATTACACGTGGGTTTAATCCCTAAAATTGCCATTGATAAATTCGTAAAATAGCCTGTCCAGTATCGCTCCGTCTGTACACTAGATTGATAAGGGCTCGAGACACTAATCGTACCGGTGTACATGCAGAAGGTAATCCTCCCTTCACATAACCAAGTGGTTACTTACTTGATTGTTTTAGCGATGTCTTTGTTATTTACTAAATTGGTTATTCTTGGACGGGAATTTTAAGTACCTATACCTCTAAAATTATATTTTAAAAACGGATTACAGATAAAACTCGCGTTTAATGTAAAAAGCTAAAGCTCTAAACTATGGTCTCAAAATTATTATCATGTTTAGATTCTTACACAATTTTTTTCCATAAAAAAATATTCTTATTTCAAATATGTAGTACCTATAATCAAAAATATAGACAATATGTATGCCTCACAAATTTGCCATTATCTAAATCTAGTTATCACAAATCTTTTAAAATATCTATAAGTATACCTGTCACAGCTTGGTGACAGACAGATAGACAAACAGCAAAGTTTATAATAAAGTTGGTTATAATAAAATGAAAATTAGTTGTGATGTTACTATTCCTATGAATAGTAGTAGTAGGAGGTGCGTCTACATTTTTAAAAAGTTCGAAACCAACTGGAGCACAGTATTAAATAAAAAGGATAAAGTAACAAACTCGTATCCAAAGAGCGTCTTATTCAAATTACGTGTATCTAAAAACTTATCCTACAAACTTCACACTTCACCGCACGCGCTTGCCATCTGTCTAGCACACACATACGCAACATAGTCCAAAAAACCTAATACAACAACAACCACAGAAAAATCAGTACTAAAACCTTTCTCATCCATAATTTCTACTCTGTGGCGTTCGAACTAACCCCCACAGTGCCATAGCTCAAGAAACGTCTTGAACTTTTGAAGCCTAAATATGCAGTATACAAAAAGGTTGTCTGCTATTACAAATGGACTGTGGTCTGTGACCGTTAAAACACCTGTTCTGACGTCAACCGTCAGGTGTGTGTGAGGAGCACAGCTGTCCGATCTCTCTTTCCCTCGCGTCACCTGTTTCTTACAAAAACTATTCGGAGTTTTGGACCTTTTTATGCGGAAGTAAAGTTATTAGGACTTGGCAACTTGTGTCGGAACTTTAATAACGGTAATGATGGAGAGGAGAGTATGGTTCGGTTGATATGGAAGCGATAGATTGAATTTAGTGAATCTGTTAACTTAGAACATCATTGGATTACATTATTCGAATATCTAAGGCCTGTATCTAATGTGTCTAGGTGAAGGTTTTTTATGGATTAAAACACAACACTTCATTAGTTATAACATCGTAATCTATTCGAATAGATTTTACTTCATCTTAATAATAATAATTAATATTTCACAACATCACATACATCGATCTGATCCCGTGTCAAGTAGCTTAAGCCCTTGTGTTACGGAAATCAGAAACGACAGTGGATACACAAATATACTTAAATAAATTTAATAATACTCGCAGACACGGAACAAACGCCGCTGTTCGTCACACAAATATTTGTCCCGAGTGGGAATCGAACCCACGACTCTTGCGGAACCGTAGGTAACCTGAGTCACTAACCATTGTTCCACTGAGCCAGCCAAACTGTAAAAAATCTTGTTATAATCGATTTTCTTATTAAATCCCATGTGATTATGATGTTTTCAAGGTATAGTATTTCACACATAGTGACCATTTATGTAAATTTGTCACTCATCATCACTTCATCATATTTTTTATCCTGTTCTGTCCCCCTGCTGGGCAAAGGCCTAAATCACTCCAAAACTTTTTCAGCATCACATTATAAATAAATAAATATTAAACAAAATCTGAATCACGTATTACGAATATCAGAAACAGCACTGGTGTAACACAAACACCGATGTTTATCAACATCAGAGTAGAGATCGAACCAAGGACTCTTGTTGCATGAGATAGAGACACTATCTATAGTCCCACCGAGCTAGTTAAATAGCATTTGGAACATTGAATACAGATACTGTATATATGTATAATTACTGTATAATAATAATATGTGTATATGTATAATTCTTACAAACATTTTTTTAGGGCTACACCTTTTTTCTTCGTCTAATGTTTTGGTGTATGCGAAAGTCGCTAGATAGCAATACCTAGATGTAAGATCCAACTGTAGTATCATCATCATTATCACTGCTAGAACACGGCTCTACCCCAAACTCGGGCGATCATCTGCACCAAGATTGGTTATTTTTGACATGACATTGACAAATATTTCAATATTCACCAATCACGTAGCAGTTAGACCTCCAACTACATCTTCCCACTAGTAGCTTTCTAATACGCAAAAACCAATTTCCCAACAGTCTTCAACACATACTTACTTACTGTAGCAAAAAAGGAAAAACACCAAAGACAAAATATAGAAGCCGTGAGCTGGCAACACCAAAATGGATAATGGCGGTCTATTCGCCGCGATAAAAACTCCAATAAAACGGGACTCGCTTTATGGCTCATATAAAATTCGTAAGCAAGAGATGATAGATTATATGGCTTATGTACCCAGTGATATTCTTTAGGACGGTTCAAATATTTATGCAGGAAAAGTTGTGACGGATCAAAAATAGAAAACGTAAGGTTTACAGTTTCTTATAGTTACCACTTTATGCAACATTTAAGATATCCTCAAACAAGTAACTTAAATTCAACAAGCAAACAACTTAACGGAAACGTCCAAAATACAAATAATTGTGTTTATGTTAACTTAGAACATCATTGGATTACATTATTCGAATATCTAAGGCCTGTATCTAATGTGTCTAGGTGAAGGTTTTTTATGGATTAAAACACAACACTTCATTAGTTATAACATCGTAATCTATTCGAATAGTATTTACTTTATCTTAATAATAATAATTAATATTTCACAACATCACATACATCGATCTGATCCCGTGTCAAGTAGCTTAAGCCCTTGTGTTACGGAAATCAGAAACGACAGTGGATACACAAATATACTTAAATAAATTTAATAATACTCGCAGACACGGAACAAACGCCGCTGTTCGTCACACAAATATTTGTCCCGAGTGGGAATCGAACCCACGACTCTTGGAACCGTAGGTAACCTGAGTCACTAACCATTGTTCCACTGAGCCAGCCAAACTGTAAAAAATCTTGTTATAATCGATTTTCTTATTAAATCCCATGTGATTATGATGTTTTCAAGGTATAGTATTTCACACATAGTGACCATTTATGTAAATTTGTCACTCATCATCACTTCATCATATTTTTTATCCTGTTCTGTCCCCCTGCTGGGCAAAGGCCTAAATCACTCCAAAACTTTTTCAGCATCCACATTATAAATAAATAAATATTAAAACAAAAATCTGAATCACGTATTACGAATATCCAAGAAACAGCACTGGTGTAACACAAACACCGATGTTTATCAACATCAGAGTAGCAATCGAACCCAGGACTCTTTGTTACATGAGATAAGAGACACTATCTATAGTCCCACCGAGCTAGTTAAATAGCATTTGGGTGTTACATTGCCTGCAGATACTGTATATATAATTACTTCGTATAATACTTACAAACAATTTTTTAGGGCTGAACATCATTAATCCTCTTCTTCTTCTGCTCTGTAATGTTTTTCGTGTATGCGAAAGTCGCTAGATAGCAATACCTAGGTGTAAGATCCAACTGTAGTATCATCACTTCCATTATCACTGCTAGAACACGGCCTCTACCCAAAACTAGGGCGATCATCTGCACTAAGATTGGTTATTATTGACATGACATTGACCAAATATTTCAAAGTATTCATCAATCACGTAGCAGTTAGACCTCATACTACATCTTGCTATCTAGTATGAATTTCTAATACGCAAAAACCAATTTCCCAACAGTCTTGCAACACATACTTACTTACTGTAGCAAAAAAGGGAAAAACACCAAAGACAAAATATAGAAGCCGTGAGCTGGCAACACCAAAATAGATACTTATGGCGGTCTATTCGCCGCGATAAAAACTCCAATAAATAAAACGGGACTCGCTTTATGGCTCATATAAAATTCGTAAGCAAAGAGATGATAGATTATATGGCTTTATGTACCCAGTGATATTCTTTTAGGACGGTCCAAATATTTATACAGGAAAAGTTGACGACGGATCAAAAATAGAAAAACGTAAGGTTTACAGTATCTTATAGTTACCACTTTATGCAACATTTAAGATATCCTCAAACAAGTAACTTAAATTCAACAAAGCAAACAACTTAAACGGAAACGTCCAAAATACAAATAATTGTGATGTTTTTGATTCCTTGTTTAAAATTTTTGAAAAATGAAATATACGAGAAATAGGCCAACATAGTTACACAAAGACTATTAAAGACGATTTTCGCCGTAGAAGAGCTAACTATCAAATAACTAGTAATTCTAAGTTTCAGCGCTGCAGCAGCTCTCGAGCTGATGCGGCATATGCTGAGAGCATGTACCTCGTTGACCACTCATAAGAAGTCCTTACACAATGTATGTGTTCTATTTCTTTGTGTGCGTTATGTGTCTTGTGTAATGTATCTATATTGTCATTGTTACCTCAAGTCGTGGTCAATAAAAGTACTTCTTTCTTTCTTTCCTTCCTTCTTTCTTTCTTTCTTTCTTTCTTTCTTTCTTTCTTTCTTTCTTTCTTTCTCTTCTAAGCCTTAGATAAAGAGCAGTGTACAAGTTTGGAGCACGACTCTGCCCAACACCGATTTAGGTTAAAAATATAAAATTTTCGATGCACTATATGTATGGTTACGCAAATAACACGAAACTGTTTGCACAACCTGTTAAAACTATTTGCTGTACACTACGGCTCCTTTCTGGCGTTAGAACATAGAAGGAATATTAGCTCCCGTTAAAACGAGTGACCCATTTTAGGGGAGACAAGCTATCCGCTCCCCACTAGCAAGTCCGGTGATGATGACAAGGCTTACTCAAAGCCATCATCGTATTATCAGTCAGTTAGAAAAAAAAGCCAACGCAATCCCAAAGCCCTCTTTTCAGAATATTGGAAAAATAAAGTATGACCCGTATTTAGTTTGAAAAAAAAAAACTTGTACATGAAAGTGCACTTTGATAATTTAGAAACCACACCAAAATTATGGCAGTCCGAATGAGAACATCCGGAATGCTCATAAGACTCTGACGAAACGAAATGATAGTTTTCACTTATAGGGCACGGGCCTGCCCTAATCTAGGGCGATAAGGCCTTAGTCAACTACGCTGGCCAAATTACACAAAACCTTAAAATTTCTTCGTAGGTGTGTTGCAGATTTTCTCACGATGTTTTTCCTTCATCGTTAAAGTGTCTATCGTACATGAATTTCAAATAAAAACAGTGGTACTTGGCGGTGTTTGTGCTGGCAAGCAACGACCCTTAACACTCGGCCATCGACGCTTTTCTTGCATCTCAACGTTTAATCCCACAGATATCACCTTGAAAGTCTCTCAAATTTACCTAATCCGCAAACTCTACTGACTCCACTCGCGATTTTTCCACTAAGACAATACTTGCTACGTGTTGCATATTGGACCTTATCGCCTTGTAATAAGGCGTCGGGGAGGAGAGTGGTTCAGGAAGATACCGGTTAATCCTGTAATTTGTTGCGAGCGCCAATCTCAGAACTGATTCCTTGGTGTTCGTTCGCGTTGTTGAAGTGTGGACGGGATTGTCGTCGTCTTTGTTAGATTTAGTTTAGATATCATTTATAGACTCCTTACCCTACCCGAAATTAGGCCTTATCGCCATAGTTGCGGGTAGGCCCGTGCCCCAGCAGCAGTGGGGACGTATATGGGCTGATGTTGATGATGATAATTTATAGACAGTGTTTTTTGTAATCGTATATTATAAAAAAAGCCGTCAATGTACACATACGTCCACAAACCGAATATAAACGATATGTATTAAGTAATTCTCTGTTTTTGGCTGCATAAAAGTACATAAAGCAACCGAATGTGATTTGACTAAAATGATTATGTTTTAAAAACATCCCCTTCCCCCTCCTCACCTCCCTCCTCTTCATATGTGAAAAAATGCAAATGCATCATTGTTTCGTCATTTAAATACGAAACATTAGTCTTTATGGGTCTATCCGTGATATAAAGAGTAGCAAATAAAAACAATTTAGTGTAATGGAACGCGAAATTCTAAAATCTAACGTATTCAAATACGAGTAAAAGAAAAATTAAATTGTAAATTTTATTGGTCTACGCGCGTTATTAAATAAATAAATAAAATACTACACAACATCACATACGTTGATCTGATCCCGTGGTAAGTAGTCAACTCAAGCACTTGTTTTATATAACACATCAACAGTACAATATATCAGAATCAACAGTGGATACACAAATGTACCTAAATGTATTTAATAACACACCCAGTCACAGAACAAACACCGATGTTCGTCATTATCAAAAATTTGTCCCGGGTGGGAATCGAACCCGACTCTTGGAAAGTTAGCTAGTGAGCCCGGGCCACTAACCACTGCTCCACCGAACCAGTCAAATTAGGAATAGCAAATACAGTAGCTACTTACTGCCCGACTAATATTTTGTGATAAAAGACTAATATTTTGTGTAATGGAACGCGAAAGTCTAAAAGAAAGATTGTCGTGCGACAATGGACACAGAGACAATGTAAAGGGTTGGTAGCTCGATCTTGCATTTGTAGGTCAGTCGGCTGTGCGCTATTTATTATGATACACTACGATACTGAAGGCTGTGACTTATACGGGTAATGGGAGGTAAGAGAATGATGGCCGTCTGTCTGTTGGTCCGTTGGACAGTTTCCAGAATGAAAGACCATGCTAGATTATTGATGGTCTCCCAGTAGGTACATAATTTTTCAAACGGTAGAGTAAGACTGAAAGAAACGAATGAAATACCAGGGTTCTTTCAAGGTCTTTATTTTCCCTGTTTTTATTTATATATCTGACAATTTTATTTAAAGTACAAATATACCGTTGCACGAAGTGGAGACTCTTATTGAGTTATAAATTTGTACTCAAAATATTACTATTACTTACTAACCTACTTCTATAGAGGAGGTTTTCAGAAGTCCAACAGTATCAGTAGTAGTCAGTATTTGTTTAAAATCTAATCACAATCAATCGGTTTTTCTTCTGTTAGCAAAATATTTGATAGCCAACGCAAATTTAGGGGTGAGAGCATGATCTGTTCCCCGCAAGTCCGGTGATGATCACAAGGCTTTTCAATAACTAGCTACACTTGTAGCCAGTTAGGAAAAAAAATCAGTCAAGGCAGAATACCCTTTTTTCAGATTATTGAATTTTAGTCGAATTCTCATACATATAGGCACTTTTATCTGACCTTTGGTAAAAAGCTTAAAATGGCAGCGAACCCGTAAACCCGAGGCCTGCATTCAATGCCGTAGCTGCGCGCAATGAGTGGCCTATTGTCCCTCCGACAGACGGACCTCATGAATATTTACAGAGGAAGAAATTATTGTGAGGTCGAACGACTCGGCGTGAGGTAGTGTGGACGTTTCATAGGTGTTTTTAAGTTAAGTACTAGCATTTAAATATGAGCTTCGAAATATTTAACAATAGGAGCTATGACGATTTCGTGAATATAGGACAAAAACGAGCACTGTGCATACGTTAATACTCCTTTTGTAGATTATAATTATTACTACATTCTTCAAAAAAAAAAGTTTGTTGTTAAATAGTTATTTTTTCCACGGCCTTGTAGGGAATATTTTAAAAAACAGTTCATTAAAATATTGTATAGATTACGTTGTAAGTAAAATTGTATATTTTCTAAAATAGTAAGAATTAGGATTCTCAGTTGTAAAAAGCTTGTAAAAAGAAGTGTAGGCCAAGACAATAGCAAAGTAAATTATAATCTGACTTGCCCGGACAACAAACCCACGTCCTTAAGGCTTTACACCCTCGCTCAAAGTCGTTCAAGTATTATGTTATTCAAGTAAAGAACTTTTAAGTAAGAGCATAAGTAACATTCACTCGTGCTAACTGCTTATAAGTGGAATCGATAAAAATATTACCGTGGGAACGAACAACTGTGCCTTAACTTAGCTCTTAGTGACTTCACAAAGTTGGAAATCGATTCCGAAGGGAAAGTGCTGTTGCAAATACTTACTTACTAAAATATAATAAATGCACAAGCAACTCCTGACACGTTTTTTGCTGATTTGTTTTTAAAAGCTATTGCATAGCTTTTATCGCGGAGGCTTTGAACGCGGCGACCGAACCAAGAAATTCCGTAACGAAAAAACCTCACAATCGTCTAACGTCGTTTCAGTTCGGTAGACTTCGGCACGGAGGTTGTGTGCGTGCGGTTGGACGTATTGTTCGACTCTACGAAACTCGCACGAATCCAGACGAGCTGCTCCAAAATCGGACGATGCTATGCAATAGCTTACCCACCGCAGCAGTCCCCGAGAATTAGCTACACGCCTTTTTTTATAAATATTTCACGGCATTATTTCACAATATCGATAAGAACTTAAGCACTTGTGTTACGGATATCAAGAAATCAAACACCGATGTATATGTGACACAAATATTTGGCCCGAGTGGGAATCGAACCAACGACTCTTGAAACTGTAGCCATAATTCACTAACAAATGTTCCGCCGAGCCAGTTAGAAGAGAGAGATGTAAATGAAATGCGGTACAGACATTTAAAAAAGGATAATGGCAACTTTTTCATAGAGCCATCACTCAAAGAGTGTAATACATAATTACACGAAAAACCACTACGCGTTCGGATTCAGACATGCAGACAATGTCGCGGGTGGGAAACTAAAAGCAACTAGTACATTAATATAAAAAAATATTATGATTAATCCAAATTGACAAACCATTTTGAGAAGATGAATGAAAGACGATTAACGAGGGCTATATATAGAGGGTTTAAATGGAAATGGAGACAGGAAAAGACCAGGAAATACCTTCCATGACCAAAAAGGTCAAATCTTAAAAATAAAAAGTACCCGTAATCGACGAGCATGCATGAAGAGTGCATGATAGATGGATGTGGAAGAAGCCGGAAGTTGTATGCCAGGACCGTAGCACTTAAGCATGTAGTGATCTCTGTCTACCCCTCTGAGAAGAAGGCGTGATTTTATGTATGTATGAATGTATAAATATAATTTCTCAACAATACCTATTTCTTGTACAAAAGCACAACACTCAGAACGTTCCAATCCATGAAAAATGTACCGAAATGTTTATGAAAGTGTGGACTAACACAGCATTTCAATTTCCCACGCCAGTGAAATTAATATGACCGTATGGAAACCGAATTTCCACATTCAACATTATTGCTCGCATATTTCAAAATGCAGTCGACTTCGGCATTGAAATCTAACTGTAGACACCCTTTCAATGGTAAATACGGGAAAATATAGATATTCATAATGTCGGAAATTTTGCAAATTCCACCGATTCAATCTTCATTCCAAATGTTCGAGAGCTCAAATCTCCAAAGAGCTTCCAATACCTCTTTAAAGCGAGCTCTCCAGATGGGCATAGTATAGAGGAGGTCAGTACAATAGATTTATTCTATACACCGTGAAATTTTAGTGGTTGTTTTCCCGCAGTAAAATGATTCTATCTTAGTAGTACAAAAGATGTGTGCAGTTTTTTTCTGGTAAAATCAATAAATGCCAGTTTTGCGAAAGGTTTAACCGTAACTCGAAAGCACGATCGAACTGCTTTATGACTAAGGGTGTAGTAGAGCTTCTTTAGCTTTAAGCATCGATTTCATGCGGCAAGCAGTACCTAAAAACGTCACATCTTAAAAAACAACGATAGCTTCTCTCGTTTTCAAGTTGGAAGATTATTATTCTGAAAAATCGAAAAAAAATATATTTTTTTCGAGGAATAATTTGCATGATTCGATAGTATTACTAAAGGCAAATCGTTCTGCCACGGGAAAACAACCACTCAAATTTCACGGTGTATTTTTGTAATATTCATCTTAGATGGCTGCCATCCACATACAATGGGTGGCTCGGACTAAAAGGCTTTTCTGCAACGTGTCATTGAGGCATGAAATGCCCTTCTAGCTCACCGTTTTCCCTCCCTCCTATGATCCCGGGCTCTACAGGCGGGGCGTGAAGCGGCATTTAAGCAGGCCTTCAGGGTGAGTGCGACAGGCAATAAGGTCTATTGTGCCTGTCGACCTCATATGTGGATCTCACAACCGCTTACCTTCAGGTGGAGTGAGGTCACCTTTTTAGGTTTTTAAAGAAAAAAATAGACGAATCCAAATCAATTATGAGCTTTTTTATAACCATACCTATATAAATAAGTACAAGATATATATTTTTTTTATAATAAGCTAACAAGACAGGCCTCACTCCACCTAATGGTAAGCGGTAGTGAGATCCAAATATGGTCGAGCGGAGCAATAGACGATATTGAGCCTGTCGCACTGCTGAAAACCGCTTAAAAAAAGGAGACCACTGCTGCGGCAGCAGCTTGAAGGGCAGGCGGTGAGTCTCGCATTGGTATTGAGCTGTGCGGGTCCGAGTTGGCCAGTCCGCTGGACGGAAGGGCCCCCGTTTTTACGGGTCTCCCAGGCCGGCAGGCTGACCTGCTCCGCCCGCACAATGTCGCCGCTAAGACTCCACTGGTCCGGCGCTTGCCGCAAAAATGGTCCCCCTGGCTCCGGTTCGTACAGTGCTGATCCCGGAACGCGACCTGACCGAGAGAGGCCAGAGTCACTTGGCGGGTTTTACGCAACTGTATGAGTGGTAGCAGCAACCGGTCGACAAAACGTCTACCACCCTGACTGATATACTGATGTTTTCGAGGCAATCTCTATATGCACTTCTCCCACGGGCTCTCCTGGCGCTGTACTGCATTTGTTACTGGCTGGTATTCGTATAATTCTCGGTACGAAAGTGTATTTTTATTGATATGACGTATCCTAAACTATAAATACAACTTCTCTAGCGCTGCACTGGGGATGTGGTATAATTGAAGTTGTCGACGGTTTTTGGTTGGGTACATTTTGAGTAATCGGGTTTAAAAAGTGAACAAACCTTATTACAAGACTTAGTTTTAAGGTGTTTCTTACCAAACATTCGTCAACCATTAAGATACAGCTATCATTGAGATTTAGTCAGTAATGCAGAGAATATCAAGCAACTTCAGAGACCGACTGATTTCATGTTATTCAGCAACAGTTTAGATCTTTATTTCTTTTTTGCAATGTTTGTCCAGACTTGCTAATTTTGACCAATATTTCATCGTAACAAAGGATTAGACTATTGTAGTTATTATTTTCGATAGATTTTTTATCGATGATTACTCTCGATATCTCTGAGCACATCACTAGAGCACACACTACTAATTCACATTAGCGGTTTATCGGCCGGCGACGGAATTAGCGCGTTTCATATTTTACGCGATAAACCCAGTGGTACAGTGCGACCTATGCGATAGACTTTACAAATGCTCATATTTGCACCATCTGCTAGTGAATACAATAGAGATGTGATATAGAGATAAAAGACGTGTGACACTCGGGGACTGCCGCGGTATAGCTATTGCATAGCATCG
Organism: Maruca vitrata; assembly: GCA_039566165.1. NCBI lineage: Eukaryota > Metazoa > Arthropoda > Insecta > Lepidoptera > Crambidae > Maruca > Maruca vitrata. The sequence goes on from CM076940.1 coordinate 9,897,514, forward strand.
TCCGATTTCGGAGCAGCTCGTCTCGATTCGTGCGAGTTTCGTAGAGTCGTACAATACGTCTAACCGCACGCACACAAACACCGTGCCGAAGTCTACCGAACTGAAACGACGTTAGACGATTGTGAGGTTTATTTTGTTACGGAATTTCTTGGTTCGGTCGCCGCGCTCATAGCCCGCGATAAAAGCTATGCAATAGCTTAAAAATACTTATACTTAAATCGACCGCTTTCTGAGAGTAGAGCTTAGTTATGGGTAGTAGGTATCCAGTCAGCTTTTGTCCATGCTTATTCTATTTCATAATTATTTCACTACTTCACTTAATTAAACGCTTTGTGTTGTGTGATGATTTCTAAAGAATAGATATTATAATTTTGAAAAATTACCACATTGGTTACTTCTCTTCAAGTGCATTGAAATGAGTGAAACGAATAGTTGATTGTATGCATCGCAAGGTTACCCATTTTCCATTTTTGATGAAATATCAAGCATGTGTGCAGGATGAAGGACGATAGATGGGATAACATTGTAACACAATGGGGACCTGGGGACGGCTTTCGCCGAAGGCCCATGAAAAGATGGTGTGACGATGTGGTCCAGATATCAAGGAGCTGGCAAGTGCTAGCCTTGGATAGAGAGCGGTGGACAGGTTTGGAGGAGACCTTTTCCCAGCAGCGGGATGATACAGGATTATCAAAAAAAAAATAGCACTCCAGGAGTATATACCAGCAGAAATGAAAACTTGAATTTTAACGTTGTGTTTAATTATAAGTACAAAAAAATTCCATAGCTGAAATAATATACATATACGAATACACAACAGTATGGTTACTACAGTCAAGCCATCAGCTGTCAACATCCTTGGATACGTGTGGCACGCTGTACCTATACACACACGGACATTCGCGCAAGCGCCCTGTCCTGCCTAAACGATCTGACGCGCTTCGATCAGCATCACGTGACCTTGACGTGAGTTTGGATGTTTTTACCCACACAAAAAGTGCTCAGCGCCGCTAAGGAAGTTTTCACTTCAAAAAATCTAGCATAAACCTTTGACGTAGCTCTCGCATCGCTAGCCAGTGTACAACCACCTTAATTTAGCGTGAAACAGACTCGATGTTAAATAACGCATCGCGAGTGGCGTTAGAATGTTATTTAGTACCGGACGTCGATTATTACCAGGATTTACACAGTCAGTACAGTCTACTTTGAAATGAACCTTGGATTGGCTTGTTTAGGAGGTTATTTTAGTATAAAGATTATTTATATGGTGTATCTATGTTTTCTCTTCCAAAATGGTGCATTGCTCCTTATTTACATAATTATGAATTTGAAAGCGATGCAAAAAGCATAACTGGGAAACTTAGTCGAGCCGTGGGTGACCTGGTAATTTTCTATTGATTGAATTTTCGGCCTGTCTTCAAAAATATTTTCCTACAATGCCTTTCAGTTTGAGTTCGAATAACAAATACAAGCTCAGAATTTAACTATAACTAATTGATTGCAAACGTTCCAAATCAGTTTAAAAGTATTATATTCTAAATCACACTACAAACCAGACCAACCAATAAACAGATCTCAATGACGAGTAAATTACCCAAAAAGGTCAAAGACAACACTCCCAGGTGACAGCCAGCCAATAGGAGGCGGGCCGTCTCCGACGCTCGCTCGTGATTGGTCGACGCGCGAGAGGCGTGCGCGGGCGCATCTTGCCTTGTTTGGACAGCTGTTTATTTAATACTTTATGTCTTCTATTTGGTGACAAATGTGAAGCAGTTCTATATATAATTTTAAACTTTCATGGTTACACACATTAGAAAACTGAAAATGGATAATATCCCGAATATTTTCAGTACGATAGAGAGAGAGCTGCGTTAGGACTGAGAAGTTTGAGTCCGGGATTTTCGGAAATTTAATTATTGATTTACTGAACAGACTGACTCGGTGGAACAGTGGTCAATCACTACGTACTTACGGTTCAAAGAGTCGAGAGTTCGATTCAAATTTGTAACAAAATTAAATATGTGTGTGACCAACACCGTGTGTTATTAAGTATATTTGCGTACACACAAGTGCTTAAGCAAACTTATATCGGAATCAGAACCATATACATAGAAAAGAATAAAATTTAAATTATTTATCCTTACTAATATTATAAATCCAAAAGTAACTCTGTCTGTCTGTTATGCTTTCACGCATAGAGTACTGGACTGATTTAAATGAAATTTGGTACAGATATAGTCCAGAGCCTAGGAAAGGTTATAGGCTACTTTTTAACTGACTGCGCTATAAGGAAGTAATGTTTTACACGTTAAACGTCTCTACGCTGACGAAGTTGTGGGCGGAAAGCTAGTTGACTATACAACATAAACAAGTAGGTACACAGCGAATTACAACATGTAGGTGTTGTTGTGTGATATTTATTTGTAACTAGCTGTGCCGGCGACTTTGTCCGCGTTTTTCACACGTTTTTTACACATTTCCATTGTTTCTTTGCTCCTATTGGTCGAAGCATGATGTTATATAGCCTAAAGGGTTCCTCAATATGGTCTTTCCAACATAAAGTATTTTTTCAAAATGAATTAGTAGTTTCTTTCACACAAACAAACAAACTCTTCAGCCTTATAATATTAGAATTGATTATTTTTAAATTTTATTACAGAAAAAATCTATCCAGTTTATTTTTTTAAAAGCAGTTTTATATTTATTTCTCAACATGGCTTTAACGATGAGTACCATCAGTTCTCACTATTAGTAAATCATCCTTTTTTTGTATTCTTTTATATTATAATAAATCGAAATTCTGTCAAAACTACCTTTGTGTCAAGTTTCTTTGAGGCACAAGAAATTATTTTTATATTCTATTCGTTATTTTTGCGCTCTATTTAACTTTTATAATGAGGGCACGGCACACAATGGAAAGTGTTTTCAGTTAATGTATGTCTAGATAATATATATCTAGGTATAAAGAACCAAAAGAAAGAGAAAAGAAAGGGTGAGTGCCATCCGCTCCACCGTGAGTCCGTTGATGATAACGAGGCTACTCCAAGCCATCATCGCATGTTAGTTAGAAAAAGAAAAAAAGGTGTAAAGAACCAAAATTCATGGACAACAAGTGGATTGTAACATTGAAACTTAAAGTTAAAAATAGTGTAATCATCTATATCTATACTAATATTATAAAGAGGAAAGATTTGTATTTTGTATTTTTGTATTTTTGTATTTTTGTATGTTTGTTATGAATAAACTCAAAAACTACTGGACCGATTGCAATAATTTTTTTCACCATTAGAAAGCTGCATTATTCAGAAGTAACATAAGCTATATTATATTTTTTCAAAAATTAGGGATCCTTACTAAAACTCCAATAATGTAACCCAAGGTGTAAAAATTTACCTGAAAAAATTCCTTACGTCGCCTGCGCTGCGAAAGCTATTGAAGATAGAACAAAACCATTTGCTAAGACTTTGCAGAACTCATCATTATGTACAAAAAGTGTCGCGACAGCATATGTCTAAATATTATAGTTATGTCACAGCAAGCGGTTTTTTATTCTAAAAATTTAATTTATATGCCGCCGCTTGAAAGGGCTCTTTATTTGTACCTTGGTAATAATCCTTATCAAAATAAATTACTTTATATTCAAGACGGTTTCAATACCTTTTTATTACTTTTTGAATTATTCAATTCGGACATTTAATTCGGAAGATATCACGAGTTTAAAAATGCAAGTATTAGAAAAAAGTCGCGTGGTTGCCGCCACCGCGCTCAGCTAGCCAGCATGCGATGTAGGCTCCATGTAAGCGTCACTGGGGTACGGGGGAGTCAATGTAATATGTAATATAATAATATTATAAAGAGGAAAGGTTTGATTTTTTGTTTGTTTGTTTGTTTCGAATAGGCTCCGAAACTACTGCACCGATTTGAAAAAAATCTTTCACTGTTGGAAAGCTACACTATCCCTGAGTGTCATAGGCTTTTTTTAGATAAAAAAAAATAGATTTCTCTTACGGGGTTAAAATAATATGTTACATAGAGATAGAGATATCCCCGAAGCGAAGCGAGGGCAGGTCCTATGATAAGTAAGTATATAACACAACATCACATTGTTGTGTAATTGTGTAATATACTAAATTATTACACGATAAAAGACAGATTATGGTGATAAATACCAAAATAATTTTGTTTTTAATGTTTCTTCCGGTTGACTAACATCTTGAATGGCTGAAAATATTTTGACGGGATTTTTATTGACAGGTAGCTGATGTAAAGGAGTAACTTAGACTACTTTTAAGTTAAAAAAAAAATCAAAATCCTGTAGTCCACGCGAACGAAGTCGCGGGCACAGCTATAATTATATAAAGATAGAGATATACCCGAAGCGAAGCGAGGGCGGGTCGCTAGTTGTATATATTCTGTACTAGTGATGGTCAACTCGAGTACCTAACTCGAGTTAACTCGAGTTGGGCGTAACTCGAATCCACTCGAGTTGAATTCTCTCTAACTCGAGTTCGAAAACCGAATAGAACGTCGGCATGAAGCGAAGTTTGCCGATCATTTATGAATTTAATATAGTCTGTTATGAATGAATGAAATGATATAGTCACTATTAGTCCAGTCAAAATAGACAAAAATAAGTGCTAACTTAGACAAAATTCGCATAGAGCTGAAAATTTCCAGAGACGTTAAATACATCATAATAAAGGAAACATCAAAAATCCCCATCAATCTTACTTCTGCAAAAAATTTTATTCAAGGTCAAAAGTATAAAATTAAGGATTTTTCCATTTTTCTCGAAAACAGTAGAGTATTATCGTAAAAATAGGTCAAAACAAAAGTTGTAGATCATACAATTTTCTACAAAAATGGTCCAGTCACTTTTTCTTTTCCGTCTTACAATTCGCGAGAGATCGTGGTTTTTATCAGTAGAAAATTCATAAATTTTACATAATATGCATTCATCTGTTGATATCGTTTTTGATCGATATATGACCTGGAATAGATTCCGCTCACTAGGGTAACCACGTTAAAAACCGCCCAAGTGTGAGAAAAAAAAACATAGGTTTTGTATGAGAACCCACTTTACACGTTGGTTTCATGTTGTTTCTAGTATTAGATGTTATAGAGGCAACTGAGATACATCATTCGTTAAAATTTTAACTGTCTAGCACAATAGCATGGGGGCCTGGAAGCGTTTGAAAATACAACTTTTTCAACTTTGTGCATCGCTATATCTCTGAAATGGTGAATCTTAGGAACAAAGTGTTAAAACATTTTTTATAGATAATTACGTGATAAGTAATTTTGTTATACATACTTTTATGATTAAACTTACCGTTGCGCTCAAAAGTGCATAAAACTGATATTTGTGACATTTGACCATGATTTTTTTTTTTGCAGACGTGGGATCGATGGGGACTTTTGACAGATTATTTGTAATAGCGTTCCCAACGTTCATGCCAATTTTCAGCTCTATGCGAATTTTTCCTAGGTTAAATGTCTATTTTGACTGGACTATATATTCATTCGTTCATAACAAACAACTAATTGTATAATTTTCAAAAATACTAATTATGTAATTTTCTTGAAAATTTTGTGATTACTGATACTGATTACAAAACAATTATGGTCTCGTAAATGTACATACTTGCATCACAATGTAAGTCAGATTTTGAAAATATTGCTATTTTAATTTAGTTGATAGTAAATATGTATTATTTTTTATAAAATTCGAGCCAAAAATGATTCGATTTCAAAAAATAACTTTTTTTATTTCTTTAGTTAGTAGGTATAACTCTCCCAATACATAGGAATTGAAACAGATAAAATTTGGAAAAGCTTAGGGAATAATTGGATATAAACTCAAAAAAAAAACATTTACTTGTATGGACAAGTAAATGTTTTTTTACTGACTGGATGGCCAGTGGGGCTACCATGAGTTTAAAACTTACGCGCTCGATATCGACTACGTAAATATGTCTATGAAAAACATGTACAGCGCCGGCTGGTGGTTACGCGAAGAACTACAATCGGCCATATGAAAAAAACAACTCGATAGGTTTTTAACGTACGTAAGTTTACGATAGCCAACTCATGGTAGGCCCACAGTTAACTCGAGTTACGTAACTCGAGTTCAACCCGAGTTACGTGGATTTTAACCCGAGTTAACTCGAGTTCTGTTTTTCCCGAGTTGGCCCATCATTATTTTGTACTAAAACACAAATGATTTTATGTATTTTGTTTCTTATACTGGCTCGGTGGAACAGTGGTTAGTGACCCTGGCTGGCGGTTCCAAGAGTCGTGGGTTCGATTCCCACTTGGGACAAATATTTCTGTGATGAACATCGGTGTTTGTTCCATGTCTGGGTGTGATTATGTATTTAAGTATGTATTTAAAAATTATATATGTATGTATATCAGTCTCTGACGCCCATAGTACAAGCTCTGCTTAGTTTGGGGTCAGATGACTGAGTGTGGAAATGTCACAGATATTTATTATTTATTATAATTTCCATATTATTTTTTTTCATTCCGTTGTTAGATTAAGTAGACCACCATACAGTTGTGTTAAACCCGCCAAGTGACTCTGACCTCTCTTGGTCAGGTCGCGTTCAGGATCAGCACTGTACGAACCGGAGCCAGGGGGGACCATTGTTGCGGCAAGCGCCGGACCAGTGGAGTCTTAGCGGCGGTATTGTGCGGGCGGAGCGGGTCAGCCCGCCGGCCTGGGAGACCCGTAGAAACGGGGGCCCTTCCGTTCGGCGGACTGGCCAACTCCGACCCACACAGCTCAATACCAATGCGAGACTCCACGCCTTGTCTCGTTGTTGCCGCAGCAGTGGTCTCCTTTTTCACGGCTTTCAGGGTGAGTGCGACAGGCTCAATATGGTCTATTGTGCCTGTCGACCTCATATTTGGATCTCACTACCGCTTACCATCAGGTGGAGTGAGGTCATCTTGTTAGCCTCTTTATAAAAAAAAAGTAGGTATGTATTTTTTTACATAATGTGTCGCGTCCAAGGTTGTGCATTTATACTATACTAGCGACCCGCCCTCGCTTCGCTTCGGGTATATCTCTATCTCTATATAATAATATAGCTGTGCCCGCGACTTCGTTCGCGTGGTCTACAGGATTTTGATTTGCTATTTAACTTAAAAGTAGTCTTAGTTGCTCCTTAACATCAGCTACCTGTCACTAAAAGTCCCGTCAAAATCTTTTCAGCCATTCAAGAAGTTAGTCAACCGGAAGAAACATTAAAAACAAAATTATTTTGGTATTTATCACCATAATCTGTCTTTTATCGTGTAATAAATAAGTATATTACACAATTACACAACAATGTGATGTTGTGTTATATACTTATTTATCATAGCGACCCGCCCTCGCTTCGCTTCGGGGATATCTCTATCTCTATGTAATATATTATTTTAACCCCGTAAGAGAAATCTATTTTTTTTTATCTAAAAAAAGCCTATGACACTCAGGGATAGTGTAGCTTTCCAACAGTGAAAGATTTTTTCAAATCGGTGCAGTAGTTTCGGAGCCTATTCGAAACAAACAAACAAACAAAAAATCAAACCTTTCCTCTTTATAATATTATTATATTACATATTACATTGACTCCCCCGTACCCCAGTGACGCTTACATGGAGCCTACATCGCATGCTGGCTAGCTGAGCGCGGTGGCGGCAACCACGCGACTTTTTTCTAATACTTGCATTTTTAAACTCGTGATATCTTCCGAATTAAATGTCCGAATTGAATAATTCAAAAAGTAATAAAAAGGTATTGAAGCCGTCTTGAATATAAAGTAATTTATTTTGATAAGGATTAATACCAAGGTACAAATAAAGAGCCCTTTCAAGCGGCGGCATATAAATAAAATTTTTAGAATAAAAAACCGCTTGCTGTGACATAACTATAATATTTAGACATATGCTGTCGCGACACTTTTTGTAGATAATGATGAGTTCTGCAAAGTCTTAGTAAATGGTTTTGTTCTATCTTCAATAGTTTTCGCAGCGCAGGCGACGTAAGGAATTTTCAGGTCTATTTTTTACACCTTGGGTTACATTATTGGAGTTTTAATAAGGATCCCTAATTTTTGAAAAAATATAATATAGCCTATGTTACTTCTGAATAATGCAGCTTTCTAATGGTGAAAAAATTATTGCAATCGGTCCAGTAGTTTTTGAGTTTATTCATTACAAACATACAAAAATACAAAAATACAAAAATACAAAAATACAAATCTTTCCTCTTTATAATATTAGTATAGAATAGATTGGTCATGAAAGTAAATTCTTAAAAGAATGCTCGCGATGACTCTATACCATGGTTACCTACATGCTTAATCAAAACGTTTTTTTATGCCATCATTTTCAAACATGCTATATACAGTACCTATAATATACTGTATGGGTACATTCATACTTTTATTGCGAATTCTTGCCAATAAGTTTAATACCTTTCGTAAAGACTATGCTAAATACTATTCCAATTCAAATTCAAATTAAAATTTTGTTCAGTTATAATGCGTACAACTATACTATACCTAGCGGAGTCTGCACAAAGCTTAAAGCTTGTATTGCAGAGTCCAGACAACATTTAACAAAAATCAACAATTTGCTCAGTGGACGCAGCCCGAGCCATAACATTCTTCTTATCGTGTGGTTGACGAACAACCTGGTGTCAGAGTTTTTGAACCGCCCGTAGGCCTCTGACATGGCTTCAGACACCGTTGAAAAATTTCTCAGATGAGCTGGTTTCCTCACGATGTTTTCCTTCAACGTTAAAGCGTCGAATGATGGTACATATGAATTTGAAAAACACATTGGTACCTGGCGGGGTTTGAACTGGCGACCTCTCACATAGCAAGCAACGACCTTAACCACTCGGCCATCGACGCTTTACTAACATTGGCACACGGTAACATTCTCAATTGTATCCCGAATTGGAACTAAGCGGGTCAACATTTTGCGACCACCTTCATAAAAACAACTATATACCTTTACCTTGATAAAAATCTAGGCAAAGGTCACAAAAAAATCCTGTTTGGTCAAATCGTTCCTAAAAGGCTTCACTTACGTCCAGTCACAAACACTTAAGCAAAGACTAAGTTATCCCTTTGAAGGGAAAGGTCGGTCACTTGCTCTACAATGAAATTAAAGAACGCTCACAAAGGCTGCAGGGCTGGCCCTTTCAAAGGATACAAAGTAAGGGGAATTGGTAAAAATACTTTTCGAGGTAACTCTTTAGCCTATTGTTTTGTATGTGTAAGTGCTTAAAGATTTTTGCTACCACTAATACTTAATAGAACAATTCTCACGTATAAAACTTTAAATGACAAAACGTAAGATTTTTTAAGACACACTTTTTACTTTTATTAATAATTCTAACGACCCGCCCTTGCTTCGCTTAATGTATATTATGCAAAATAAAACTTCCCTTGAATCAGCTTATTGATAATGAAATAAAAATGAAAAAATACTTTATAAATTTCAGACTAATATTACTTAGACTTAAACAGTTGTATGGAGTAAATTTAAAAGCGTCGACGGCCGAGTGGTTACTGTCGTTGCTTGCCATGCGAGAGGTCGCCAGTTCAAACCCCGCTACGTACCACTGTGTTTTTCAAATTTAAAATTCATATGTACGATTATTCGATGCTTTAACGGAGAAGGAAAACATCGTGAGGAAACCTGCACATCTACCAAGAAATTCTTAGATTGTGTGTGTCAACCAACCCGCACTTGGCCAGCGTAGTTGAATAAAGGCCTTGTCGCCCTAGTTTGGTGCAGTGGGGACGTACGAGTATATGGGCTGATTATGGAGTAAATACTCAAAGATTAAACAGGGGATCCCAATCTAAGCTAAGCCTGTATTCATTAAAAATAATGCATCAAAAATCCATTTTTAGACTGGCTCGGTGGAACAGTGGTTAGTGACCCAGGTTCACTGACAACGGTTCCAAGAGTCGTGGGTTCGATTCCCACCCGGGACAAATATTTGTGTGACGAACATCGGTGTTTGTTCTGTGTCTGGGTGTGTTATTAAATATATTTAAGTATATTTGTGTATCCACTGTTGTTTCTGATATTCGTAACACAAGTGCTTAAGCTACTTACCACGGGATCAGATCGATGTATGTGATGTTGTGCAATATTTATTTTTAGTTTGAAGATCTTTGCATACCTCTAGGAAAATTTTGCCTAGTTAATTATTGGCTTATACTCAAATGACAGTATTAATTTACTTTAATTACGTGGACACCTGATCCACTAAGTTAGGTGAAAACCCGAGCAGTCGGTAAGTTCCTAGAATCATATCTAGCTAAATGCAAAGTTAGATTTATATATATATTTATTCAAAAAAAGCTTACCAACCAAATACATAATAAACATACTAATCACTTCGTACCAATAATGGGAAAAAATTGTAACACGATTATCGGTGTTTGTTCGGGTGTGTTATTAAAAAAGCGTCGATGGCCGAGTAAAAAGCGTCGATGGCCGAGTGGTTAAGGTCGTTGGCGAGAGGTCGCCAGTTCAAACCCCGCTAGGTACCAATGTGTTTTTTGAAATTTGAAATTCATATGTACCATCATTCGATGCTTTGACGGTGAAGGAAAAACATCGTGAGGAAACCAGCACACCTGAGAAATTTTTCAAAGGTGTGTTAAGCCATGTCAGAGGCCTACGGGCGGCTTAATAACTCTGACACCAGGTTGTTCATCAACCATACGATAAGAAGAAGAAGAAGAAGAAGAGAAGACCAATAATGTGTATCATATATGTACTTATTTTTTTTTTTTTATAATCTTTATTTATTTAGAGGCTTTTGTCTTACGACATGTCAGCCCCATCGAAACCTAATCTTAATTTACTTACATTTTTAGTTACTAGTTACTGCGGGGCGAGGGAGTTAATTATGCAAAAATATTTCAACTAGTTTTTGAGCAGCCTCAGATGTAGGTTCTGCTAAGATTGATGTAAACATTCCCAAATCATAATTTTTTACTTTAAACTTTTGCATAATTTAGCTCCCTTTCATACTTTTAACATTCCGTAAGAATGTGTTGCACATTTTCTAAGCTACCACAAATCTCGCAATTAGGAGAAGTGGCTTTTCGCATTAAATATGCGAATTTGTTGGACGGATAATGTCCAGATCTTAACCTATGAAGCAATACAATATACTTTCTTTTTAATTTAAAATTATAAAACCATGGTATTCGAGGAGGTTCACATTGAATAATCTTAAACCATATGCCTTTTTCTGTACTTCTTTTATCGAAATATTCCTTGAAAAGTCGAAAACAATCATTTTTAAATTTTGGTAGCGTTTCCGAATAAAATGGTCGAATCAAGTACGGTGATCCAGACAATGAAGCTATTTTTGCTAGTTTGTCAGCCTCCTCGTTGCCACGTAAACCTATATGAGACGGAATCCATTGCAATCTTAGCTCAATATCACATGACATAATTAATTTGTAAATGTGGTTCAGCACCTCATAGGCAATCGGAACACCTCTGCTTGATCCAGAGGCGCAGCGAGCCAAGTGTTGAAGGCCACTCTTGCTATCTGAAAGTATAACACATTTTTTAATATTATAGTTTTCTATGTACTTAAGTGACCCTAAAATTGCAACAAGTTCCGTCGTCATGATACACACATTTTGTTGAATTTTGTACGTTCCAGATATTTTGTTTGATGGATCAATATATGCGGCTCCTATACCATTATCACTCTTAGATCCGTCAGTAAACAATTTATGCCAGCTCGAGTATTTAATATTTAGCTCTCTAATAACATCAAACTTCAAAGTATGTCCTTGTTTATCTTTTGCTCCCTTAAACAGTCGAGATTACAACATATAATGCCATCTATAGGTATATTAGTTACCCAGGTATCAAGATTAAATATATCAATAGGATCTGAACAATGAATATTAAGATCTTTACATTCGTTATATACAGACCTTAGTAGGGGTTTTTTTAGTCTTAGCCAATAACTATCATTACACGTTACACACAGATCCTTAAGAAGCTTAATAGTCAAATTATTTGATAAGGACAAACTTTTCAGACAGTATTTATAGGCGAGATATAATCGTCTTAGAAATAAAGGTAGAATACATACTTCGGACTCCATTACATGGATCGGTGTACTTCTAACAAATCCTCCTATAACTCTCAAAGCCTGATTCTGTATACGATCTAATTTAAGAAGATTGGTCTTTGCCGCATTGTCATACAAAAAGCATCCAAAATCAAAACGACTTCTTATTAAAGATATATATAACAAGCGAATGTGGTTGGGATGCATACCCCAACCTGGACCTGACAAAATTTTTAGGATATTCAAAAACCTAGATGTTTTTTGTGCCACCTCATTCACATGCTTGTTCCATCGCAGTGATTTATCTAGCCAGATTCCAAGATACTTAATGGTGTTTTCGTTTGCTAATGTTTTATTATTAATATTTACGATTAACTGAGTCCTTCTGAAACCTCTACTAAAAATACATAATTTTGATTTATCGCTTGATAATTGAAGGCCGATATTATCTAACATGTTAACCATTATATTGATTGCTGATTGTAAGTCATCTTCACATTTTTTTAAATCTTTATGACTAATATATAGAACATAGTCGTCTGCATATTGAGATATATGAACACTATGTATTTGTAGGCAAATGTTATATGTAACTATATTAAATAGCAATGGAGAAATAGGGTCTCCTTGAGCAAGCCCTTTATTAGTATATCTGACCTCATAATTATTTCCACCATTTTCTCCTTTTATTAATAAATGTCTTTCACTTAGATAAGACCATAAATACTTGCAAACTGTTTTTCCTATTTTTAAATTATCCAAAATGCTTACCGCTTTCTCTATTAAAATATTATTGTAGGCATTTTCGATATCAAGAAAGCAAGCAGCAGTTGGGCAGTTTTTAGAAAACCCTACTTGTATATATGTTACTAATCTAGCTAAACAGTCTAAACAAGATTGACCTCTTCGAAAGCCACATGTATCACCCGATACAATTTTATTTTTCTCTATATACCACTCAAGTCTTTTACCTAGCATAGTGTGAAATAGTTTACACAAGCAAGAAATCAGTGATATAGGTCTTAATTTTATTTCCGAGTTATTGTTACCCCCTGTTTTAGGTATAGGAACTATCAAGATTGTTCTCCATTGGTTTGGTATGACACTTAACCGAAACATTGCATTATATAGATTTAATAAAAATGTGATTCCAGAGGGTGGAAGATTGTAAACCATAGAGTAAGTCACACCGTCTATACCTGGAGAAGTATCTTTTTTCTTTAATACATGTTTAAGTTCGTTAATTGTGAAAGGAGACTCTAGTGCATAATTAGTCGAATTAAGTTCAGGGCAGCAATTTGCTACCGTGTCTGGTGAGAGGGATCGAAGTAGTTGCTTCTTCTTATCCTCTGGAGCTGTCGATTTAGTTTGACGATATCCCTTGTACCAACGCATCCTGCCCCACATATCATGAATAGATGTGCATTCGTCAATGCTTGAACAAAACTTTTTCCAGCTAATGTTTTTGGCTTGTTGTATTTCTTGCCTAGCAATCGCAACCTTTTCTTCAAATATTTTTAAATTTTCAGGCGTAGGGTTTTTCCTAAACCTACTTAATGCCAATCTACGTTCGCCAACCAATTTAGAGAGAGAAGGATTCCAAAATTCCTTGGGTTTGAATGTTTTTGTAGGACTATTATTTACTTTGATTTTGGGAATACTTTTATTCGCAGCAAAATTGATTTGGTCTAATAGATACGCATAATATTCATGAATATTTTCACTAGTGCAATTACTACTGTCAAAATTAAAGAAAGAGGATTCAAGAGCTTGTCTATATGCTTCCCAGTCAGCTTTTTTGTAATTACGTCTATCAGTAACATTTTTTGCCATTTTCTTCTATAAACAATTTAATAAGTAGATGGTCGCTTCCTAAGCTTTCATTTATCACTTTCCAACCATAATGTATAGCAACATCCGCTGATACAAAGGATATGTCAGGCGAAGATTTTTGTAAATTACCGCTAACTAATTTAACTCTAGTAGGTTGACCATTATTAATTGACGTAAAACTATGTTCCAAAGAAGAGTCTAATAGTTGAAAACCTCTTTGATCATTTTTGTAAGACCAGTTTGTGTGATGGCCATTAAAGTCGCCTGCAATTAAAGTTTTTAACCTAGCTATATTAAAAATTTTATCCCAATCTCCTTGGCTTGTACGTATTGAGGAAGGACAATAGATAGCTATAATGTTTTGAATATACTTACAATTGTTAATCCTGATATGTACTGCTTCAATACCTGTATTAATACCACTAATGGGGCAAGCATGTGAATTCAGAGACCTATGGACAATGATTGCCACTCCTCCATAAGAATCGTGCCTGTCCTTTCGATATACATTATAACCGCGTAGATGTAGAGGTGTATCTTCATCCAACCATGTTTCACTAATTATTGCTACATGAATTTTTTCTTGACTTAGTAATAAATCAAAGTCTGCCAACTTGGGTTTCAAACTTTGTGAATTCCATTGCAGAATATTAATTTTAAAGTCCTTGGCCATCAAATAAATTTAGAAGTCTGTCAACAAAATTACCAACTAGCTACAAAATTCGAGACAAATAATTTCAGTTCTACAAATATGAGTCTAATAACCATATATATCTTATCCTCAAATTTATCTTCCGAAAAAATTATATTTTTCAGTTTAAATATTAAGTTCCAAATATCATATTTTCTTTCTTTTCTCTTTTTGATTTTTCCGTAATTAGTTCATCCTGGTTTATGGTATCTTCACTATCTGATTCTACATTTTCGCATTCCTCCATTAATGTACTTTGTTCCTTATTTATTTTCTCCTTTGTCCTTTTATATCTGTTTTTTTAGGGATACTTTGGTTCTCCATTACTAAATCATTGTCTCTTCTGTCATGGCCGAAGCTGTTGTGTATTTCTTCTCTTGATTTAACCACGCTACTGTATGTTCTTTGCTTTGCCTTGGTGATGTTTAAGTCAGATGATAATATCGGTGATTTAAACAAACTTTCCTCTTGACTAATCCTTGTTTCTTCTTCTTTGCGAGTCTTTAGTTCTTTCAAGTATATATCTAAAGCTTTTTTGTAAGTTATATTCTTATCACTCATTATGGCCCGAATTTCTTTTTCTTTCTTGAAACTAGGACATATTTTACTTAACGCCATATGTTCACCTTTACAGTTTGAGCATTTGTAAGATTTTGTTTCGCAGTTGTTGTGTCCTTCACCACATTTCGGACATATAACTTTATTCGACGAACAAAACTTCTTCGTATGCCCAAATTTCCAACAATTGGAACATTGCGTAACTGGGAAAACAAATTTCTCTACTTCAAACTTACAGCCATAAGCGTCAATACTTGTGGGGATCAAACAACTTTTAAAACATAAACGAACTGTCTCACAATCTTCCCATTTATTATCATAGTTTAAGCGTTTCATTCTTTTGACAGAAATTAGGTCGTAGGGCGCGTTAATAATCTCCATTAATTCCTGTTCACTTAAATCAAGATCCACTCCTCTTATGATTCCATAAGATAAGCTGCTTTCATTGGTGAATTGTGCCCGTATATCCATTTCTAACAGTTTTTTATTCTTCATAAGATCTTCAGCTTGTTTCTTATTATTAAATGTAATAAATGTTTTATATGCACTTTTATACATAATCTTGCATATATTAGTAATACCTTCGTTTCTCAGAAATTTCGCTAAACCCATCTGCTTAGGAAGAACTCGAGTTGAAAACAAACATACTTCATAATTATCTTCTTGGATCTCATTCAAGTTTCTTATTTCACCATCACCAGATATACTTCTTATTAATCGTTTTGGTTTCCGACATACCGTTATAAACCCTTCCTCGCTACTTTCTTCACTTTCTCGGGGTCTTTTTTCGCTCATTTTCTCCCGCTCGCATTCCTTTAATTTGTTTAATTCGCGTTCACATACTTGCAATACTTCCGTATCACTTTTGTCCCCGTCGCTTAATTCGTCACCATCCATTATCAAAGAAAAAGTGGGTAGTTGATAAAAATACGCAATAAATAGTCGATTACTACTCCTACGTGCGTTCGTCACCGCGTCCCGCGCGCAACTGTTTTTGATATATGTACTTAGATTATAGATTATTCAAGCTTCGAAAATATGATGATTTTTATTTCGGTTGATAACAATTTTCTGCCATTAATTTCGCTTGGATTTCGGAAAATAGTTCTTATTACACTGTCAATCTGTAAGCAAATTTCTACCTACGGTTCCAAGCGTCGTGGGTTCGATTCCCAAATGGGAAAAAATATTTGTATGACGAACATTGGTGTTTGTTCGGGTGTGTTATTAAATATATTTATGTATCCAGTGTTGATTCTGAAATCTGTTACACAATTAGTGCTTAAGCTGCTTAGCACGGGCTATGGGGTATGTGATTTTGTGTGATATTTATATTTTACAAATATCCTTTAAGACACAACACAACCCTACACCAGTTATTATGAAAAAAGATCTCGTTAAATTTATGCTCGAGGAGGTTTCACAAGAAACTATTTGTTATAACTCGCTGTAGTGAGCTCAAAAGTCATTGATATGGACTCTCAACGTAAGGGCTTCGGGGACGATAAGGCTGTCACAAATTGGTACTTACTCAGACATTACTTGCAAGGAAACAGTCGAAGGGATGGAATATCAAAAATATAGTATTGGTAGGCTCGTATTACGAACTCGATGGCCGAGTGGTTAAGGTCGTTACTTGCCAAGCTAGAAGTCGTCAGTTAAAACATCGTCACGTATCACTGTGTTTTTCAAATTTGAAATTCATATGTACTGTTATTCAACGCTTTAACGGTGACGGAAAACATCGTGAGGAAACCTGCACACCTACGTAAAAATTTTCAGGTTGTGTAGTCAACCAACCCGCGCTTGGCCAGCGTGGTTGACTCAGACCTTATCGCGCTAGTTGAGGGAAGGCCCGTGCTCCAGCAGTGGGGACGTGTATGGGCTGATGATGATGATGATTTTGGTTATACTGATCTGCCTGTCTGAACTGATCGACTGATTGTATAAAGACTGGCTCGCTGGAACAGTGATTAGTGACTCAGGTTCATAAGCCGTGGTTCCAAGAGTTGTGGGTTTGATTCCCACTCGCGACAAATATTTGTGTGACGAACATCGGTGTTTGTTCCGTGTCTGGGTGTATTATTAAATATATTTATATTTATGTGTGTATCCACTGTTGATCCTGATTTCCGTAACACAAGTGCTTAAGATACTTACCACGGGATCAGATCAATGTATGTGATGTTGTGTAATATTTATTATTATTTATATTATATTTATTATTAATAAAACAGCAGATTCGGTTGAACGTTACTAACTGACTTTATTTGAAGAAGAGACCACAGACAACAATAGAAATACAGATCACAGTTTATTTGATGTTACCATACACAAATTATATTTTCTAACACCCCAACTACAGCAAATAAACAAAGCTTTTCAAAAATACAAATCCCTTATTCATAACTATCTAACTATGACTCTATCACACTAACCCCCAATCCTGTAATACATTTGTAATGCCTCATAGGGTTTAAACTTTTAGTAAGAACATCTGCTGGCATATCAGCTGTTGGCAAATATTTCAAATTAATAATTTGATCATTAACAGCATCTTTGATAAAGTGATATCGTATATCAATGTGCTTACTCTTTTTATGACAAGCATAATTTGCCACCAACTTCTGTGCACTCTGACTATCATTATATAATAATACAGTACATAGATTGCCAGTTAGTTCACATAACAATGATCTCAAATATATAGCTTCTTTGGATGCTTCAGCAATTGCCATATATTCAGATTCCATACTGGACAAAGCTACAGTTCTTTGCTTTTTACTCTCCCAGGAAATAGCTGAACCTGACATCACAAAGCAAAAACCTGTATAAGATTTACGATCATATGGATTACTTGCCCAATCGGCATCAACATAACCAATAAGTTCAGCTGTTCCCTTTACAAACTTCAAACAATAATTCTTAGTTTTCTTAAGATACCTAAGTATTCTTTTTGCATAATTCCAATGAACATTTGTATAACATTTATTAAATTGGCTTAGAAAGCTGACACTATAAGATATGTCAGGTCTTGTAAGAACAGATAGGTACATAAGACTTCCAATCAATTGTTGGTAAGGAATATCTTGATCACAACATTGAGACTTATCAATATCTAACTTATATTCCATTGGAGTACTGGCAACTTTACACTCTGACATATTGAACCTCTCCAATAACTGATTTATATACTGTTCTTGATCTAAAGTTAAAACATCTAAGTCTTTATTTATTTTAACTCTCATGCCTAAACATTGCTGAACCTGTCCTAAGCTTTTAATCTTAAACTTAGAACTCAACTCTAAAATTAACTTATCAGTCTCTGACCTATTATTACTAAATACAAAAAAATCATCTACATACAACGCAATTATGATCTTTACATCTTTATTAATCTTTGTAAAAACACATGGCTCTAAAAGACTCTTTTTAAATTCTAGTTCACACAAACATTGCTCTATCCTCTCGTACCATGACCTAGAAGATTGTTTTAAACCATAGATTGCTTTCTTTAATTTAACAATAATTGGTTTCCTATTTTTATCACAGTTAATATCTGGTTGATACATATAAATATCCTCCTTGAGAAAACCATTTAAAAAGCTGTTTTCACATCCAAATGAGTGACATCTAAATTTAATTGAACAGACAATGCATACAGTAGTTTTAAAGTAGAATGTCTTACGACAGGTGAAAAAGTCTCTTCATAGTCTACACCAGGCTTCTGCGTGAAACCTTTAGCTACTAAACGCGCCCGATACCGCACACTATTGTCACTGTTCACTTTCTTTTTAAATACCCATTTACTCTGCACTAAAGTTCTATCTGGAGGTAATTCACTTACAGGAGCCCACGCATCATTGTCTTCAAAAGCCTTGAGCTCATCCTCCATTGCTTCAATCCATTTGTCACTCTCTGGACTATCCAGGGCTTCCCGGACACTCAGAGGATCTCTGGTGACGTCAGGACTTGATGTTTTGCATGTGAATCCATAACGCTCTGGGGGCTTCCTTATACGTTTGGATGTTACTGTTACCTGTTCCTGTTCTTCAAGCTCGCCAGATTGTTGTAACTTTGAATCCAAGTCAGTCAAAGCATTAGGATTTTCTGAAGAAATGTTCATGTTGATGGGACTAGAGACATCTTCTTCTTCCGTAATTTCCCCCACATCCTCAATGCTTGACTGCTGTAATGCATCCCCAACTGAAACTGATATGCAATTTTTTGAATAGTTTCCTACTGTATTTTCATGGATGATCACATCTCTACTTGTTACCACAGTACGCTTGATAGGATCATAGACTCTATAGCCTTTCACATTTTCTGAAAAACCAACTAACAAGTGTTTCTTCGACTTAGTATCCCACTTAAGCCTTTTTCTCTTTGGGCAACGTGAACCATGACCTGGCTCCCAAATATACGGACATGACTTAAATCTGGTTTTGTGTTTGTCCACAGCTCATACGGTGTCACATTATCTAATCCTGATGCAACTGATCTGTTCCTAAGATAGACAGCGGTGTTTGTTGCCTCTGCCCAGAACTTCTTCTCCAAACCTGCATCAAATAATAAGCAACGAGCTCTCTCTACAATAGTTCGATTGATACGCTCACTCATGCCATTCTGTTCAGGAGTGTAAACATTAGTTTTCTGGTGAACTATGCCTGCGTCTATCAAATATTCTTCAAACTCATTGCTACAAAACTCTAAGCCATTGTCAGTCCGAAATATTTTAATTGTCATGCCTTGTTGATTTTCTACCATGCTCTTAAACTGCTTGAAGTATTTAAAACTTTCACTTTTGGCTTTGAGGAAATAAATAAATGCCATACGAGAATAGTCGTCAACAAAAATTAGGAAATACCTTGATCCTCCGATTGAATTGCACTCCATTGGGCCACAGACATCAGCATGTATTACATCCAGTGGCATACTGCTTCTGGTACTCTTGTGTCCAAATGGCAATCGTGATTGTTTTCCTTCACAACATACTGTGCATGAATTTTTATTGATCACTGACTTATCTGTATATGAGATTCCTGTCACTGCTCCATCTTTCATCTTCTTTAAATCATTCATGTTCAAATGTCCCATTCTTCTGTGCCAAACTTCACTACCAGTGCTTTCAGTAGAAGTAAACAAACACTGCTTGCTTTCCAACCTCAACTTGTAAACACCATTCATTTCATCAGCAATTCCAACCAAACTGTTTTGTATATTATAAATATAACAGCAATTGTTCCTGAACTGCACACTGTTGCCGTTTTTGATCAATTGACTGATTGAAATTAAATTTGTTGAGAGGTTAGGAACACATGAAACTTCCTTTAAAGTCACATCATATCTGCAACTATTTGTTTTCGTAATTATATTTACATCACCACAGCACAATACAGGCATAGCACTCTTGTTTGCCGCTATTATCTCCTTTATTCGAGGTGTGAAACATGGATTCTTCACAATGTTTACATCTGGGGTCATATGAACGCTGGCACCGCTATCCAAGTAAAAGTCATTTTTACAATAATTTCCACTCAAGAAAACTGCGGAAAAAGCATTCGTCGTCTTCATTATATGTTGCTGGTTTTGTTCCTTGGTACACTGAGACTTGTAATGCCCGAATTCTTTGCACTTATAACATTTTATTCTCTGTTTATCTGTTTTCTTTTTGTTCGTACATGATGTACCACCGCCGGCACCGCCATTGTTGTTACGAGAGCTGTCATTCTTTTCATTATTGCCAACATTGCGATGTTGACGATAGTGCTGCCCTCTGCTGAAAAACGCATTTCCTGCCTCCGAGCTGTCATCTGATAGATCAATCAATTTCGTTTTGATTACATCAGCTGTAATGGCGATACCGGAATGCTCGATGGCCATAATCATTGGAAAGTATTTGTCAGGCAAACCAGCCAACAATAAACATCCGATCCACTCATCATTCACTGGAAATCCCGTACCTGCTAATTTTTGTGCCGTCTCGATTATTTGAGTAATGTAGGTAGTCATTGAGTCACAACCGTCCAGTCGAATTGATATGAGGTTACGTAGCAATGTGATTCTCCTTGAAAACCCAGAATCATCAAACATCGACTTCAGTTTCTGCCACAAATCCTTAGTACTTCTTGCTTCCTTAATGTGAACATACAATGATGGATCTATCGTCAAAATTAACTTGGCTTTCGCTTTGACATCTTCTGCTACTGCGGTTGCTGTTGTGATTTCTGCTGATCTTTCTTGCTTTATACAATCAGCCACTCCTTCTAGAATTAGCAAATTCTCCGCCGCAAACGCCCACTCGTCATAGTTCTCTCGACCTCTCAGCTTTGGAATGCTGGTCAAGAAAGAATTTGAAGCCATTTCCGTTAATTTGATTCACTGATTCTCACAGCCGTTTTATTTATATTACACACCGCGCCTAAGCTAAATAAAAGCAATAAAATACTTTAAATTTAACTATAGAACATACTGGGCCCATAACCTAATAAAACAGCAGATTCGGTTGAACGTTACTAACTGACTTTATTTGAAGAAGAGACCACAGACAACAATAGAAATACAGATCACAGTTTATTTGATGTTACCATACACAAATTATATTTTCTAACAATTATATAACGCAACTTAGCATGGAATCAAATATTGATTTGAAATTGCGATTAAGAATTGTAAGTTAATTGCCAGGATCGTAGCACATGGCAGGAAGTGATCTCTGCCTACTCCTCTGGGAAAAAGGCGTGATTTTATGTATGTTTGTATGTATTTAAAACTTTTCCACCTCTCCTAAGTCAGTCGGCTGATATCATGAACTACCCGCCAAGTGTTTACTTATTTAAGTAAGCCGTAAGTAAGGTCGCAGGAACCTGAGCTGTCGTCGGCATATCTCATCTGTATTGTCTCACCTGGGAAGGGTTTCTTCACAGTGTATAGAGGGTGCAGTGTAGTTGTACAATAAACTTAACTGCCTCGTTGGTCTATTGGTAGCGAGCGCTGTGTAAGGACCGAGAGGTCCCCGATTCGACCCCGAAGTCGGATAAACATTTGTGTGAGTTTGTCTGTAAAGAAATTACTCAGCCCGGAGTTAGGAAGTTGGCGGTGGCACGTCTGTGCCTTGGAAAGCACGTTAAGAGTGTGGTTCTGCGCCTGATCTCTCATCTGTCATATCAGATTGCCATGTCACCGAATTATGAGAGTAAGGGAATAGAGAGTGCACTTGTGGTTGGGCGCATGCTTGTGCACTATAATATGTCCTGCGCAGTTGGCAGATCTCCATTGATTCTGATTGAAATCGGTCGGACGCCTTATATTTATTCAAATAATTTTATTTCTTTCTTTCAAAAGTAGTAGTCTATTGAGTACAGTCAACAACCAGAAGTAAATTTGTTGTTATTGTTCTTGAAAACTCGATTCAATACAATTATATTTACTTATTTGCATGATTTATATATCCAACGTGTCACGATTCAGTATACCTTAATATTCTTCAATGGTATCTCGTTGTTTTAAAGTATGGCCTGTAACCTTTACCCCACCTACAAACAGGTTGAGTTATCGCACATACAAAACCACCGGAAATTTATAGGTCCTAGTTGATAAACTTCAAAATTCGTGTATATATCTAACAAAAATTTGGACACTCATGGTTCCACAATCCACGTAAAGTTAGAAAACTGAATATACCATGTTCTTTTATTTTAGTAAGCTCCCGATATATCGATGATAATTTTGATGATATCGATGAATGCCGAAATATCGGGGAGCTTATTAAAAATTTAAAACAACTTGGTAATTTTTTCGGACATGATAAGTTTTTGAATCTCTAACAAAGTATTGAAAGTCAATATAGCACATAACATGGTTTTTGAGGACGACAATTTATGATTTCTTTCACCTATATTATTTTGAATTTGATACATCTACGCATTCCCAACGGCTTTGATACAAAGACATATAAAATAAAAAATGATACTACAAACAGTCCGTTTTTACATTTGAGATCCGAAACCCTAAAAATACAATTAAAATGCTGTATTATTCCTCCTCGCCAACAGTTTGAAGACCTAAGTATATTTTATGAATAAAATAACTCAATAGACAAGATATATTCCATTACATTATGTGTGTTTAGGGTTTTTGCAACAAAAACCCTTTTACAAAAGCTCGAGTAAATTTGGTCAGATTTAATACAATCATAAATGATGTGGAAACTTTAAACATTTCGTGTTCAAAGGATTTTGTTTTTCTTCTACACCTGTTTTTGATTGGAATTAAATTATCCCGTAAGCACTTAAAAGCTTCACAGAGATTGAACCTTTTTTGTACGATCCAAGGTATTTCTTAAACGTTTCAATTGAATTATTTTCTAGTTTCATAATTAAATTGTACAAATGTACAACAGAAAATTTAAGTATATTCTAATTATGTTTTAGCAATTTTAGTGAACACCTTATAAGAGAACTAGTGATCTGATTATATTTAAAAAAACAAAAATAAGAAAAAATTATGATTGATCCGTTACTAAATCCAAGACCTAATCTAGATGAACTAACGTGATTCTTAAAAGCTTCTCTTAATAAACATTATTCATTCGTAGCCAATTTGTTATTTGACTATTTCCAACTGTTTGACATGGGTGACGTTGAATATTTCCTTCGGTCCATTTTTAGACGAGTAGCGACATCTATCGATGTCACCACAAAGTTCTCTTGGGTTATTTCTTTATTGTGTTATAATATTGTATATAATAATTAAAATATAATATTGCAATAAACAGTACCAACCAGAATTAAATTAGACCAAGGTTCTTTTACAAATTTCTGCAAACAGGACATTAGGGTCATAATCAACTGTCAAACTTCCTAGAAAAATTAGCCTTACATTGGCGCCCAACGTGGGGCTGATTTAACATTTTATTAAATTCTATTCGAATAATTAGAGTATTCGAGATTCTTGCCGGAGTCATCTCGGCAGAATCGGTATTCTGGCCTGGTGGTAGAATCATAGTTATAAATTATAGTAATTCCTATGAATAAAACAATTTTAGAATTAAATTATTTGCAATTTTCCTTGGTCAAAAGCCCGTGTAGTAGAAAATGCCATTTATATATAAACTATTGTCAACGTGTAGAATATATAATTCATTAGTCCCAATATGTAATGATGTGTAAATATTTAACTAAGAAATTCTAATAAATAAACCGCTTAGCCCCTAAGCGCACTACAAATTCTAATTACGGAAAACAATTGCATGCCAATAAAAAAAGAAAAATCCGTCGTTACCCACAATACTCGATAATTGAACTCGGAAAGTCTCTCGACCAATCGACTTCAAGAACTGTATTCATTCATACCACTACACCAATAGGCACGAAAAGAAAATAAAAGAAGCGAGAACAATACCCCCAATCAATATTCCATTCAACACAACAGATTTTTCAAAATCCGAACACCGTTGTTCTGTCTCCGTCGCGCGCGTATAGTAGAACAGAGACGGGTGTATTGTACGTCAATTACTTTACGACACTCGGATTGGCTCGGCCCGTGGTTGCTTGCGCTTAAATTTAGGTGACTCGGCACACAAATTGTGGATTCAGTTTTCTTTTTTTGATAAGATCGGTTTTTACTTAGAAAATAAGAATTGTCGTTATGTTTAAGTACAATTTATTTATTTTATCGAGGTTCTAAATAAAAAGTTTCAAAAATATTAAATGTATTTTAAATGTATTTATTTTTTCTTCATAATAATATTGTAGCAGCTCGCGATAAACTTTGTACAGTAAAATTGTAAACAAAAAAAAACCGCCTTCAAAAACACGACTCACTAAAAATTACAAAAAATATAATACGAACATTAATCTGGGTATGAATTTGATATGTTGTTGAAGGCGGTGCCAATTAAATTTTTGAGGAAAACTGCGTGAAATATAAACGGCACCGCCTTCAACAACATATCAAATTCATACCCAGATTAATGTTCGTATTATATTATTTTGTAATTTTTAGTGAGTCGTGTTTTTGAAGGCGGTTTTTTTTTTGTTTACAATTTTTTTTCATCCTTTTTAGTGTTAATTTTTTTTACACCCTATTTTAGTTAAGCTCACCTATAATTCTACTGATATTATAACCAGTAGTATCAATATGTACACAGATTTGAAAGAATAATCCCTTTACTCCCAACTATTAAGGAGTTGACCTTCCATCATCAGCTCAGCATCATAACATTATGATTGCCAGAAGCAAATGCCAATATAACTTCAGAAAATATGTAAAACGCCGTACATGTGCCTATAAAATTTGAGGGTTGCCCTCGATTTCTCCTAGATCTCATCATCAGATCCTAGACTAGTCCCCTATTAGTTTAGCTCACCTGTAATGCTACTGATATTTTAACTAGTAGTCTTAATATGTATACAGTATTAAAAGAATTATCCTTTTACTCCTAACTATAAGGAGTTGACCTTCCATCATTAGCTCAGTATCATAAGATTATGATTGCCAGAAGCAAATGCCAATATACCTTCAGATAATATGCAAAACGTGATACATGTCCCTATAAAATTTGAGGGTTGCCCTCGATTTCTCCTGGATCCCATGATCAGATCCGGGACTGGTGAAAATGGGACCACCTCGGAAGTGAACTCTGTCCAACCAAAAAAAAATTTTTGAAATCCGTCTATAATTGACGAAAATATCGGTGAACATACATAAAAAAAAAAAAAATAAAAAAAAATATTATACATACAGACGAATTGAGAACCTCCTCCTTTTTTTGAAGTCGGTTAAAAATGTGGATAGCGTCGTGGGTTATTATTAATATTTATGTGTATAGATTTAAGTAAGTACTATTAGTGCTCTCTTTGGTCTAATTAACTGCCTCGTTGGTCTATTGGTAGCAATGCTGCGCTAGGACCGAGAGGTCCCCGGTTCAAGTCCGGGGTCGGACAAAATTTGTGTGATATTTTTGTAATGAAATTACTCAACCCGGAGTTAAGAACTTGGCGTTTGAACGCCCGTGCCTCGGAAAGCATGTTAAGGCGGTGGTCCTGCGCCCGATCTCTCATCGGTCATGTCGGATTGCCGTCTCACCGAATTATGAGAGTAAGGGAATAGAGAGTGCACTTGTGTTTGCGCGCACACTTGTGCACTATAATATGTCCTGCGCACTTGGCTGATCTCAATTAAGATCGGCCGCCATGGCTGAAATCGGTCGGACGCCTTTATTATTAGTGCTTTTGTAAGATCAATATTTTGTAACCGTTTGCTGTTCCTAATAAATTAAAAAAAAAAATCTAAATGGCCTGATCGATCTCATATAATAAGCATATTATATAGTACTGATTTTCGGATTCGTCGAAACACTTTGCTACTTGATTGTGTATTCCAGGAATATTTAATCACACACCACACGCATTCCTCGAATTGTTCGCTCAAATTGCTCAGCTAAACTCATGTGTAGTACCTATCACAGTAATACCGTATGAGTACTTACTGTTAAATTTGTATTTGTAGTACAAAAACAAAACTGTTTTAAATAAATCAAACTATTTTTTAAGAAAAATAATTGAAGTCAGTTTAGTTGCTACCAATTCATTACGAACTGATAAAAATTCGTTTTAAAAATAAATATCTGTGTAAAAAACACAGGGTCATCCAAACTAAGCAAAACTTGTACTACGGGCGTCAGAGACTAATATACATACATAGATTATTTTTTCATAAAAGGCTAACAAAGTGACCTCGTTCCACCTGATGGTAAGCGGTAGTGAGATCCAAATATGAGGTCGACAGGCACAATAGATCGTGTTGAGCGTGTCGCACTCACCTTGAAGGCCTGCTTAGATTCCGTTTCACGCCCCGGCTGAAGATCTCAGGATTATATGGAGGGAAAACATGAGCTGAAAGGGCATCCCATGCCTTAATGGCACGTGGCAGAAATTAGGAGCTAAACCTCTTAGTCCGAGCCACCAGCGCCTACATTGTATGTGGATGGCAGCGCTGCTATTTATAAATACATATTCACATCCAGATATGTAACAAATACCGATGTTCATCACTCAAATATTTGTCCCGAGTGGGAATCGAACCCGAACGTCTCGCCCGCCAGGGTCACTAACCACTGTTCCACCAAGCAAGTCTTTCGAACTTGACTGACGGCCAAACCCTGAAAACAAAACATAAAATAGACATTCATTTGAGCGCCTATTTGTTGATAATGTAGGTAACAAAACGCTCATAAAACTGTCAATTATTTGATCTCATTCTGTCTTGTAATTTTGGCGTAAAGTCGCGATGGACAGTCAGAGTAACTTTCATCGTCTCAACAATCATCATCATCTTCAACTTTTCTCCATCCTAAGGCGATCATGCCTTAGTGAACCACGCAGGCCAAGTGCGAGTTGGTTCACTACACAACCTTAGAATTTCTTTATAGATGTTGTTCTTCTAAAGTGAAAAGAAGATTAACCTTAGAATTTCTTCACAGAAGAAAACACATCTATGAAGAAATTCTAAGGTTAAACTTCTTTTCACTTTTTATACGATGACGGCTTGAAGTAGCCTCGTCATCACCACCGGTTGGCGAGTCCCCGCAAGCGAGTTGGTTCACTACACAACCTTAGAGTTTCTTCATAGGTGTGTTTTCTTCTATGAAGAAATTCTAAGGTAAAACTTCCTTTCACTTTTTATACGATGACGGCTTGAAGTAGCCTCGTCATCACCACCGGACTTGCGGGGGAGCGGATGGCTCTACCCCTTTCGCAGTTGTAATATTAGTAAGGTTAGTACTCCAAAGGCTTCTATTTGTGAACCTGGTCGCAGCAGCGGTCCTTTCAAGCGACGACAGCATTTTAATTGGGCGGTCGAGGTCGACGTGGGAGCTTCGACGAGTGTCCAGGCCTTAGAGCTTGCAGCATTGTAGGAGACAGTTTGGTAAAACAGCAATCCAAGAGGACCAATGGTTTAACGTGCTTTCCAAGGCATGGACCAGCCGCGATCTGACAACTTCCCATCTTTAACCTAAGTAATTTCTTAACAGAAAATCTCACAGTAATTTGGTAGACTCAGACTTGTATCCTTCGATCTTTTCGCGGTACTTGCCACTAATAGATGTAGAGAAACTAAATATGTCCGGGATATTTATCACAGGACGACTTTGACCCGATGTACAAGACATCGGGTATAACCATAACGCTTGCAACAGTGCCGAAATATCGGGAGCACTATAACATAAGGCGTCCGACCGATTTCGGTCATGGCGGCCGATCTCTATGGAAATCAGTCAACTGCGCAGGACATATTATAGTGCACAAGTGTACGCGCAAACACAAGGACCAATGAAGAAATTCATAGGTTGTGTAGTCAACCAACCCGCACTTGGCCAGCGTGGTTGACAAAGACCTCATCTAGTTTAGGGTAGGCCCATGCCCCAGCAGTGGGGACGTGTATGGGCTAATGATGATGATGATGATACGTAAATATTAGTCTTTATGGGTCTACACGCGTTATTAGGAGTAGCAAATGACATAGCTACTTACACCGAGTTCAGCTCAGCGAGTTCGCTCGCGACCATGATTGGTGCAACCCATTCGAAACGTCGGGCAGTAAGTAGCTATGTAATTTGCTACTCCTAATAACGCGTGTAGACCCATAAAGACTAATATTAAGTGTAATGGAACGCGAAAGGCTAAAAACTTACGTGATGCTACGTAGTTGTTGTTAGTATTTAGTTGTTGTTGTTAGTATTGTTAGTATGTTATCAAAACTACTTTTGCCTGGTTAAGAGTTTTAATAATTTAGCCATTCTAATCCTTATGGCTCTTCTTTCATACTCTACCAAAATTCAACCGATCTCTGAATCGTAGTTGCTCGTAGTTATCAACGTGCTACTTGTAACGTTGCAGCCTTCCACACGACGCGTCCTCTTCATAATGATTTGACAGATATCCGGGTGGCTTTGGGCCATTACCCTTCGTTTTGGTGCCGCCGTAGTCGAGTAAACAAAACATAGAATTGATTTAACTGCCTCAGTGCAACGGTGGTTAGTGACCGGCTCACTATCTACGGTTCCAAGAGTCGTGGGTTCGATTGCCAACCGGGGCAAATATTTGTGTGACGAACATCGGTGTTTGACTGAATCTCAAGAATGAATGAATCTCAAGATGATGAAGATGTCTGGGTGTGTTATTAAATATATTTAAGTATATTTGTGTATCCACTCTTGAATCTCTCTGTCTTTTAAAAACTGCATAAAATGTTTATCTTGTTTTACGCTGTGTAATATTTTACTATATGTACTTTATACTTAATAAACCCATTTCAATGTATATTGTATCATAACTAGGTATTAAAAAATAATTTAGTACCCATTTGAACATTAAAAACAAATTATTTGGATAGATATTCCTAAACAAAGTAAATAGAACTTATTTAGCATCCCAATACGAGTATTTGAAAGCGTCATTAAAATAAATCGAAACGAGTGTTTTGAAAGCATCCTTCAAATAGATCGAAAAACGTGATTCAAACATTGTACCGTCGTTTTAAAAACGGTCAAGCGCGAGTCTGACCTGGGCACGATGGGTTCCGTAGCGAACAAGATCAACCTTTTTCCGATGTTGATATCGAGCAAAAATGCCAAAAAAAATGCGTTTGATGTATGAGGGCACCTGAAATGTTTATTTATTTTTTACTAGTGACCCGCCCTCGCTTCGCTACGGGTGAATTTTGCATAAAAATCCTTCTATGGATCCCTCTATCTATTAAAAAAAATGCATCAAAATCCGTTACGTAATTTTCAAGACATAGGGATATGCGACTTTGTTTTAAACTATTTATATGTTGCGATTTTTTGGTACAGTGGACAACAGATATACATGCTTTGTACACATACCTAATTTTTGCATCATTCATTCTCCTGCCCTTGGCCCACGCTAAGTGGTGTCGGCGCAACATGTGTATTTCTTCCACTCGGGCCTATCATTCGTCATCTCTGTGTCTACTCCTTTCACTCTCATATCATCTCTCACGCAATCCATCCATGTCTTCTTCGGCCTGCCTCTACCGTTACGTCCATTGACATTCATACTCATCACTCTTCTAGTTACATGGCTTTCTTCCCTCCTCATAACATGCCCGTACCAAGCTAACCTTGCACTTCTCACCTTTTCTAAAATTGGTGCAACTTTCAGACTTCCCCTTATATATTCATTCCTAATCCTATCCAACCTTGTTACTCCACACATCCATCTCAACATACGCATCTCATTTGCATGCACCTTCCTCTCTTCAGTCTTTTTCATTGCCCAGCACTCAGATCCATACATCGCGACAGGTCTGATGACCGTTTTGTAAATTTTCCCTTTAAGTTTGAGGGGCATTTGTGGGTCACAAGTTGTTCCCGAGACCTGTCGCCACTTCATCCATCCAGCATTCATTCTATTCTTAACGTCTCGATCAATATTGCCGTCGTTTTGGAAAAATGAGCCTAAGTACTTAAAGTCTGAGCAGACCGGTAGGGTTACACCATCTAAGGCAATTGGAGAAAAACTGGAAGAGTCGCCAAAGCCGCAAAACAGATGTTCTGTTTTGGTGCGACTTATTTTCAAGCCAACTCTCTCCAATTTTTCTTGCCATTTTCCCAGCCTGCTTTGCACCTCAGCTGCATCTTCTCCGACCAGAACAATGTCGTCGGCAAACAGCATGCACCAGGGTGCCTCCTCCTGTATGTCTGATGTTAAAACATCCATTACCAGGAGGAACAGGAAAGGGCTTAAAGCCGATCCCTGGTGCAAACCAACAGCCACATTGAACTCGTCTGTAACGCCGGCTTCGGATCGGACGTTCGTGTGCGCTCCTTCATACATCCCTTGCACCAACCTTACATACTTCCCAGGCACGCCTTTCTTATGCAAAACCCACCACAAGACTTTTCTGGGGACATACCTAATTTTTGCATTTTGCATTTAGACTGGCTCGGTGGAACAGTGGTTAGTAACCCTACGGTTCCAAGAGTCGTGGGTTCTATTCCCACCCGGGACATTTAACATGAACGTTATGGTGTGAAAGAAGATGTAGTAACTAGAGTTGAAAAAGGTATGCTTAGATGGTTTGGTCATGTTGAGAGGATGAATGAAAGACAATTAGCGAAGGGTATATAGAGAAGGTATAAATGGAGATGTCGACAGGGGAAGACCAAGAAAGTCTTTTGATTACCAAATAGGTCAAATCTTAAAGAGAGGTCAAATCAAAAGTACCCGTAATCGACGAGCGTGCATGAAGAGGTTCATGGATGTAGATGGAGTGAAAGTGGTGTGTCAGGACCGTAGCACATGGCAGGAAGTGATCTCTGCCTACCCCTCTGGGAAAAAGGCGTGATTTTATGTACGTACATTTAACATTCATGTGATGAACATTAAAATTTGCGCTTGTTCCATTAATGACAGACGGACAGGCAGCGCATTCTTTTAGAAACCCGCTTTTACCCTTTCTGTACGAAACCCTAAAATGGATTAAAAAATTCACAACCACTCAAATTAGTTGTTGGCTCATTCGTCCCTATGTCCCTTTGATAAAGTCCGCCGCTAAAACTGTAATCGCGCGTTAAACATTTAACTAATAGAGTATTCACAACGCGTTAGAGCTGCCGGATTGACCTGCAATTACTTTGAGCTAACCTGTTAACATTGTAATGTTTGGATGTGATACTTTGGTGGGGTCTGAGAGACCCCGGCTCAACACAATAATAATCCGTTGGTGGATAGGTTGTGATATCTTGGTGAGGTCTGAGACCCTAAGAATTAGTTTCTATGAAAAGTTATTGGCAGGTTGTGACATCTGCTGAATTAAAAAAAAAATACCTATATCTTTCTGCATTAAACATTATTAGCCACCACTGGATATAAAAAAATATCTCACGAGATGAGTCTTTACACGAGCATTGCCAAGTCATTTTATAAAAGTTATGCCTTATTAAATTAACCCTAACACTTAAAATCAAAACGTAGACTAAGCAAAGTACAAGTTGAATCAAATTATAGGAAAAAAAAAAAGACGTGTGGCACTCGGGGACTGCCGCGGTATAGCTATTGCTAAGCATCGTCCAATTTCGGAGCAGCTCGTCTCGAATCGTGCGAGTTTCGTAGAGTCGTACAATACGTCTAACCGCACGCACGCAAACACCGTGCCGAAGTCTAGCGAACTGAAACGACGTTAGACGATTGTGAGGTTTTTTTCGTTACGGAATTTCTTGGTTCGGTCGCCGCGCTCAAAGCCCGCGATAAAAGCTTAATATTTCAGATTCTTGATGCAGAGATTTCTGAATTTGCCTTGTATTTAGCGCCCTTAAAGCCATTCTATTAAAGTTTCAACTCATCTCATGCTGGGGTCAAATTGACCGACCCGAACTCACACTGTTAACTAAACTAACATAATACCGCGGCGTCGCCCGCCTAATCAGTGGCTTGATTAACTATTAATGGACAATGAACCAGCCAGTCGCTACGTCCGATATTTATTTGAGCTGCAAAGGTGAAACGGTGGGTAATTCTAAAATCTGTTCACATTTTGTTTGGCCATTAATATTAAAACGTTTGGTCGCTGCCGTGTTTCGAAATGATGAAATAAAATTGGACACATTCGCTTTTGTTAACGTGTGAACGCGGGTATTTCAATCAAAGGTCTATCGTAATAAGAGTACTGTAACAATCCTATCACATTTTAGGGATGGGAGCCATCCGCTCCCCCGCAAGTCCGGTGATGATTACAAGGCTACTCCAAGACATCATCGTAAGTCAGTTAGGCAAAAAAAACCTACCACATGATGAAGCCAAGCCTTCTACAAGCAGGAAAAAATGGTAGAATTGTATTTTTTTAGAATAGGCTTGTGCCCCAGCAGTGGGGACATTATATGGGCTGATGATGATGACTCAAAGGCATAAAACCGCGTACTATTAGAAAACCTATCGCCATTTTGTGTCAATTACACTCAGCTTTGTTTAGCAATGTGTCCACATTTTAGTGTTCATAAATCCGCTTCGTCAAATATTTAGCGAGTGTCCACATAGCGTGATCGGCCCATATTTGGCCGCTGCAAAGCCCCACTTATTTAGATATGTGTGTGTTTACCCTCGCTATTTGTACCAGCTCCAGTATGTGATACATAGAGTTTGACGAGCCATTTAAACTAACTAGATTTGAAATTTTGGATTTGTTTTTCTGCTACCCGTTTCATTAAATTTCTAGGTTTCAAACAGTTTCTTTTTCACGGCCAATCTAAAATGCGCAGGTCTATCTAGTGTCTTGCATATTTAGCGCCATCTATGACTGGAATACCAAAAACAATATAAATGAAAAAGATATACGAGATTTGCGTACTTGTTTTTCAAGATTAAGGCTTCTATACTCTATCTATAGTATACTTTGTCTGACTCGGTGGAACAGTGGTTGGTGACCCTGCTTATTGTTCCAAGAGTTGTGGGTTTGATTCCTCCCTTGATGTACATTCATGTGATAAACATTTGTGTTTTTTTTCGTGTGAATATGTATTTATAAATATCAATTTATGTATATCAGTCTCTTTCACTGCACAAGCTCTGTTTATTTGAGATCAGACCAACAATGAAGGTGTCCCAAATATTTATTTACAAATACTCGTATATCCGAAAGTAAAGTCTGAAAGTTGCACCAATTTCAGAACAGGTAAGAAATGCTAGGTTAACTTGGTACGAGCATGTTGTAAAGAGGAAAGGAAGCCATGTGACTAGATCAGTGATGAGTATTGATGTCAATGGACGTAATAGTAGAGGAAGGCCGATGAAGACATGGATGGATTGCGTGAGAGATGAAATGGGAGTGAAAGGAGTAGACACAGAGCTAACGAAAGACAGGTCCGAGTGGAAGAAGTGTACGTGTTGCGCCGACCCTACTTTATTGGAAAAGGGCAGTACAATGATGATATCCGAAATATCAATAAGATTCAGTGAGCGAATGCGTGTTGATAACAAAACTTTCAACTGCCCAATAGCCGATCTCTCCCCAAATGGGCCAATAAAGCGTGTTGTACGGCTATCAATATGTGATTGCCATCAAAAACTAGTCCGCAATGCCCGCTATCGACTGCTAGTTTAATCTGTTTGACAGGCACTCGTCCCGCATTCACTGTAGCGTTTGATAACTGAATATTCGGCTGTGCACTGTGATAATGTAATTCGGTGCGTTTGAAATAAAAACTAGTATTATGAATAGAACTTGTGGGTATTTATACGGTTCAAAATACAGTGCAACCTTAATATAACGAGACTCAATATAACGAATTTCTCGATTTAACGAATTTTTCAAAATCCCCTAGAACTATCCATAAAATCTAATATAAAATATACCTTTACATTACGAACATATTTATCAAAACCCTTTTTATAACGAATTTTTAATCATTGCAGAAAATAAATAGAAAATATTATTGACCTCTTTTTAACGAATTTTTATACCGATAACCTTTACATAACGTATCCTATCTTAGTTGTACAATAGTAATTCATGTCTTAACAGGTTCAGACACGTTAAATTCCTCGTAAGGCAGTTATTGTCGTTTGATGCTCAGTAAAGTAAACCCTACTGTTTAAAACGGTTGTTAGTTTTGAAGTTGCAATGGCTGATAATTTTTTTTACCTCGTTAAAACGAATCGGAGTCCAATCTAACCTCTATATAACAAACCTCATTTTAACGAATTACGCGGTATTACGAATATTTTGTAATACCCTTGAGTTTCGTTATATCGAGGCTGCACTGTATAACACAAATATAGAGTATGTCAATTATTGTGCTCGTTTATAGTCGTTTTCGCCGAAGGGGAAGGCCCAAGAAACGATGGTGTGACGATTTGGTCCAGCTATCAAGGAGCTGGCAAGTACTGGCCTTGGATAGAGGTGGACAGGTTTGGATGATACAGAAATAAAAATAGTCGTTTTATCTAATGTTTTCGCGTGTTTTATCTGTAACATTTGTTTCAATTCATACATATTGGTACGTCACAGGCAACCTCTCACATGGATATCAACGGCCATAGAAATCAGTAGGCCATCAAAGATCTAAGGTAGGTATATTACATTAGAAAAGTGAACTGTCCGGGATATTTACCACGTTGTTTTGTTTTAATGAGCTCCCGATATTTCGGCACTGTTGCAAGCGCCATGATCACGGGTGAACTGTAGGACTGCGAGAATGCTGTATATTATATTTCTGCCTATTAAAGTAAAGTGTTCCATACAAAGTTGTTTCCAAAAGTTACCCTTGTATATCTTAGTGTGGGTTGAGCCCAATATCCGTAGTATGAATTTAATTTGGCTAACCCGTCAGCCCGCGTCACTATGATGTATCATGGGCACTTTAATATGAGCAGGTGCATGTATGGCTCCCATACAACTAATCTAGTAGTAGGCGATTAATAAATATGCAAAGAGTACCGTTTGATGTATTTACTTACGGTTTGTGGAAGGTCGAAGAATGAATAAAGCATAGAATAGAAAATATTTATTGACCATAGAATTCAAAATAAAAAAAGACGTGTGGCACTCGGGGACTGCCGCGGTATAGCTATTGCATAGCATCGTCCGATTTCGGAGCAGCTCGTCTCGATTCGTGCGAGTTTCGTAGAGTCGTATACGTCTAACCGCACGCACACAAACACCGTGCCGAAGTCTACCGAACTGAAACGACGTTAGACGATTGTGAGGTTTTTTTCGTTACGGAATTTCTTGGTTCGATCGCCGCGCTCAAAGCCCGCGATAAAATCTATGCAATAGCTTAAAAACTAAAATTAAACATACACATACAAACATATTTATGATCAAAAGGTTCTGCCTCAGCATGTACCGTAGCAGCCGCAGGACGCGACGGCGTTGATATTCTGGCAGAACCTTTGATGAATGAGAATATCAGATGATATGATATCAATCATGATATCATATCAATATATCAATGATAATCATATCATGATGATATGTGAATCTTGTCAATCACATCCTTACGTGATCGATAAAGATAACTATGTAAGTACGATTAGGGATCACTACCCTGAACACGTATATACGATAGCATTAGTATATAACAGAATTTACTGCCTCGTTGGTCTATTGGTAGCAAGCGCTGCGTAGGGATCGACAGGTCACCGTTTCGAGTCCGGGGTCGGGCAAATTTTGTGTGAGTTTTTCTGTAATTGAATTACTCAGCCCGGAGTTAGGAAGTTGGCGGTTGAACGCCCGTGCCTCGGAGAGCACGTTAAGCCGGTGGTCCTGCGCCCGATCTCTCATCGGTCATATCGGATTGCCGTCTCACCGAACTATGAGAGTAAGGGAATAGAGAGTGCACTTATGTTTGCGCGCACACTAGTGCACAATATGTCCTGCATGGTTGTTCTCAATTGAGATCGGCCACCATGGCTGAAATCGGTCGGACCACTTATTATTTCTCGTTAAATTACATTTAAGTACACAGGTGTCAATGAAGTAGAGCTTTTAACGGAATACTCTCTCACAGCCATGTCTATAACAAGGGTTATTAATTTTGATACTTAAATTGAAGCTCATATTATGTATGCGAGCTTGAATCATTAAGATATTTTCACTTTAACTGACTTTGTAATCAAACTTGTAAGCAGCTGGCTTAGTTTGTTGAAATACACGTCTGAAGGCTATATTTAGAAGGGAGTAGGTTTGAATCCTATTTATTATCCTAATTCGTCTTTGACTGGCTCGGTGGAATAGTGGTTAGTGACTCTGAAGTCATTAGTCAATCACACTAGTTCAAAGCAAATTTAAAATTTGAAAATATTCGCATTAATGACCGCCTGAACGGGGACTTGAACCACCAGACTTTCCGATATCAGCGTCAGATGCTCTAACCAACTGAGCTATCCAAGTGTTGTCACCAATACGAATTTAGGTTTTAGGTTAGAGCATCCGACGCGATATCGGAAGGTCGGGTGGTTCAAGTTCCCGTTCAGGCGGGGTCATGAATGCGATTTTTTTATTTTTTTCAATTTACATTGAGCTTTAATAGCATTATATTTATAATTAAATATATCATTATACAAATAAAAAAAGTTCCACGCAGTTTTACTGCCGTACATTTAGTAGAAAGAAATGTAATGGAATGTAACTGCATAGTAGAACAAGTGTAAATGTACCGAACCTGGCTACGTTTCCAAGAAGTTCGATTCCCACAAGGGACCAATATTCATGAAATAAACATTTATGTTTGTTCCATGTATATCAGTTTCTAACAACGACAGTGCAAGCTTTAGTTTGAGACCAGATAACCTTGTGTGGACATGTTCCAAATATTAAATTTCACTAACTGATTTGACTAATTATCATAAGGAAGATTGTCTACATAAGTCTTCCTGTAACAATAGACATGGGACTGTACCTTCCTTTTAGTCTTCCGTGATCAAGGGTCCTATAAAGAAGTCGACATGTCTCTAAAAAAATTGGGGTGGAAGCTCCCCTGCAAGTCCGGTGATGATGACGAAGCTACTCCAAGCCATCGTCGTAAAGTTAGGAAAAATAAGTCTCTTTAAGTTTATGTTTAAAATCTAGCGTTCGCAAATAATAGAAACTACTAGGAACCTTACCAGTTGTCTGGAGCCACAAAGTTCCAGCATTCGACAGCGAAACCCGGGTGACAGAGTACGTATCCGCATAGTTACACTTGCGGCATTCCCGCTAAGTTTCACTTAGAATCAACTTAGACGCAGCCGAGTCAACAACTATTCGCTCTTGGATTCGCTTTGTTGTTTTATGACGAAATACCTAGAAATTAGACGGTATTCCTTAATACCGTCACACAGCCAGCACCGTACATCCAGTACCTTCTTCTTCTTCTTATCGTATGGTTGATGAACAACCTGGTGTCAGAGTTATTAAGCCGCCCGTAGGCCTCTGACATGGCTTAACACACCTTTGAAAAATTTCTCAGGTGTGCTGGTTTCCTCACGATGTTTTCCTTCACCGTTAAAGCGTCGAATGATGGTACATATGAATTTCAAATTTGAAAAACACATTGGTACCTGGCGGGGTTTGAACTGGCGACCTCTCGCATGGCAAGCAACGACCTTAACCACTCGGCCATCGACGCTACCGGGGAGTCCTTACTCCCCGGTACTGGATGGAGCTTAGATAATAACACGATAATTAACGTTTCGTCATATTCAACATTAATATACCAATTAAAATCTATATAACTAACTTGGCGCAGCGACCCAAAATGAGTCTTGGCCTCCGATAAATTAGCTATTTATATGTAGGTACAACAAGATGACCTCACTCCACCTGATGGTGAGCGGTAGTGAGATCCACATAATGAGGTCGACAGCACAACAGGCCATATTGAGCCTGTCGCACTCTCCCTGAAGGCCTGCTCAAATGCTGTTTCACGCCCATCCTGAATGTTTTGCAAACATGAGCTGGAAGGGAGTCCCTCCCATGTCTTAATGGCACGGGGCAGGAAAGATGAACTATATTAAGGAGGAAGGATATTTTAAGTATATGCGATAAATAATGCCTTCAATATATTATAATAATTTGTATTGTACTTGACCAGGGGGCGTACTACGACCTCTTAATTCCAGTTAGTTTTAGAATCGATTAATTTCGTGTTTTTTGTACACTTAGTTGTGCGGTATGGTTGTGAAATCATACAGACTAATATAATCCCTCCATCATCTATGTAAATTTTAAAAGAAGTGTAGTAGGTAATGACAGCTCTTATCATATAGCTACCGATGCCCATTTTTAAACTGACTGGAATTAAGAGGTCTTAATACGCCCCCTGATTGTAGTAGAAACAGTATTACAATAACAAATGCTACACGATAGTCTCAAATATACACCGTGAAATTTTAGTGGTTGTTTTCCCGCAGCAAAATGATTCTATCTTAGTAGCACAATAGATTTGTGCAGTTCTTTTTTATTGAAATCAATAAATGCCGGTTTTACGAAAGGTATAACTGAAACTCAAAAGCACGCTCGAACCGCTTTATTACTTAGGGCGTAGAGCTTCTTTAGTTTAAAGCATCGAATTCATGGGGCAAGCAGTACCTGATTACATCACATCTTATAAAAAAATGATAGCTTCTCTCGTTTTCGAATTATAAAATTATTATTTCGAAAATTTTTTTTTTTCAAGTTACAATTTGCATGATTCGATAGTATTACTAAAGGCAAATTGTTCTGCCACGGGAAAACAACCACTCAAATTCCACGGTGTATGATGTTTTGTTTCAAATTCATTTTGAAAGCGATCTTAATATTTATCTATTTGTAAAGACTACTTTCCTTTTACTCTAAATATTAGTCTTTATGGGTCTACACGCTTAAGTAGGAGTTGCAAATACATAGCTACTTACTGCCTGACGTTTCGACTGGGTTACACCAATCGTGGTCGCTAGCAAACTGGCGCCGCCCGTCTTCGTCTGCCACAGCGGTTGTGAATTTCTTGATCCACCCCGAACAAGCACTATGTCATTTGTACAGCTACCCACATTTGTCCGATACACAACACTCACTCTATCCGGGTTCATATTAGACGTAACTTTCCGCGGTATGCACTTACTAATCACTGGGTTCCATGCCGATGATAACATGAATCCATCTTCCCTATTGACTTTTTTGATTTACTTTCCTTTTCTTATTTAATTTTCAAATAACCAAAATAAACTAACCATTTGTAAAGCGTTAATAAAAACGATATTTAAACCATCTAAAAATAATAAAACGGGATGTAGGTTAATAACGAGTCTTGCATTTTCCTCCCGCTTGAAAGACTCAATTAAATTTATTTAATATCGTGGTTCTGCAAAATGGCTGGTAATTAACTTTTGCTCTTTACGTTCTTTCCTGTGTCTATATGACCCTTAATTAAGCAAATCATTTATTACAGTTGAACTCTGACGTAAGCTTTTGGATCATCTCTTTCAATACATAATACCTTTTTATTCATCATCATCATCATTCTCCTGCCCTTATCCCACGCTAAGTGGGGTCAGCGCAACATGTGTATTTCTTCCACTCGGGCCTATCATTCGTCAGCTCTGTGTCTACTCCTTTCACTCCCATATCATCTCTCACGCAATCCATCCATGTCTTCTTCGGCCTGCCTCTACCGTTACGTCCATTGACATTCATACTCATCACTCTTCTAGTTACATGGCTTTCTTCCCTCCTCATAACATGCCCGTACCCTAATACCTTCTTATTAAATTAATAAATATTACACATCATCACATACATTGATCTGATCCCGTGATAAGTAGCTTAAGCACTTGCGTTACAGATAACAGAATCAACAGTGGATACACAAATATATTAAATAACACGCCCAAACACGGAAAAAAGTTCGTAAACCAAAATGTTGACCCCGGTAGGAATCGAACTCACGACTCTCGGAACCGTTGTTAACCTGAGTCACTTGTATCCACTGTTCAACCGACTAAATCTGTAACTTGTCGCTGTACATACGTTGAAGATACATGTAAAAAACCGACTTTACTAATTACATATTTTAATAAGGTACTTTATGAACTCCATAGAAGCCAAAAAAATGTTTTTATATATTCAGTCTGTTTATCTGTACGATAAAGAAACAACTTATAGATTATCACTAATAGGAAAATTAAGTTTTACTTTAAATATTTATGGCATCTGAATCGTTCATAAAATAATAGCTGGTACAATGATACAACTTTGAAAATCGCACCCAATAATCTTCCACCAAACATTTCCGTACATTCACTTAAAGTTCAAAGTTCACGATATAGTTAATGTCCTTTATCTAGCTTAACACTTAACCGCAAAGTTAGTCCAAGTTATTTTCCAAGCTCAAGACAATACAGCTTTGTCATATTTAAGAATGTCACCGGTAAATGTCAGCTTAAACAATGCCTTACCTTGCCTTGGCATTAGCGGACAGGCAATTGAAAGATTGATGAAAATACTGCTTGAACATAGGTAGGTTTCTGTATACAGTACTTAGGTATTAGGTACAGGTATACTTACTAGTAGTTAGACCTACAAACTTTTGAATCTCTGTTTTTGTTAATCGTTTTTACTTTACAATGATTGATCTACGTAAAGATTAATCAGGATTGAAAACATATGTTTATGCCCAGCCCAAAACCATTGGAAACCAATATTTATAACATTTTAACATATCAGCCCTTTCTCGTCGATGGCCGAGTGGTTAAGGTCGCTGCTTGCCATGCGAGAGGTCCCAAGTTCAGTTCACCCCGCCACGTACATTCGACGCTTTGACGGTGAAGGCAAACATCGTGAGGAAACCTGCACACCTACGAAGAAATTCTTAGGTTGTGTAATAACCAACCCGAACTTGGCCAGTGTGGTTGACTAAGGCCTAGTTCAGGTTCCCCCTCAGTAGGGGATTTGAGTGGAGCCCGTTAAAGGGCGGAACGCTGGCGGCATTGTGGTAGTTGGGTTATGCTAGGAACCATGACGCCGCGAAGGCGATGAGGTACGTCGCGGAGTTTCGTGGGTACACCCCAGGGCATTGCACCCTAGCCCAGGAGCAGCTGCTGGTCTTCCATCTCAGCACCGGCAGCCGGGAGTCCCCACAAACCACCTTGGGTAAACCCCACCCAAGGTGACGGTGCATCAAGCATTCTCCGCGATAAAAAGGCCTAGTTCAGGTTTGGCCCGTACTCTAGCAGTGGCGACGTATATTAGCTGATGATGATGATGATGATAACTCACATCCTAATATTAAAAATACTGTACTAACTCTGTCTGCCTGTTTGTCGTGATATCACGTCAAAATTAATGAACCGATTTAAACGAAACTTGGTACACAGATAGTCTAAGGCCTAGGAAAGGAAATAAGCTTATTTTCGGGGTCTATCCTTTGCATTATTTTTGCCGAAGACCCAACAAAAGACCAAGGCTTTATTGCCCTAGTTTAGGGTAGGCCCGTGCCTTGTGTGCCTATGGGCTGATGAGGAAGATGAAAGCAAACTCCAGAATAATTTTGTAATTTTATTAAATTTCTTAACAGATAATTTCTCATAGGACAGCGAGTGACGGGTACACAATGATCAAACTAAACGTATCAGTACACTTAACTGCCTAAATAATACGCTAACATACGTCCAAACTTGTCGCAACAACTGAAGTATAACAAAATCATTACATTCGCCCAACAGCTTGTTTGAGCTTGTTCACAATGTGGGGCTATTCCACTTCACACCACTAAAGAGTCCCATTGGGGACAAAGGCATTTTTCTCTTCTTCTTTAGTGGGGCAAAGTGATTTAACCCACAGTTTAAAAAATGTCAAATTTCTGACAGTAATTTTAAGTCATAAATGACACATCAGTGGTGTCAAAATTGTTATAGGATAGAACATAGGCCTTAAAATTAAAGTCTTTTAAAAGATAAATTGTACTTAAAAAATTAAGAAATAAGAATCAATTAGCAATGGTAGAATTAGCTATAAAAATATATAAATCATAAACTTTGAAAAACATTGCAAACCCAGCTTTTTGCAGTAGAAGTGTTATCAAGATAAACAGTACATATTACATTAATATAGAGAACCATAACGCTTATTTCGAATCACCGAAGACGTGCATGGTCAAAAGGTAAAAGG
Source organism: Maruca vitrata (assembly GCA_039566165.1). Classification (NCBI taxonomy): domain Eukaryota; kingdom Metazoa; phylum Arthropoda; class Insecta; order Lepidoptera; family Crambidae; genus Maruca; species Maruca vitrata. The sequence continues at coordinate 9,940,365 of CM076940.1, forward strand.
ACTCAGAAATCCTACGTAAACTAACAATAAAATTGTTTCCAATCACCAGATTTCGTGAAGAAGCTGTCAGATCCGGCTAAACTGTAGGTATAGTCCGGTCAATTTAGACATTCGAAGTTACATAAATTCCCACCAAGCTGAAAATCGGTAAGATTGCTTAAAATATCATTAAAAACAAAATTTGAAAGTTCCCCATCTTTCCCTTGTAAGGAAAAAATGTTATTTAAGGTCAAAGGTTAATAAAATGAGTTTTTCGCGATTTTTAGCAAAACGGTAAGTTTTATCATAAAAATATGTATGACAAAATTACTTATCATCTAATTATCTATAAAAATTGTCTTTACACTTTGTTCCTAAGATTCACCATTTCAGAGATACAGCGATGCACAAAGTTGAAATGTTGTATTTTCAACTGCTTCAGGCCCCGTGCTATTGTGCTAGACAGATAATTTTTTACCGAATGATGGATTTCAGTTGCCTCTATTATCGCTAATACTAAATACAACATAAAACCATCTCTTAAGGTGGGCTCTCATACTAACGCTTTTTTTTTTTGCTCGCACTTGGACGGTTTTTATCGTGGTTACCCCAGTAAACCTATTCCACATTAACGTGGTGACCACGGCTTAACGTGGTTACCACGTTAAAAACCGGCCAAGTGCGAGCAAATAAAAAAAGCTTTCGTAGAGAAAAGAAAAAGAGCCCACCTTAAGTGATGGTTTTATGTTGTATTTAGTATTAGCGATAATAGAGGCAACTGATATCCATCATTCGTAAAAAAATTATCTGTCTAGCACAATAGCACGGGGCCTGAAGCATTTGAAAATACAACATTTCAACTTTGTGCATCGCTGTATCTCTGAAATGGTGAATCTTAGGAACAAAGTGTAAAGACAATTTTTATAGATAATTAGATGATAAGTAATTTTGTCATACATATTTTTATGATAAAACTTACCGTTTTGCTAAAAATCGCGAAAAACTCATTTTTTTACCTTTGACCTTGAATAACATTTTTTCCTTACAGGGAAAGATGGGGAACTTTCAAATTTTGTTTTTAATGATATTTTAAGCAATCTTACCGATTTTCAGCTGGGTGGGAATTTATGTAACTTCGAATGTCTAAATTGACCGGACTATACCTACAGTTTAGCCGGATCTGACAGCTTCTTCACGAAATCTGGTGATTGGAAACAATTTTATTGTTAGTTTACGTAGGTTTTCTGAGTCCTTTTACCTTTTGACCATGCACGTCTTCGGTGATTCGAAATAAGCGTTATGGTTCTCTATATTAATGTAATATGTACTGTTTATCTTGATAACACTTCTACTGCAAAAAGCTGGGTTTGCAATGTTTTTCAAAGTTTATGATTTATATATTTTTATAGCTAATTCTACCATTGCTAATTGATTCTTATTTCTTAATTTTTTAAGTACAATTTATCTTTTAAAAGACTTTAATTTTAAGGCCTATGTTCTATCCTATAACAATTTTGACACCACTGATGTGTCATTTATGACTTAAAAAATTGTCAAAAATTTGACATTTTTTTAAACCGTGGATTAAATCACTTTGCCCCACTAAAGAAGAAGAAAAAATGCCTTTTGTCCCCAATTGGGTTATTTAGTGGTGCGAAGTGGGATAGCCCCACATTGTGAACAAGCTCAAACAAGCTGTTGGGCGAATGTAATGATTTTGTTATACTTCAGTTGTTGCGACAAGTTTGGACGTATGTTAGCGTATTATTTAGGCAGTTAAGTGTACTGATACGTTTAGTTTGATCATTGTGTACCCGTCACTCGCTGTCCTATGAGAAATTATCTGTTAAGAAATTTAATAAAAATTACAAAATTAATCTGGCGTTTGCTTTCATCTTCCTCATCAGCCCATATAAGGCCACATAAGGCACGGGCCTACCCTAAACTAGGGCAATAAGGCCTTGGTCTTTGTTGGGTCTTCGGCAAAAAACATTGGAAAGGATAGACCCCGAAAATAAGCTTATTTCCTTTCCTAGGCCTTAGACTATCTGTGTACCAAGTTTCATTTAAATCGGTTCAGTAATTTTGACGTGATATCACGACAAACAGGCAGACAGAGTTAGTACAGTATTTTTAATATTAGGGAGTAAGTTATCATCATCAGCTAATATACGTCGCCACTGCTAGAGTACGGGCCTAACCTGAACTAGGCCTTTTTTTATCGCGGAGAATGCTTGATGCACTGTCACCTTGCACATGGGGTTTACCCAAGGTGGTATGGGGGACTCCCGGCTGCCGGTGCTGAGATGGAAAACCGGCAGCTGCTCCTGGCTAAGGTGCAATGCCCAGGGGTGTACCCACGAAACTCCGCGGCGTACCTCATCGCCTTAGCGGCGTCATGGTCCCTAGCATAGCCCAACTACCACAACGCCGCCAGCGTTCCGCCCTTTAACGGGCTCCACTCAAATCCCCTACTGAGGGGGAACCTGAACTAGGCCTTAGTCAACCACACTGGCCAAGTTCGGGTTGGTTATTACACAACCTAAGAATTTCTTCGTAGGTGTGCAGGTTTCCTCACGATGTTTGCCTTCACCGTCAAAGCGTCGAATGTACGTGGCGGGGTGACCTGAACTTGGGACCTCTCGCATGGCAAGCAACGACCTTAACCACTCGGCCATCAACGCTTTAACGGAAGTTAGTAAGGAGTGATAATTATGTTGAAATGTTATAAATATTGGTGGTTCTAATGGTTTTGGGCTGGGCATGAACATATGTTTTCAATCCTGATTATTCTATACGTAGATCAATCATTGTTCAAGTAAAAACGATTATTAACAAAAACAAAGCTTCAAAAGTTTGTAGGTCTAACTACTAGTAAGTATACCTGTACCTAATACCTATGTACTGTCTTCGGAAACCTACCTATGTTCAAGCAGTATTTTCATCAATCTTTCAATTGCCTGTCCGCTAATGCCAAGGCAAGGTAAGGCATTGTTTAAGCTGACATTTACCGGTGACATTCTTAAATATGACAAAGCTGTATTGTCTTGAGCTTGGAAAATAACTTGGACTAACTTTGCGGTTAAGTGTTAAGCTAGATAAAGGACATTAACTATATCGTGAACTTTGAACTTTAAGTGAATGTACGGAAATGTTTGGTGGAAGATTATTGGGTGCGATTTTCAAAGTTGTATCATTGTACCAGCTATTATTTTATGAACGATTCAGATGCCATAAATATTTAAAGTAAAACTTAATTTTCCTATTAGTGATAATCTATAAGTTGTTTCTTTATCGTACAGATAAACAGACTGAATATATAAAAACATTTTTTTGGCTTCTATGGAGTTCATAAAGTACCTTATTAAAATATGTAATTAGTAAAGTCGGTTTTTTACATATATCTTCAACGTATAAACAGCGATAAGTTACAGATTTACTCGGTTGAACAGTGGATACAAGTGACTCAGGTTAACAACGGTTCCGAGAGTCGTGAGTTCGATTCCTACCGGGGTCAACATTTTGGTTTACGAACTTTTTTCCGTGTTTGGGCGTGTTATTTAATATATTTGTGTATCCACTGTTGATTCTGTTATCTGTAACGCAAGTGCTTAAGCTACTTACCACGGGATCAGATCAATGTATGTAATGATGTGTAATATTTATTCATTTAATAAGAAGGTATTAGGGTACGGGCATGTTATGAGGAGGGAAGAAAGCCATGTAACTAGAAGAGTGATGAGTATGAATGTCAATGGACGTAACGGTAGAGGCAGGCCGAAGAAGACATGGATGGATTGCGTGAGAGATGATATGGGAGTGAAAGGAGTAGACACAGAGCTGACGAATGATAGGCCCGAGTGGAAGAAATACACATGTTTCGCCACCCACTTAGCGTGGGATAAGGGCAGGAGAATGATGATGATGATGAATAAAAAGGTATTATGTATTGAAAGAGATGATCCAAAAGCTTACGTCAGAGTTCAACTGTAATAAATGATTTGCTTAATTAAGGGTCATATAGACACAGGAAAGAACGTAAAGAGCAAAAGTTAATTACCAGCCATTTTGCAGAACCACGATATTAAATAAATTTAATTGAGTCTTTCAAGCGGGAGGAAAATGCAAGACTCGTTATTAACCTACATCCCGTTTTATTATTTTTAGATGGTTTAAATATCGTTTTTATTAACGCTTTACAAATGGTTAGTTTATTTTGGTTATTTGAAAATTAAATAAGAAAAGGAAAGTAAATCAAAAAAGTCAATAGAGAAGATGGATTCAAATTATCATCGGCATGGAACCCAGTGATTAGTAACCGCGGAAAGTTGCGTCTAATATGAACCCGGATAGAGTGAGTGTTGTGTGTCGGACAAATGTGGGTAGCTGTACAAATGATATCAGTGCTTGTTCGGGGGTGGATCAAGAAATTCACAACCGCTGTGGCAGACGAAGACGGGTGGCGCCAGTTTGCTCGCGACCACGATTGGTGTAACCCAGTCGAAACGTCAGGCAGTAAGTAGCTATGTATTTGCTACTCCTACTTAAGCGTGTAGACCCATAAAGACTAATATTTAGAGTAAAAGGAAAGTAGTCTTTACAAATAGATAAATATTAAGATCGCTTTCAAAATGAATTTGAAACAAAACATCATACACCGTGAAATTTTAAAATATAATCTGTCTAGCACAATCGCACGGGGGCCTGGCAGCATTTGAAAATACAACTTTTTCAACTTTGTGCATCGCTTTATCTCTGAAATGGTGAATCTTAGGAATAAAGTGTAAGACAATTTTTATAGATAATTAGGTGATAAGTAATTTTGTCATACATACTTTTATGATAAAACTTACCGTTTCGCTCAAAAGTGCATAAAACTGATATTTGTGACATTTGACCATGAATATTTTTTTGCACACGTCAGGTCGTTGGGGACTTTTGACATATCATTTATCTATTGTACATCTAAGATAGAATCATTTTACTGCGGGAAAACAACCACTAAACTTTTTTTCTGTTTTTATCTTTATATTTATATACATACATATAAAGTATAAATGCCCATGGTTTCGAGCTCTACATGGCAAGGAGAGTGTATCCTTAAGTTATCTACGTAATAGACAACACCGTGCATTGTTCCCTTTAAACTGATCGATGGAAGCCATCCATCATAGGACAAACGGATCCCCCACTTAGCCAGCAAACATACTTGTTACAGGGAGTGCTGAAGGCACAGGAAGTACAAAAAAGAAGGTCTATTTCTGTCAGGAGTGCCTAGTTTTAGAAGTGGAAGGAGTGAAACAAATAAACATCATATAGGTTGATCTAAAAGCGTCGATGGCCGAGTGGTTAACGTCGCGAGAGGTCGCCAGTTCAAACCCCGCCACGTAGCACTGCGTTTTTCAAATGTTCGAAACAGGGGCACTAACCAATGCGCATCATGTCAATAAAGGTCAACCACTTCAAGTATTATTTATTCTGTAAGATTTTAGACTTTGGCGTTCCGAAACGTCGGGCAGTAAGTAGCTATGTAATTTGCTACTCCTAATAACGCGTAAAGACTAATATTTATTACTTATTCTATTTGGAAAACGAAACGCATCAACAAACGAGATGAGGCGTAAGACCAACAGATTAACGGGTTCTCAAGCATCCTTTAAACACGGGCATGCCACGCATTTTGGAAGTATTATATTACTAACCCCACTGAGTACTTCTTAACAGATAACACACAATTTTTGTGTGACCCGGGAGCCAAACCTTGGGCCTCTCGTACTTTGAAACAATTAATCCAACAAGGCAGTCACACCTATAGCCTCAGGCTGACCTAAACCGGATTAATTAACTTTTGTTAGCGATTAGTTTCGTATTCATTTAGATTCATTAGAGAGTTATTAATTGAAACCGACCGGATCGGAGTAGTTTGAAGTTTGTCTGAGCTTTTTGCTGTTAACAGCTGTCAGTTTCCTTTGTTTGTGTGTAGTTGAACTTAGTTAATTATCACGTTTTTGATATAGATTTGAATTTGTATAAGGAATCAATAGTTAATATAATAGGGAATAATCAAATGTGGTGTACAAACTAATATATACACCGTGAAATTTTAGTGGTTGTTTTCCCGCAGTAAAATGATTCTATCTTAGTAGCACAATAGATTTGTGCAATTCTTTTTTATTAAAATTAATAAATGCCGCTTTTACGAAAGGTTTAAGCGAAACTTGAAAGCACGTTCGAACTGCTTAGGATGAAGAATGAAGATCTTCTTTAGCTTTAAGCATCGATTTCATGCGGCAAACAGTACCTGATTACGTCACATATTATAACGGAACGATAGCTTCTCTCGTTTTCGAGTTGGAAAATTGTTATTTTGAAAATTTGAAAAAAATTTGTTTTCTAGGTATTATTTGTAAGATTCAATAGTATAACTAAAGGCAAATCAAATTTCACGGTGTATAAGCCACAGGTACTTTCAGCCACACACAGTAGATATGAAAAATAGTCGTCGGTTTAGATAATTATTTTGTAGTTAGCCATCTAGATTATATCAGCACATAGTCAAAAACCTTAAATATCGCACAACATAACATACATTGACTTAGTCCCGTGGAAAGCAGTTTTATGCACTCGTGTAACTGATATAAATAAAATAAAATAAATATGTTGGATATTTTCACACACGGTCAATTGACCCCAAACTAAGCAGAGCTTATACTGCGTCAGAGACTGATTTACATACATAGATATTTATAAATACATACTTAAGTACTTATTCACATCTTGACACCGAACGAATAAGTAAGAAATATAGTTAAGTAGCTACTCTACCGTCTCTACTACAGTTTCTCACATTCGGGTTTCATATGATACACTACAGTCTCTACTACAGTCTCTCACATTCGGGTTACATAATTGTACTCACCTAGACTTAGCACTCTATAACCTAATTGTGAGAAAAAAAAACATATTTTTACTTACTTTTACTTTACTTACTACTTTTACGTATTTGCTACTCTTTTTATCACGAGTAGACCCTTAATATACACCGCGAAATTTTAGTGGTTGTTTTCCCGCGGTATAATGATTCTACCTCAGTAGCACAATAGATTTGTGCAGTTATTTTTTATCAAAATCAATAAATATCGGTTTTACGAAAGGTTGAAACGAAACTCGAAAGCTCGTTCGAACCGCTTTATCACTTAGGGTTAAGAGATTCTTTAGCTTTAAGCATTGATTTCATGCGGCAAGCAGTACCTGAGTACGTCACATCTTATAAAAAAACGATAGCTTCTGTCGTTTTCGAGTTGGAAAATAAAATAATTTGAATATTTGAAAAAATATTTTTTTTATCAAGGAATAATTTGCATGATTCGATAGTATTACTTCAAATCGTTCCGCCACGGGAAAACAACCACTAACATTTCAAGGTGTATAGTTTTTTTCGTAAAATCATACAGTCAATTTATTGTTATTTAACAAAATGACAGCAAGTCTCCAAAACAAATTCACCTCCCACATATACCGGTACGTTTCTGTTTATTCCACTTTTCTCGATTATTCATGGCGCTCGTTTACGGTTTTTTCGGAAATTACCGAGTTGGATGTGGATCGTTATCGTTGCTTATTATTTCGTGATTTCAATGTGTTTGTGGAACTGGTGTTTATTTCTCGATTTCCGAGGGTTGACAGTGTTTAAAGGATGCCGCAATTATTTTCACAACGCTATTTAAATGTCGTATAAGATAAATGGGGTGAATCGTGGGAAATAATCCAAATAAATGAATAAATTAAATATCAACACAACAATATCATATACATATTCCGAAATGAGTTGTTTAAGCACTTGTGTTACGGATATCAGGAATAAACACACTTAATATTTAAATAACACACCCAGACACGGTACAAACACCGATTAATACAATACAATACTGACAAATGATTTTCCAACTATACTTACTTAATTTTATATTCATCATCATCATCATACTCGTAGCGCATAATAAATGTCCCCACTGCTGGGGCACGGGCCTACCCTAAACTAGGGCGATCAAGTCTTAGTCAATCACGCTGGTAAAGTGCGGGTTGGTCGATTACACACAACCTTAGAATTGCTTCAGAGGTCTGCAGGTTTCCTCACGATGTTAACCTTCACCGTTAAAGCGTCGAATAATCTTACATACGAATTTTAAGCTATTGCATAGCTTTTATCGCGGGCTTTGAGCGCGGCGACCGAACCCAGAAATTCCGTAACGAAAAAAACCTCACAATCATCTAACGTCGTTTCAGTTCGGTAGACTTCAGCACGGTGTTTGTGTGCGTGCGGTTAGACGTATTATACGACTCTACGAAACTCGCACGAATCGAGACGAGCTGCTCCGAAATCGGACGATGCTATGCAATAGCTATACCGCGGCAGTCTCCGAGTGCCACACGTATTTTTTAATTTGAAAACATAGTGGCGGGGTTTAAACAGACGACCTCTCGCATGGGAAGCAACGACCTTGACCACTCAACCATCGATGCTACATATACTGGGCGTGAACTAGACGACATATAGAGACCATATCTCCACAGAAGGAGTTCCCAACGCGATGATACAATCAAGACACGACAGCACTGGCAAGTATCTCGTCTACACACGAAGAAAGTGAAGTAGTTAACATCGACTGAACATTAAAGCAAACAATAGCGTTCTGGGAACTCTTCAACTCGCTATAATTGGAAAACTTCTGTTGAACCGTTCAGTTCCGAGTGAGCGGATGGCGCCAAAACTGTACGTCTTCTGAGAGTTCACTACTTCAGATGTAGTTTAGTAGTTCCGAATATGGAGTATGCAAGATGCATGTGTAAGAAAAGACGCATGGATTCCTTTTCAAGAAATGGTTCCTACATCATCTATACTAATATTATAAAGCTAAAGAGTTTGTTGCAGTTCAAACCCCGCCACGTACATACCACTGTGTTTTCAAATTCATATGTACGATTATTCAACGCTTTGACGGTGAAGGAAAACATCGTGAGAAAACCTGCACACCTACGAGAAAATTCTAAAAACACAAATATACTTAAATATTTAATAACAAACCTATACACGGACCCAATAAGACTACTAACAAACACTGTTTATTAGTCTTTTTGGGTCTACACGCGTTATTAGGAGTAGCAAATTACATAGCTACTTACTGCCCGACGTTTCGACTGAGTTAATTTCGATCAAACCAGAGGGAATCAAACCTTTGACCGGTGACTTTTGGAACCGTAGGTAGTGAACCTGGGTCACTAACCACTGTTCCACAGCGGCGTGTTTTTATGAATCTGATAACAATATTAGTATCTAGCAGCTTAGAATATAGTTTGAGAGCCAATGCCAAGTTCCAGCGGATTATGTTGCAATGTCATTATACATTGATGAGTCGTTAACCAACAAACGATCTCAAAACGATGAAACGTGATTCTATCGATAACTACATTGTTCTACTATCTTATATCATACATATTATAGTTGACCTCTCTGTCCTTACGCAGCGCTTGCTACCAATAGACCAACGAGGCAGTTGACACTATACAATGACTATGTGAGCGGGCATACTTGTGCACTATTATATGTCCTGCGTACTTGGCTGATCTCAATTGAGATCGGCCGCCATGGCTGAAATCGGTCGCCCTATTAGTGTTAAACAGAACTGCACAAGACTACAACTTTATACCTAACTTGCCTCTCCGTACAAAAACACAGAGGACCCGTTTCTTCCTTTTTGTCTCTTTCCTGCACAAAGCTTTTCAAAGCCCTCTAGCCCAACAGATAACATCAAACGTCAAATCGGAGTCCGGAATTATCCCTATCCAGTAAAGGTCCGAATGTTTTTTAGAAGATTCGGAGCATCCTTGCAATTCCGAAATCGATTTTGTTGAATAACAGCTGAGTTGCGATGACTTTTTCAGCGGACGGAATAATCTTGAGATTTAAAAGTCTTATGTGAAATAAACTAGCTTTGGGAGTGGCGCATCGGATAGATTTTGGCTACTGACTCGATAGTTTTGCTCGAATTATTCAATAATCTAAATAACTACATTCTCAAAGTATATACTATCAGTTGAGTGTATTTGTATTGCAATTTAGTTAGAATATTGGTCTGCGTTTGCCTGCGGCGGTGATCTATGAGAGTTGATTGCTATCCAGTTGATGATGATGATGACGATATAAACTTAGATTTTTTTTTTGACCAGGCATGCTGTTGTCTTTATGGCTGGTCAACGCCTAGTTTATAGTGAAGCATGTAGAGTTTCCCGGAATATTTTTCACAAATTTTCAAGTAACCTTTATAAAGTGTTTCGGGTGACTTGTGCAAATAAAAACTTTCGCACTAATTTCGGATTCAACTTAAATTGACTGGCTCGGTGGAACAGTGGTTATTGACCCAGGTTTACTGCCTACGGTTCCAAGAGTCGTGGGTTCGATTCCCACTCGGGACAAATATTTGTGTGATGAACATCGGTGTTTATTCCGTGTCTGGGTGTAGTATCAAATATATTTAAGTATATTACATGTGAAAAGGGGTCGATGAATCTGCCAACTGGAGGTAATGAGGAATAAATTTTAAATAAATTTTAATGTATTGCACTAACCTACTAACATAGTCTATAAGTTACATTGTTACTAACTATTACTTACTAACTATCTATGGACATACTATGGTCTGAAAATAAATGATTTTTATTTTTATTTTTATTTATTTATATTTGTGTACCCACTGTTGATTCTGATATATGTAACACAAGTGCTTAAGCGACTTACCATAGGATCAGATCAATGTATGTGATGTTGTGTAATATTTATTATTATTATTTATTATTAATTGCTAAATATGATAAGGAAAAAAAAACAACTCCAGTAACAAGCAACCTTAAAAACTGTAATCGTCTAAAATGTATCGAGCTGTATTATAATGCTGTCACAACATCCACCTCCAAATTAATCACATTAAAAGAGATCTTTAACAAAAAGCGTAAAATCCCCAAATTGACTGAGACATCAAATGGCTTTCGCGAAATAAACAAACTTGAATTTCCTTATTTATCGCTAGGACTAGTAGGAGGGGGGGATATTTGATTGTTCACTCATTTTATTGTCAATCGTCAATCGGAAATTGAGTAATGGGAGCGTAGACATCGTTGTTTACTGTGAGACCTCTTGGAGTTAGGAGTTGGGACAATAATGGTGTTAAATATAGTCTTTATGGGTGCGTTATTAGGAGTAGCAAATACGAGACGTTTCGACTGGGTTACTCTTGGAAATAATCAAGCATAGTAGGTATATATTGAGTTTATTGGCAGAAGATGAAATAATTGTTATTATGATGACAAAGTATTTTTGAATATAAAATATAAATGCAATTTCAAATAATAAAAGGATAAAAAAAACTTTAAATAAAACAGGTTAGCACAAATTTAGATAATAAAAAGGTATCTACAACAGTTAAACCAATCATGGTCGCGAGCGAACTGGCGCCGCCCGTCTTCGTCTGCCACAGCGGACATATGTAATTGCTACTCCTAATATCGGGTGTAGACCCATAAAGACTAATATTTAGTGTGATGGACCGTGGAAGTCCTAAATCTGAAATAATGGTGTTAATACCATATGACATTGGATATGCAAATTATTCCGGTTCGGTTCCCATTAAGTACAAATGTGTGATGAGTGTTATATTACTGTACTATGGCATTTGTTATGTAAGTTGTATGAATTTACCACTACTTGTATGTAGGTAGGTGGAATTTCTTATTTCTTGTATCTATAACCCATTCCTTCTGTGTCTCTTTAAGCAATGTATCTCGGAATCAGCACAATCTATGTGATTTTTAATGGTACCTACATTATATATTAATGTTAACAAATTTTCCGTGAGTCTTATTTCTCTGAAATCTTAAAACATATTAACGCTACATTAAGCATGTTAATTCCAACGTATCTGAAGTCAATCGTATCCCTTGAAGAAACGTGAAAACACATTAAAAAACTGAAACTGACCGAAAATGCCATGTTGTTTTGTTTTAATGGTAAAAACAACTTGTTAAATATCCCGGACAGTTTCAGTTTCAGTAACCATGACAGTTTAAAATGATATAATGAAAACACATATTCAAATACCACACACAAGACTTTCGAGCAAATGTTCCTAAGTCTAAACGTTTCGAGTGGCATTTTACAAGGCTTTTGTCCGGGTAACGCGTCTCGAGAGGAAATGAAAAATTCCAAGACAACACAACAGCCAGATGTTTTTATTAACTGCTCGACGATTCGACGCCTCTAATTGCTGAGTGATTGGGAACAGGATGTGACGTCATCTAAATGATTAGAGTTGAACGTATTGTTCGCATTTAATAACGATATTTAGGAACGATTGAGATTTCTCCAGTTTCGTTACAACCATCGAACTTGGGATGTAATTAATTGTAGGAGGTGATAAATGCCTGAATTGTTGTCAGTTGCCTGGGATCATTTACATTATTTTTCCTACTTAAAGCCTTACAGGAGAAGTGTATTGAGCCTAGCACCTGACGTCTATCATCATCATCATCATCATCAGCCCATATACGTCCCCACTGCTGGGGCACGGGCCTACCCTAAACTAGGGCGATAAGGCCTTAGTCGAGGCCTGACGTCCAAAACTGAATTTTTTATTTTTTTTTTGTTTTTTTGTAGGAAACTGAATAAAAAAAGGAAACAATATTGTGAATCTTGTGCTTTCATTTATAATGATAAGATAAATAATTAAATTATTATATTAACATTATATTTAGTTCGTTTAGGTACACTCTTTTGAATTATAGGAATTTATCCGGTTTCCTTTTTTATTAAACTTAAGTGTTATTAATTTATGCCATTATTGACTGGCTCGGTGGGACAGTGGTTAGTGACCCAGGTTTACTACCTACGGTTTCAAGAGTGGTGGGTTCGATTCCCACCCGGGACAAATATTTGTGTGACGAACATCGGTGTTTGTTCAATGTCTGGGTGTGTTATTAAATATATTTAAGTATATTTGTGTATCCACTGTTGATACCTGTAACGCACTTGCTTAAGCTACTTACCACGGGATCAGATCAATGTATGTGATGTTGTGTAATATTAATTTATTTATAATAATGGTATTTAGGAACGATTGAGATTTTATCAGTTTTTATTACAACTCTTGAACTTTGAACATAATCAAATGTAGGTAATAAATGCCTGAATTGTTGTAAGTTGACTGGGAACTTTTACGTTTCCTACTGAGAGCCGTGAAAAGAGGTGTTTTGAGCTTAGTATCTGATGTAATTCCGAATCATACTCGTATTTACAGAATCTCTATTGTCCAAAACTAAAATGAGAAATTTCAGTTTATCTAATTTATCTAGTTTATCTAAATCCAAAAAATGGATTTTATGTGTATGTAATTTGTGTAAGAAACTGAATAATAACACAAAATTGTAAAGCTAGTGTGCTCCCATTTAAAGTTTTTAAGAAATATGTGCTGCCATTTAAAGTGTATTTTGATTTTAGTTTCTTTTTAATTTTGTGTTCCCTTATTTTCGATCTCGTATGTTGTAATGTTATTTTTTAGTTTAAATGTAAATTTTATTTGTTTTATTATGATAAATATATCATTATATTACACAAATACATTTACTTTCTTTTCAATCGGGTTTCATCCGGTTTCCTTTTTTAACGAGGTATTCCTGGAAACGCTCAGAGGAGGTAACACTTTTACTTGTTAATTTTAAGTGTAATAAATTGAATGCCATTATTAAATCACGCACACCATGTTTGCCACAATCGTAAATCTATAAAATACCTATTATATATGAGTCAATGTATCAAACAAGTACAATCACAGGTAGTAATTGCTTTCAAGCTTTATTAAGACTTATCTCTGAGATACTAAGGGAGGGATGAGGATTCCTCCACGTCTTTCTGATAAATATTTTTTTATTATTATTATTATTTATTTATCAACAAAATCTTAACTATCTTTACAGGCTAACTTACCGAATACGATAATTGAAAACTGTATATCTTTTTGAATAATAATTTATACACCGTGAAATTTAAGTGGTTGTTTTCGCGTGGCCGATCGATTTGCCTTTAGTAATACTATCGAATCATGTAAATTATTCCGCGAAAAAAAAATTTTTTTTTTCAAGTTTTCAAAATAATAATTTTCCATCTCGAAAACGAGAGAAGCTATCGTTCTTTTATAAGATGTGACGTAATCAGGTACTGCTTGCCGCATGAAATCGATGCTTAAAGCTAAAAAATCTCTAAGCCCTAAGTCATAAAGCGGTTCGAACGTGCTTTCGAGTTTCGGTTAAACCTTTCGTAAAACCGGCAATTATTGATTTTAATAAAAAATGACTGCACATATTTATTGTGCTACTTAGATAGAATCATTTTACTGCGGGAAAACAACCACTCAAATTTCACGGTGTATACTACTAGTTTAATAAATAAATAGATATGTAAACACTAAGCATGTTGTGTACACTACTTAGGAATACTGTCTAGACTATGCTCAATTGTTACAACCTACCAACACGTGTAAAGACAGTTATCTGTTTGTGTAAATAAATAAATAAATTTCATACCCAGCATTATCTTGTCTTATCTTGGACATTTGCACACAGGGTCATCCCAAACTAAGCTGTACTATGGACGTCAGAGACTGATAAATATACACAGATATTTATAAATACATATTCACACCCAGACACGGAACAAACACCGATGTTCATCACACAAATATTTGTCCCGAGCGGGAATCGAACGAACGACTCTTGGAACCGCCAACCAGTGTCACTAACCACTGTTCTACGAAGCCAGTCAAAGATCCATTCCCAAAAGACGTCATCATCATCATCAGCCCATATACGTCTCCACTGCTGGGGCACGGGCCTACCCTAAACTAGGGCGATAAGGCCTTAGTCGACCACGCTGGCCAAGTGCGGGTTGGTCGACTACACAACCTTAGAATTTCTTCTTAGGTGTGCCGTCACCGTTAAAGCGTCGAATGATGGTACATATGAATTTCAATTTTGAAAAACACATTGGTACCTGGCGGGTTTGAACTGGCGACCTCTTGCATGGCAAGGAACGACCTTAACGACTCGGCCATCGACGCTTTTTCAAAAGACGTCATGGTTTTGAAACCATTACAACAACGTGACGTCATATCTCGCGGATATAATCGCTAATCGCTATTCAGAGCGCGAAAGAACGATGTTGTTTTGTTTAAAAATATTGCACCCCCTCCTAACGACGGATTTGATTTGAAACCGTTTGCTGGGAAATGCTCTGTATTGCTCCAGTCTGTATTAGATTACGCGATGTTTCTATTCGATTCGTTAAGTTGTTTTCATCGATAAGATTGGAGGCTAGGACGTTTGTGTTATTTACAATATCCTGTGCTACTGTCTATTACTTGGCTTGTTATAAAGTGTTTGAGAATAAACGTATACTTACTTAAGATATAAATAAATTCAGTATGAAGATGATGCGATGACAAGGGGTGAGTAATGGCGAAAATCTTACTGAAATATTTTTTATTTGTTGTACAAGCTTCAAGAATGTATTTACAATGTAAGATTTTAGACTTTTGCGTTCCATTACACTAAATATTAGTCTTTATGGGTCTATACGCTTTCTGGGTCGGGCAGTAAGTAGCTATGTAATTTGCTACTCCTAATAACGCGTATAGACCCATAAAGACTAATATTTAGTGTAATGTATTTACAAGCTAATTATATTTTCCACAGCTGGAGGAGGCAGAGAAACGAAGGGTTTCTATCTTAAACACTATATTATAAAAATTACAATTAAAAGTAACTAAAAACTAATTAACCTAAGTGTGAATGGGTTCGATGTTAGAACCACACTGGTCTAACAAATGTTAAGTGGACAAAGGAAAAGGTGAAATGGGGTTAATCGTGACGAACGGATGCTGAAGTGTGCGTAGCCGAGGTGCTGGCGCTGCATTTCGGTGCCTCGTGATTCTCTGCAGGTCACGTTGTTCGCTGTACGAAGTCCATCCGCTGATTGCGACACCTTGCTCGCTCGGTGGTGGCGTGGATACGTAACAAGTTGCTAAAAGCATCAATACATAGTATAAAACAAAGTCGCTTTCGCTGTATGTCCGTATGTATGCTTAGATCTTTAAAACTACGCAACGGATTTTGATGCGGTATGCGGAGGTTTTTAATAGATAGAGTGATTCTTAAGGAAGGTTTGTATGTAAAATTTACCCAAAGCGAAGCGAGGGCGGGTCACTAGTAACAAATAAGCTTAAGTAATAAAATATAATAAAACGGGCGATGCGTAAAAGAAAGGACACAAGTATAATGCAACGCAAAAATCTAGGAAATAGGAAAAGCAGTTGTTAGCACTTTCCAATGCCCATATATTACAAAATAATATTATTTTAAGCTTATCCCGGTACGGTACGGCTGTCACTGTAATATTATGTTGTGTATGAAATCCAACTGTGGAATATACAAATACTAGAAAACTGAAAGTGTCCGGGATATTAACCACGTTGTTTTGTTTTAATAAGCTCCCGATATTTCGGCACTGTTGCAAGCGCCATGATCACGGGTGAACTGTAGGACTGGATAAAACAAAACAACATGGTAAATATCCCGGACACTTTCAGTTTTCTAATGTGTGTAACCATGACGGTTTAAAATTATATATTTATACAAATACTACTTAGTACTTAAACGTATACCCGCAACAAACATTCGTGTGTTCACCGCTGGCGCTTGCAACAGTGCCGAAATATCGGGAGCTCAATAAAACAAAAGAACATGGTAAATATCTCGGAAACTTTCAGTTTTTAAATATAATTTACCTAATTTAAGTTTATTCGTGCACAATTTGTAAAGTAACCTGTCTTTGGAACCGTCAATGGAACTAGAAATAAAAAAAACTTAAAAGAAAAGAATAAAACAGCGTTCCCACGAGCAACGATGATTGATGTAGATTGTTCAATGAACTAAAATTACTTACTACAAAAATGTAAGACTTTCGCAAAATCTTTTGTTTTCAACCAAAGTTTGACCGTTTTAAACCGAGCTGGTACAGACAGAAGGCAATGCTTTATTATTTTATATTATTTTGTGTGTATTTACACATTCATAAATCATTATTACGATTTTTCAGCTGGCTGTCATATAAATACTCAATACTTTATTGCTTCTATAAGTGCTTACGTAAGGGTCAATTTCAACAAGTCCATATTTTTTAACATTTCGGTGAACTTTTTTATTTGTTACTTTTTTGAAAATACAACCATGTAGAATTGTTATTTACGCTATCGTTATAATTAATTTTAACACGACATTAAATTAAATTCATATACTTAAGAGATATAGTACTTTGAAATTTTGGTGTCACCGAAATGAAAGAAGAGTTCACCGAAATGAAACTTCTCATCACCGAAATGAGAAACGCAATACACCGAAATGAAATTACTTATGTAGTCACCGAAAAAAGTAAACTGTTACCAAGTATACAGCCTACAACCTACGTTTTGAAGAGTGTATTCATCACACAGTAACAGATTTTTTCTTACTAAAATTAAAACTTCGGCCTTATCAATAAAAATGCATCTCCGTTAATCGTTTAACAGTGGTCGATGGAAACGTGGATACAACCCAGTCTTGATCTTTGTCAGTTCCAGATTCAGCTCTCAATGCATAAAGTCCATCTGCCAATCAATACCCCTAACCTTACATAGACCGATTAAGTGCAATATGCAGTAGTGCAATAATTCGTTAAACAATTGACAAAGCCATTATAAAGCTAGCTTCATTACCGAACTACGAACGATTCGTAGGTATCATCTGGAAATCGTCGTGCCAACATATCCCAAGAGGCTGTCGTACTTCCAACGTCCCGGGTTTGACTCAAGAGTCATCTGCGCCGTTTAAAAATTATGAATCCGCCTATAATGCCGATCCATTTTCACAAGACACATGTGATGCTTGTGAAATCTTAATGCTGTCTATCCATGCAAACCAGCGAACCAAATGGATTAATACAGTCACCAGCATTGACATGACCCACAATAGTAAAAAGGCCTAGACCACAATCCGTAAATGGACCGGTGAGCCCTCTCCTCCAAAGTTCCAAGTAAAGTTACTGCAAACAAAATTGCTCATCAACTGTTGCTGAATAAGAAACCGTACACTCGCCTTCCCAGAATTCAACTTGTACAATGCCTTCCGAAAGAGAATTTACTGAGCCAGCCTTTTGACGATATCATTTTTAGTGTTAGATACTTGAAATCTGGCAAAGCATCGAGTGTTGATAACATTTCCACAGAACAACTTAAAAACTTGGATCCTATGACTATTTGCTGGTTACAACCGAAGTTCAATGATTGTCTACAATCTGCGAAATTATCACGTCTATGGATCTTGATATTGCCATTCCAAAACCGGGAAAAGTTCTAGATGACCCTAAAAACCTTCCGCCCATTATCCTTGCTCAGTCACACATACAAATTACCTCAACGACTTTTGCTTAACCGCCTATCACCTATTAGATCAGCACTTAATTCCAGAACAGGTAGGATTCAGACCTAAAAAAATATCTTGTAAGCAGACGTCAAACCTCACCCAACACATGCCATTTTATCATAAACGTCTAGTCCATAAGATTTGTATTTGTAATTCAGAAGCTACACTGATGTTATTCTGTTTTGTGAACCAAAATAAATAACACAAAGAGGATAGTTTTGAAATGGGAATGATTACAGCGCTGTATGCGTGGATCTGACTGCTGTCAGCAGCTTATGATACAGTGAACCTGAAGCGTCTCTTGTGGAAAGTCTACTCGATGGTCAATGACTATAAATTTATAAAAATACTTGTTGAGCTGCTCCGCAACCGTAGCTTTCAGGTCCATTTGTCTGAATAAATAAGCAGATGGCGATCCCAAAAAAACGGTAATCCCCAGGGTCTCTACCCTGGGGATGACCGTTTTGTTGGAATCACTACTTTTCAACATCTACACAAAAGACCGACCATGTTGCCGATGACCTGGCGCTCATATCACAAACACAATCCTGTGAAAACATAGAAATAAACCTCACTTCAGCCTTAGGGTTCAGACACTCTCAGACTAAATATAACATGGCAGGGACAACCACAGAAGTTAAAGTCGGCATAGCTTTATATTTAGATTTAGAAAGTACCGAATCTTGACACAGATCCACCTTCTGCTCGTCTTAACCTCTGGTCTAACACGTTTGCTCCACCCGTCCCCTTGGTTCTACCTTCAGAAAGCCTTCCAACAGGACACGATTTGCCATGGTTAATCTGAAGGTCCCTGGACAGACTCCCTAGCCAGGTTGGCCAATGCAAAGATAATATGTTTAGGTGGGGGTTTCCTGGACAGGAGGATATCGCGTGCCTATGTGGTCTCTCACCATTGTCCATGGCTCACCTCACTTCATGCCCCGCCTGTCCCGACTCCTGTACACAAATTGAGCTGATAGAAGGGTCAACAACCGCGGTCCGGGTGGCGGAATTATCCAAAATAATTTTAAGTGTTTTGCCATCGACACGAAAAGAAGAAGAAGAAGAATAACTTACCATTTTGAACTTCATCATTTGACTTTAGATGCTGTTGACAAACATTTCAAGTTAATCTGTTATTACTTTAATCCTGAGTCTTAAATATATAAAAGAAGAATCACTGACTGACATATCGATGCACAGTCTAAACGGCTAAACGTAGGCACTTGAAATTTGGTAAGGACGTAGTTTAGGTACCGTAGAGGTGCATTAAGAAAGGAATTCCCGAAATTCTCACGGGAACGGGAATAATCCGGAAAATCCTTTTGTATGAAAAATCGCCCACGCAAACGAAGTCGCGGGCACAGCTAGTGAAAAATAAAGGTATTGATTACAACCACACATAGATTTTAATAATTTAATCTGAAATTCATTTGGGAACATGTAAGAATAAATCAACAAATATGTTGTAATTATCAACAATAAAAATAAAAATATATTCCTTTCGAAATTACAATGTAACAAAATAAATTAAGGTCTTTATTCACCGAAATGAAGTAATTTGACACCGGAATGACAAAAGAAATCACCGAAATGAAGATAATAATCACCGAAATTACCAAATTCTCACCGAAATGAAAAAAAGTCACTGGAATGATATTTTTTCTCATTCCGGTGGTCAATTTAGGTCACCGAATTCACCGGAATGAGGTCACCGATATTATATACAGCCCATAAAAATAAGCACAACAAGGAAAATATAAATTAAAGAAATAAATTGATACGACCTACTTAATTGAGCGACATTTAGTAATAGTACATAGATTTTATAGACATACCGAATGATTGGATCACAACTTATATCCATTCACGTGAATGACAAAAAAAACGGTACGCAGTCACCGAAACCGACTTACTTACGTTTTTGGCGGGAACTGCAAACAGCAACACACGTCCTCTTACGTTAAGCGCTTAGGCGGCACTGATGCGCAGATTTACTGCGCAGTGGCAAGAAGCTAGTGTTTTTCGATGCCTAGATATTCGCGTACAACGAAAATTCACCGCGATGACATATCTCATTTGGACACATGAATTTGTACTTACCATTCATTAAATATAACAGATTTTGTATTGAACTTTCCGCAATAAGGTACTGTCATTATTAAGGATTTAAATAAAAAAAGGTAAATCCCTAAAAAATCAACTGTTTTTAAAATATGATTAAAAGTATACTGAAAAACTAATTGTGCCGCGTCACCGATATGATACAATTGGGGGTTTAAGATTTTTTTACCTAATTAGCGATAATCATAATTTAAAAATATTTATAGTCACATATAGGAGACAACACCTTTTATCTAAAAAAAATATTACAAGTTAAAAGTGCCATCCTGCACTAGCAGTTTCAGCCGTGCCGTTTACGATTTGGTGTCGGGAAATTCACCCGTAAAGCACGTGTGCTAAATATTCATCATAACATACTAGTGACTAGGTGTTAGTTATAAGTTACAATTAAATAGATAAAATAATAATATCATACAACATCACATAAATTGTTCTGATTCCGAACAAAGTTGCTTAGGCACTTGTCTATTACGGAAATTAGAAACACAGCGGTAAACACAAATAAACTTAATATATATTTAGAAACACACCCCGACACGGTACAAACACTGATGTTTGTCACACATATAATATATGTGTATGTTTTGTCTCAGATGGGAATCGAACCCACGACTCTTGTAATCTTAGCCATAATCACTAAAGATTGTTCCACCAAGCCTGTCAAACGAATGCCTCAATTACATGAAAAATAAAACATCAAATTACAGGTTTTTCGCAAATATATTTTTTTTCGGAACGGACTGCTGTGCCCTATGTCCGTTTGCAAAGCTTTTCCAGTATACAAAGGGATTTTTTCGAGTTCCAAGAACATTTATTGAGCCGATAAAACCATGGAGGTAGCAAATAAACATACTCTTTCGAATTTGTAATATTGATTGGGATTCCACTTACCGACGTCTGCTTCGTTGGTCTTTTGGTGGTCAGGAGTCCCAGAGTCAGGAAGTTGGCGGTTGCCCGTGCCTCAGAAATAAAGAAATTACTTAGCCCGGAGTTAGGAAGTTGGCGGTTGCCCGTGCCTCAGAAAGCACGTTAGGCCGGTGGTCCTGCGCGCGCTATCTCACATCGGTCATGTCGGATTACCGTCTCACCTATAATGTACACTTAGTTTGCAATAAAAACTTTGACTTTGACTATGAGGGTAAATGAACAGAATTTCCACTTTTGTATGCGCGCACACTTGTGCACTATAATATTATATTTCCTGCGCAGTTGGCTGATCTCGATTATTGTTATTGTAAAAACTCGTATAGGCCCAAATCTACTGAAAAAACAGGTTTTTTAGACACCCCATTTTTATTGAAGTGCAAAAATTGTGAACATGCCTCTCGGC
Organism: Maruca vitrata; assembly: GCA_039566165.1. Taxonomy (NCBI): domain Eukaryota; kingdom Metazoa; phylum Arthropoda; class Insecta; order Lepidoptera; family Crambidae; genus Maruca; species Maruca vitrata. The sequence goes on from CM076940.1 coordinate 9,962,356, forward strand.
TATCCTTATAGGACGGAGAAAACGAAACGCTTGCGCGATCTAAAAATTGATAGTTCCATCTATTGTTATAAACTAGGACTAACGTTTTTCAAAATATTAAAACTACAACTAGAATACAAAACTGTGGTTGTTAAATAAAGCACGGTTGAACGATTCTACTTCTTATTTATTAATTAAAGATAAATTACAGTCTGAGCAATGTGTCTTAGCGCGGTGTAGGAGTCAGAGAGAGAGACAATTCAAGATGGTAGGGATGGGGCGTGCGGCTAGTGATGCGACGACTCGGTGATAGTACCGGTGTTTGCGTTTACTTCAACACCCTCCCTTGAACGCAAACCCATTGCAGTGGTGAAGACATGGAGCTTGGAGCGCGGAAGTCCTTTTGTCATCACGTCGGCTATCATCTTTGCTGTACACATATACTCCATGCATATTTGTCCCGCTGCAATTTTTTCTTTCACAAAATGGTATCTGACGTCTATATGCTTGCTGCGAGGTTGATAGGCATCAGAACCTGAAATGCTAATAGCGCTTTGATTATCACAGTACATAGTTAGTGGCATCCCTGAGATATTTTGACAGATGTCGTTTTCAAGTTGCTGTAGCCAAAGTGCTTCTTGAACTGCAGAGGCCAAAGACATGTATTCAGCCTCGGTGCTGGAAAGAGCAACTCATGCTCCCTGAAAAATAAATAAATATCCAGTGCAGGATCTTCGGTCTATAGGGTCACTGGCCCAATCAGCGTCACAGTATCCAACCATGTTGTCATAGTTTCTTTTGAAAGACAATTTTAGATTAATGGTTCCCTTAAGGTAACGAAATATGCGCTTCACAGCAATCCAGTGTTGCATAGTAGGGCTGTTGTTAAATCTGCTTGCCGAGTTCACAGAATATGTAATATCTGGCCGTGTACCTTGGGATAAATATAGAAGGCAACCAACAGCCTCTTGGTAGGGAACATTTTGTAGTATTTCATTTTCATTTTCAGCCTTTTTCAATTGTGTTCCAGCTTCAAATGGTGTTGGTACAGATTTACAATTGAACATGTTAAATCTATGTAATATTTTCTCAATATAATGTGACTGATCCAGAGATATTTCTTCTAAATTACTACTTTGTGTAATTTTTAATCCAATACATTGCTGAGCTTTACCAAGGTCCTTCATTTGAAATTTTTCTTGTAATTTTTGTTTGATTGTTATGGAATTTTCATTGTTGAAGAAACAGAGTATGTCGTCCACATACACTGCAATATATAATATATCATTTTCATCATTATGTCTATAGTATATACATGGATCTAATGTTGACCTCTTCAAACCGATCTCCAATAAGGCAGCATTCAGTTTCTTGTTCCATTGGCGACTGGCTTGTTTTAAGCCATATAAAGCTTTGTTAAGGCGACAAACTTTATTTTCCACTTCATAACAAGGAGGCAATGACATGTAAATTTCCTCTTCTACTTCTCCCTGTAAGAAAGCTGTGATGGCATCCATTTGATGGATTTGTAGTTTGAATTTAGCAGCTAAACCAAACAAATATCTTAATGATGTCAAGCGGACCACAGGAGCATAAACTTCATGATATTCTATTCCTTGTGTTTGTTTAAATCCCTTAATAACAAGACGAGCTTTGTATCTAACAATTTCGCCAACTTCATTTCTCTTCGTTTTGAAAACCCATTTACATGGAATTATTTTCTTGTCAGTGGGCAGGTCTACTAATGTCCAGGTATTGTTGTCAACTAATGATTGATATTCAGTTTTCATTGCCATTTTCCATTGACTGGAGTTACCTTCATTTAATGCTTCAATGTGACTCTGTGGTTCATTGTCTAGCAGGCTCATAGTAGACTCGGAGTTCAGACATAAAAATGAATTTGGGTCAGAATCAGTTTGTTCATCTTGAGTGTCTATATTTTCTTGTAAGTTTTGACGACGGGGTCTTAAGTTGACATGGCATACACTTTCTGGTGAACTGAAACTACTAGAAGGTATGTAGCTCTCATCATCAGGGTCTTCATATGTACTAGAATCATTGTCAGTGTAGCTTGGTTCGTTATTATTTGTGACAGGCTCTTCTACTATGTTTATACTGTTGGATTCTTGACAACTATCCTTATTTATTTCTACTTCTTGAAATGTATTATTTTTATTTAAATTTTCTGAATTATTCTGAGCTTGACAAACATTCTGGGTGATTCTTTCTTCTAGAAATACAGCATCTCTACTCATAACAACTTGTTTACTTTTAATGTCAATGAAGCGATAACCTTTAGTGCAGTCGCTGTAACCAATAAATGTCAACTCACGCGATTTGGGATCTAATTTCTGACGCTTTTCTCTTGGAATGTGTACCATAGCTGGACATCCAAATATTTTCAGGTGGCTTAGGTCAGGTTGACATCCAGTCCATCGTTCTTCAGGCGTGACATTGGGCAGTGAGCGAGTAGGTGCCCGATTGACAATGTAGGCAGCAGTGGCTATTGCTTCAGCCCAATACTCCTTCTGTAAACACGCATTGAATAACATACACTTTGCCTTTTCAACTAAGGTGCGGTTCATTCTTTCACTTACGCCGTTTTGTTCAGGAGTGTATGGGTTAGTTGTTTCATGCTTAATTCCAAAATATTTCAGACACTTATCAAACTTGTGATTTTTATATTCTGTTCCATTGTCACTTCTTAGTATTTTAATTTTACAATCCAATTCATTTTCAACTCTATTTTTAAATTCAATAAATTTTTCAAACACCTCTGATTTATGTTTCAGAAAATAGACAAATACTTTTTTAGAGAAATCATCAATAAATGTTAAGAAGTACCTTGCTCCTCCGATAGACTGATGTTCCATTGGTCCACACACATCACTGTGGATTAATTCTAATAATTTTGATGCTCGGGAACCTTCATGCTTGAAAGGTTGTCTAGATTGCTTCGCTTGCAGACATGGAGTACATGTTATTTCCTTATTTGCTGAAGACATTTTTACACCCAGTGTACATGCTGAAACTTTATTTAAATCACTGAAGTTGAGGTGAGCGAGCCGCTGATGCCATACATATTTATCTTCCGTGACTGCCATTGCTGTTCCACTATTGCATGTTAGCAGTTTAATGTATTATTCACTAGTTGTGCATTGGCCACTATATTGCCTTCTTTGCTTATGACTGTACATCCATTTTCGTTGAATTCAACTCGGTTTCCATTGGAAATAATTTTACTTACTGATAGTAGATTTGTGCATAAGTCTGGTACATATAAAACCTCCTTTATTTGAATACAGTCCAGCATCCCAGTGTCTTCATTTATCACCTGAATATTAACTGTACCACAACTCTGAACACGGAGCACTTTGTTGTTAGCAATCCTTATGTTATCTACAGGCGGTGCTTTTTCATTCTCAAGCCAGAAGCTATGCATTGTCATATGAGCGGATGCCCCTGAATCCACATACCAGTTGGTGCTGTCATTTAACAATGAAGCTGAGAAAGCGGCAACAAAGCTATTTTTAGTTTCTTCATTCTCTTTACTTTTATTTTTGAACCAGCAATGTTTACTGACATGCCCATGCTTATTACAATTGAAACATCTGGGTCCTTTAGGTTTTTGTGAGTGACTTGTACTATTTCTATTAGAATGAGAGTTATTTTTACTGTATTTTACAAAATAAGCGGTAGTAGTATCTGATTTAACCTCTTGCAACAATTTAGTTTTAATCAGATCGGCACTAATCTTTATTCCTGAACTCTCAATTCCCATTATCATTGGTTTGTATTCCTCGGGTAACCCGGCCAACATTAGTGTGCCGAGCCACTCATCATCAACTGTAAAACCTATTGCTCTCAATTTGTGTGCTGCTGACATTATTTTATTGATAAAATCTTCTACATTTACACTTGAACTCAGATTTGTATTAATTAAGTCTCTCAAAAGCCCTACTTTACGGAGCAGGCCAGAATCTTCAAAAGCTTTACATAACTTGTCCCATACCATTTTAGCAGTTGTAGCGTCTTGAACATGCACGTATAGCTGTGGATCTATAGACAGTATAATCTTGGACTTGGTTTTAATGTCTTTTTTGGTGTCTACGAAGTCCGCCGAGGTTATACATTCCCATAGTTCCTCATGCTGTAGATAAGCTTCCATGGCAAATTTCCACGTCGCAAAGTTATCTCTTCCAGTTAATTTTTGAATAGAAAGCGTGTTTAAAGCCATGATATATTAGTATAAGCTGAAAAAGGCTGAAAGAGAAATTTGCACCACGCGGCTTTCGCGGCTTTGAGGTTACTTTCACTATAACTTTACTGAAAACTGTTATTTTACTAAAATATCAGAATATGGGACGGCCCATAACCAATGGTTGTTAAATAAAGCACGGTTATACGATTCTACTTCTTATTTATCAATTAAAGATAAATTACAATCTGAGCAATGTGTCTTAGCGCGGTGCAGGACTCAGAGAGAGACAATTCAACATGGTAGGGATGGGGCGTGCGGCTAGTGATGCGACGACTCGGTGATAGTACCGGTGTTTGCGTTTACTTCAACAAAAACATTACTGGCATGATAAATTAACTGACATTATAAGACAATAGCATGAACATACCTTTTCGTACAATTATTAACTAACTAGCTGTGCCAGCGACTTCGTTCGTGTTTTCCCCGTTTTTTACACATTTTCCATTGTATCTTTGCTCCTATTGGTCGCAGCGTGATGTTATACACCGTGAAATTTTAGTGGTAGTTTTCCCGTGGCAGAACGACTTGCCTTTAGTAATACTATCGAATCATGCAAATTATTCGTCGAAAAAAAAAAAAATTTTTTTTCGATTTTTCAGAAGAATAATTTGTTGTTTTTGAAGATGTGACGTATTCAGGTACTGCTTGCCGCATGAAATCGATGCTTAAAGCTAAAGAAGCTCGACGCCCTAAGTCATAAAGCGGTTCGAACGTGCTTTCGAGTTTCGGTTAAACCTTTCGTAAAATCGGCATTTATTGATTTTACCAAAAAAGAACTGCACACATCTATTATTCTACTAAGATAGAATCATTTTACTGCGGTAAAACAACCACTAAAATTTCACGGTGTATAGCCTAAAGCCTTCCTCGATAAATGGTCTACCCAACACCTTTTTTTCTATTCGTACCTGTTGTTCCCGAGTTTAGCGCGTTCAAACAAACAAACAAACTCTTCAGCTTTATAATATTACTCGTGGGAACGCAATGACCTTGTTAAAACAATACACAAGGCAGAATGGCGGCGACGTGGTCCACAACCCGTCACGTCACGTTTCCCACAGAGGTGAAAAGTGGATCGCTGGAAGTGATCTCTGCCTACCCCTCTGGGAAAAAGGCGTGATATTATGTATGTCGTATTTTGAACACCACCGCTTTAGCCCATCTAGCTTCACATTCCAAGCTGTGTCAGAGGACAAAGTTCTAAAAATTATTAGGGGCTGAAATCCAACGCTATTGGCATTGACGGGTTGTCATTGGATATGATTCTTCTCTCCCTTCCTCAAACCCTGCCTGCTATCACTTCTATCATAAACCACTCCATAGGTAGCGGTGTCTTTCCTAACAGCTGGAAAGTAGCAGTAGTCAAACCGCTGCCAAAGAAAAATGATCCATCTTCCATGAGCGATCTCCGACCAATCAGCCTACTGCCTTGCCTATCAAAGGTCCTAGAAAAAGTGGTCTGCGAGCAGGTGACACATTATGTGGAGACCAATGACATACTGCCGCTATTGCAGTCTGGCTTCCGAAGGGGCCATGGTACAGCAACTGCTCTAGCTGATGTGGTGGACAACCTGCTAGCCGGCCAGGATCGTGGGGAGGTCAGTGCCTTGCTGCTGCTTGACTTCTCACGGGCATTTGACTCCATCAACACCTGCCTCCTTCTTTCCAAACTGGCCTACTACGGGTTTGATTCAGCTGCGGTGCGCTGGTTTGACAGTTATTTAAGAGACAGACAGCAATTAGTCGAGCTTACAAATCCGGACGGCTCTAAATCTCGTTCTGCCCTTCTACCTGTAACCCGGGGAGTCCCTCAGGGATCGATACTCGGGCCCTTGCTTTATGCCCTATATGGTGCGGACATCACTAAGTGTATAAGAAACTGTCATTATCACTTATATGCGGATGATCTTCAACTTTTCCATTCATTCAAACCATGTGACTATGTCAATGCTACCACAAGAATAAATGATGACTTGGAGCGGATTACACAGTGGTGCGAATCCAATTGTCTTACTCTCAACCCTAATAAGTCTCAACTGCTGCTGACTGGCTCAAAAAGGAACCTGGCTAAATTAAACAATATTCCACTCCACCTCCAGATCAAAGGGGAGATTATCAAATGTGCTAGCTCAGTAAGAAACCTGGGACTTGTCATGGACGGCCACCTCAATTTTGAGAGCCATATAGTGGAGTGCGCACGGAACTGTTTCTATAGGCTGAAGTTACTTTATAAATTACGACCCTATCTTAGTGAAAAGATTAGAATTACATTGTGTGAGTCGCTTGTTCTTTCTAAATTTAATTATTGTGACACTGTCTACGGTCCCTGTATTTTAGCTAGATCTGATAAACTGATTCAGAGAGTACAGAATGCCTGCGCTCGATTCTGCTTCAGTGTTCCTCCCAGAGGACACATCACTCCTTTCTTGAACGGAAGCAATATGCTTAGGATGAAGGCTCGTCGACGGCTCCATCTGGCCTCGCTGCTGTTCGGTGTCATCGCGACGTGCAGACCGCCGTATCTTCACAAAAACTGGTATGGGCAGCGGATCTTAGCAAGTATCCCAAAAGATCGTGCACTCACATCCTCTCCACCGCAATGCACCGCACGACCGCATTCCGTGGGTCATTCAGGTTCGCGGCTACGAAGTGCTGGAACAGTCTCCACCGCCAGTGCGTAACCTGGAAACGTTATTTTCTTTTAAGCGTCACCTCAAAATATTCTTACTCGCGGAACAGAAGTATGGGTGCTTACCTCCGGGTTATTCACTAAACTCGTTGGGAGCCTTGTCCTAGCACATCTGCCGCAATACTGGTGGTTGTATGAGGTTCCCGCGGGTTCCATCACGACTCTCGTCGGAGGCATTGACATATCGGACTCGATTTTCATTTTGGCTGCCTTGCTTCCACTATATGTTTATATACATGTATATATGTACTTATTTCTTCTTTTATTAAAACTCTTTATAGTCACTAAAATCTCTTATAATCGCTAACATTATAATATTATTTACAACACATTATTATTTGGCTAAAAGTGTGCGGCGTGACACGTCACTCTGCTATACGTGGCAGGCGGGCGTGGCACGTTCGGAAACGAAGTTTGTGTTCCTTGTTTTTGTTTTTGTTGTTTTTCACATCCTTTCTTGTTTGACTTTTTCTTTTATCCGTCTGTATTTTTTATTATTTTATTTTTGATTTTTTCTTTCTGTCTGTTCTTGTTTGTGTTGTTTGTTATAGGTAAATATGTATTTTTTGTATTGTTTTCCTAAAACGTCACTCAAATAGGCTCCAGCCAGAATACCAGCGCCACAGTGGCTTCATGTCGTTGTGGCATATGCTGAGGCTGGAACCTAGTTGACCACTTATAAATGTTGTGTTCCATGTTGATTTTTTTTGTTTTCTTTGTTGTTTTGTGGTCAATAAATACCTTTTATTATTATTATTATTATTATGTATGTATGTATGTTTATAATATTAGTATAAATGAGCGATCTGATTTATAAAACTCAACTTACTTCTTTTCTGTCCGTACGAACATACCGCTGAATGGTCAACTTTAAAACGCAGATCTCAAAGTCAGATGCCGACCGGAGCGTCGGTTTCAATCTAAGAGATTGGAGACGTCGTAAATGTAAAGTAGCTCTTGGCTGAGACTTCGTGTTCGGATAAGAAAAAAAGTTAGAACACACTGACCGAATGACCGATTCGGAATTCGCAATCGAAACTTTTGGTCCATGTGAGTTCTGTTCGGAAATAAAAATGTACGGATTAAAGTCGTATTTTTGCAACTATATGAGGATGTAAAATATATTTTTTATTAAAAACAACTTGTTCGCTCAGAGTGAATTCGAAATATTCGATAAATATTTGTTGTACATTGGTTTAAATAAAGAATTTGTACTGAATTTCAGTCAAATAACATTAAAAACGGCAAAGTTTCATACTGATTTTGACCCACGTTTTACAAAATTAAGGTAGAAATTTTCAAAATTCCTTATTGCTTAACGTAGGGGACGTTACAAAAGGAAGCTATTATATTTAATGTTCCTTACCTTTTAAGTTTACGCCCTGCGTAGGTAATAGTATGTGTGTGTCAGTCAGTCAGCTTCTCCTTTTATATAATAAGAATTTCTTTTAACACTACAGCAATCGTAGACACAAAACTGACGGTCTTACTAATTGAAATAACTTTTTTCCCTAGCATTTGAGCACCCAAATAAGTATTTATTATTCTTCGTTAAGTCCTAAATAACTCGCATTTAGGTGCATTCTACCAATGACATAGAGCTGTACGTTCATAGATCAATAGAAAACCCATAAATACAAAAATATACATTGAGTTGGCATTACATTAAAAAAAATATTTTAGGCGATCTTAGCGCTATTAGCGATCTCATCGAGATAGCCAGCAGGTGCAAAAAAAGTTTAACAGGAATAAGTAGAGACTTCCTAAGAAAACACACGTACATACGTACATTTGATAAAAAAGCCTTAATTTGACATCCTCCTCCAATCCTCTCTTTAAGATTTGACCTATTTAAATCATAATTATAAAGGTCTTTCTTGGCGTGATTTAATGTATGTTATGTGTGTGTATCCAATCCTATGTATAGTATTGCATCGTACACTACTAGCTATCTAGCAATCAACAATGATCTATTGATTTAAACCACTTAAGGGTAAGTATCCTACGTTCCCGGCTAAATGGGATTAGGCGTTGTGATTACAGCATAGATTCGATAAATCAGCTTTATTGGGCATATGAATAGTAATTTCCTGTACAGGAAACTAGATAGGCCTTCTAGAGCTATACCTAGCTATCTCTAGCAGAAGCTAGAGATAGGTATAGCTCTACGCTATCATTGACTCTATTCAGATTTCAGTTTAGATATGCTAGGCATTGTTACCAGTTTAAGTACAAAGATATGGACATAGATATTAAACTAAGAACATAATACTTAACTGGAATAGTTAGTTTTAACATATAATTACAGAGTTTTTGTAGTTAAACCGAGAAAATACGAAAAAGAATAATTATTAAGCACAGTTAAGTAATTCTTTGAATTATTAAAATTATTTCAATGTCTGCCCTTCACTCTTCCACTTTGCAATGCCTTTCAAGGTACACATGAATGTTAAGTGTCATTATTATGTAGCATCTAAGTCATATGTAATGCAAATATTTTAAATAAATGACTACATAAATTCCTATTTACATAGAATTAGGAAGTATGCAGACAGGACACAATGCACAGCTTGTATGTTGATATATAAATATAAATATTTCACAACATCACATACATTTATCTGATCCCGTAGTAAGTAGCACTTGCGTTACAGATATCAGAATCAACAGTGGATATGTAAGATTTTAGACTTTCGCGTTCCATTACACTAAAATTAGTCTTTATGGGTCTACACGCGATATTAGGAGTAGAAAACCAATAAGCACACCAATCGTGGTCGCGAGCGACCACGTTTGGTATAACCCAGTCGAAATGTCGGGCTGTAAGTAGATATGTAATTTGCTACTCCTAACAACAGTGGATACACTTAAATATACTAAAATTAATATACTTAATATACTTAAATATATTTAATAACACACCCAGACACGGAACAAACACCTATGTTCGTCACACAAATATTTGTCCCGGGCGGGAATCGAACCCACGACCCTTGGAACCGTAGGTAGTAAACCTGGGTCATTAACCACTGTTCCACCGGGCCAGTCAAACATAGTATTGTAAGGTTGGTGGATTTGTGACAAGATCATTTACAAATTATGTTAGTAGTCAATATAAGTAATTATTTTAATCATAGAGTTTTGTTCGGCAGCCGGGACCAATATATGTGTGACGGACATCAGTGTTTCTGCCGTGTCTGGACGTGTTACTCAATAAAAAGTATATTTGTGTATCATCATCAGCTCGTACACATCCCCACTGCTGGGCCACGGGCCTACTTTAAATTAGGGCGATAAGGCCATAGTCAACCACCCTAGCCATGTGTGGGTTGCTCGACTGCACAACCTTAAAATTCCTTCGTAGGTGTGCAGGTTTCCTCACGATGTTTCTCTTCACCGTTAAAGCGTTAAGAATCGTATTTGTGTATACCTTTGAGTTTGGAATTTTGCATCAATCTAATATACTTAAGGCTCTTTAATGAATATCTTTAGTTCTTCAATTTGATATTTGGCTAGAGCAATTTTCTAAGCAACAACTCATATCAAATCTGTTACTTAAAGCTTAGTTACCAAGTATATCTCTACACAACGTAACTTATAAAGTGAATCGTTAAGATAACAGAATCTTCTAATTTCCAGCGTTTGAACCGTTCCAGTATCCTTAATCTTATCAAGTAAACACATCGCCCAAATACATCAGAGGGAATTAATAAAATTCGCTTGATGAATAAATCTCCCTTTGTTATCATTAATGCCGGAACACACGGCTTTCTGAGAAAACGAACATTATCTTATCGTAATAATAAGATAGCTTTTCACGCCGGTAGGTATGTTTCGGGGAAGTTAAGTTTATTATTTCATGCTGTAGAAAATGTTACACAAAAAGAAAGATGATTATTTTTCTTTACAACGAATCAGTACAGCCAATTCTATCTCGGATAAGGAATCAAAAGTTTGAAAAAGCTTTCATCATCGGCCCATGGTCTACCTTTTTTTTTCATCATCATCAACAGCCCATATACGTCCCCACTGCTGGGGCACGGGCCTACCCTAAACTAGGGCGATAAGGCCTTATTTCTTCTTTATTTCTTCTTAGGTTTGCAGGTTTCCTCACGATGTTTTCCTTCACCGTTAAAGCGTCGAATGATGGTACATATGAATTTCTAATTTGAAAAACTCATTGGTACCTGGTGGGGTTTGAACAGGCGACCTCCTTCCTTCCTTTTTTTTTTTAACGCCGTGAAATGCATTACGCACCTCCACTAGGAGAGGGGGATCTCTCCCTGTGGTGTGTCGGACTTCCCAACGGCTGGCGAACAGATAGTAAATGCCAGCCGCGGCTCCTGAGCGGGGTGCAATGCCCAGGGGGCTTACAGACTAAAACACCGCGGTGTACCTCATCGCCGAATGACAGCATCATGGGACTCCGAAACTAGTCTTCAACTACCATGACGCCGCCGACGTTGCCCAAAACGAGCTACACACTCCCCTAGTGGGAGAATGACAGGGGACCCGGTACACGAGACCGCCCGTTCCTCAACAGCGGCCGTTAGTGCAATGCCGACGGGAGTGTGGCCCATGGGCTACCCTAATCTAGGGCGATCAGGCCGCGATTCAACCACGTTGGCCAAGTGCGGGTCGGCTACAACCTTAGAATTTCTTCGTAGGTGTGCAGGTTTCATCACGATGTTTTCCTTTGCCGTTAAAGCGTCGAAAAATCCCACATATGCATATGAAAACGCCTTAACGTTGAGAATTTCATGATTTTAAGTGCTGGTAAGTTTTGCTCACCTGCAAAAAATATGAATACCAAGCCTCAAACTTTCAACTTCAACATATTTTTTCCCAAGTCCCTCGATGCGTTATGTAATTTATCGTTCCGTATGAGTTTGTATTAACGAAAATAAATCTAAAAAAAACTATCATTCCTTGCTACGACTGTATAGACTAAGATAAGTAATCAAAAAAAAAGTTTAATAATGTTTTTGGTTTTAGCATTAAACGGATCAATTATTGAAAGAAAACGAATACTTATGTCTATAATAGTCTTAAACATAATTAAATAATTGATGTTTTGAGTTTTTTACAGCGCTCGTGGGTTCTAGATACAATGGAAAATTGGTATCAAACTAGTTATCCTTAATAAACTTCATGCCGCCCTATTATACTGTCTAGGCTATGCTCAATTGTTACAACCAACCAATACGTGTAATGACAGTTTTCTGTTTGTGTACCATAATTAATAAATAAATAAATAAATATTATTTCCCCGTGAAAAATTTTGAATTGCATTGAATACAAACCTCTTTTTAAAAAATAATAAACATAAAAAGAAATAATTATTATTCTATTTGCAGCATTTTTTTGCGAACATACAATTTTGGCGATCCTTTATTGTTCCTATAGATAGATAATTAAATGAAAGAGAAAAGATGGTCGTTTGACCAAAAATGTAAACTTAAAAAAACATGTTTCTATCTATTTAATATGTACGTTCGTTGACTGATTACAAAACCATTGTGTACTGCATGTTGCGTCCCAAAAGGCCCCGGTAACTGGGTCGGCCGCTGCAATCAAATATTAACCGCCATAATTCCACTAATTGTGCGCCATTTTATTACGTCCGGGGCCGAATTTAACTGCGGATGATCTTTTTACTAAAACTGGTGGATAATTTGGGTCACTTGTCAAGTTTTCAAGTACACACTTATACTTAAACATTTGTCACGTGACCCAAATCCTCTTTTTCCTGATGTTTACTTCACAATTCAGTGAATTTATTATAAAGAAGTCTTCTTCTTATCGGTTGGTTGCAAGGTTCCTACGGGCGGCCTACGGGCGGTTTAAACTCTGGCAAAAAGGTTGATGAACAACCTAGTGTCAGAGTTTAAAACCGCCCGTAGGCCTCTGACATGGCTGACACACCGTTGAAAAAATCTCAGGTGCTGGTTTCCTCACGATGTTTTCCTTCACCGTTAAAGCGTCAAATGATGGTACATATGAATTTCAACCGTGGCCGTGGGGTGCCGGCAGAATAGAATAGCACCTCCCCAAATCTTCCCGTGGGTGTCGTAGAAGGCGACAGAGGGACCATTGCAACGCAAAGTATTTTTGCCATTACTAGCGTAAATCATTACTGGAGATCGGGCAGCAGCGCTCTCCGTACCATCTCAAACCTAAAACTGCGATCACCAACCCGCCTGCCCAGCGTGGTGATTATGGGCAATTTTCCCCCTAATGCAGAACAAAAGGCCACGGCCCCCAGTTCCCGGCAGCCTCGCTATTCCTGGTCATGGTGGCGACCATGGTTACGGCGGGGCGGGGGGTGCTAAGAATCCCCGGGTTACGAGAGGCCACCAACATACAATGACACTGGCAACTTACAACGGACGCACGCTACGGCTTGACTCGCATCTGGCGCAACTTGAGGTAGAGCTTGAGAAGATTAGGTGGCACATTCTGGGGTTGTGTGAAGTCCGAAGAGCGGGAGAGGACACCATAACCTTAGAATCAGGCCACCTGCTGTACTTCCGCGAGGGAGACCAAAATTCTCAAGGTGGCGTTGGTTTTCTGGTCAATAAGTCCCTCTCTGACAACGTGGTGGAAATGTCTAGTGTTTCGAGCAGGGTAGCGTACCTCATCATTAAGCTCACCGAGAAGCTTAGCCTCAAAGTGGTGCAAGTGTACGCACCGACCTCTTCACACTCAGACGATGAAGTGGAGAAAATGTTCGATGACATATCGAAGGCCCTCCACTCCACCACCAAGACCCACTACAATGTTGTTATGGGGGACTTCAACGCTAAAGTGGGAGTACAATTTTGCAGTGAATCGGTAGTAGGGTCCCACGGATTTGGAGCTAGAAATCACAGGGGACAAATGCTTGTCAACTTCCTCGAACGGGAGGGGCTCTTCTTGATGAACTCTTTCTTTAAGAAGCAGCCTCAAAGGAAGTGGACGTGGCGAAGTCCCGATACTGTGACAAGGAACGAGATCGACTTCATCATAGCGGATAGGCGGCACATATTTAGAGATGTCTCCGTGCTCAACAGGTTTAACACCGGCAGTGATCACCGTCTTGTTCGAGGCACTCTAAATATCGACTTCAAAGCCGAACGTGTTCGCTTGGTGAGGTCTAGTCTCCGACCTACTCTGCTCCAAACCATGGCAGGATCCGAAACGTTCCAGTCAAACCTGGAGAACCGATTTGCTACAGTGGAAACCACAATTGACGTTAACCAGAAACTTGAAAATATGGTTCGTGTCCTCAGGGAGGAAGGATCGAGATTGTGCAGCAGAAGGCGAGGGGGTAGGAAGTCTAAACTCTCTGAGAAGACCTTAAGGCTAATGAGGCAGCGACGTGAAGACCCACCCGCTACTACATTGGAAGCTCGGGCTCTCAACCGGGAGATCAATAAATGTGTGCGACGCGACCTCCGGTGCTACAATACTCTTTTAATCGAAAGAGCTATTGAACAAAATCGGGGGTCAAAGGGGTTTTGTACAATCTCTCGGAAGAAGCCACCTAACGAAGCTGACTACAGCGAATGGGGACATTGCTGCTTCGAAGCCGGCAGTACTCTCGGAGATAGAAGACTTCTATGGCCGGTTATACGCCTCGCATGCATCTCGCCCTGATCCCGGCAATGAGGACACTAGAGCCATATTGACACGCCACTATACCGAAGACCTACCAGAAGTTAGCAATAACGAAATCGAGATTGCTCTTGGGCAGCTTAAAAATGGAAAAGCCCCTGGAGAAGACGGCGTTACGACAGAGTTACTTAAGGCTGGAGGCAAACCCGTTCTAAGGGAGCTTCAAAGGCTTTTTAACGCTGTCTTGTTTGAAGGGAGAACTCCGGAGGCGTGGAGTAAGAGTGTGGTCGTCCTGTTCTTCAAAAAGGGTGACAAAACCCTTTTGAAGAACTATCGACCTATTTCCCTTTTAAGCCACGTCTATAAGCTTTTTCTCAAGAGTAATCACGAACCGTCTTGGCGCGAAGACTCGACGAATTCCAACCACCGGAACAGGCTGGATTTCGGAGCGGATACGGCACCATAGACCACATCCACACAGTGCGGCAGATTATACAGAAGACTGAGGAGTATAATCAGCCCCTGTGTCTAGCATTTGTGGACTATGAGAAAGCCTTTGACTCGGTTGAAATCTGGTCAGTTCTGGAGTCCCTGCAGCGATGCCAAGTAGATTGGCGGTACATCCAGGTGATGAATTGTCTTTACCAATCCGCAACTATGTCCGTCCAAGTACAGAATCAGCAAACAAAACCCATACCATTGCATAGAGGAGTGAGACAAGGGGACGTCATCTCCCCGAAGTTGTTCACAAATGCAATGGAGGATTTGTTCAAGACGCTGAACTGGAAAGGACGTGGCATTAACATAAATGGTGGATACATCTCCCACCTGCGATTTGCAGATGACATCGTCATTCTGGCAGAGACGCTGCAGGACCTACAACAGATGCTGAATGACCTGGCTGACTCTTCTGCGCGCATCGGCCTACGGATGAACTTGGATAAAACCAAGGTCATGTTCAATGAACATGTACTACCGGAACCGATTGCGATTCACGGCACCGTCCTCGAAGTTGTTCAAAAATATGTGTACCTCGGGCAGACTATGCAGTTGGGTCGAAACAACTTTGAGGACGAGGTGAATAGAAGAATTCAGCTGGGTTGGGCAGCATTTGGGAAATTACGCCGAGTCTTCTCATCGTCAATCCCACAAAGCCTAAAGACGAAAGTCTTTAATCAGTGCGTCCTACCCGTCATGACGTATGGAGCCGAAACGTGGACACTGACGGCACGGCTGGTCCACAAGTTAAAAGTCGCTCAGCGGGCTATGGAAAGAGCTATGCTCGGTGTTTCTCTGCGAGATCGAATCAGAAATGAGGCGATCCGTCAGAGAACCAAAGTCATCGACATAGCTCATCGCATTAGTAAACTGAAGTGGCAGTGGGCTGGCCACATCAGCCGTAGAACCGACGACCGATGGGGTAGACGAGTTCTGGAGTGGATACCGCGTCTCGGCAAACGTAGTGTAGGACGCCCGCAGGCCAGGTGGTGTGACGATCTGCGCAGGACGGCTGGTAGGAGCTGGATGCGAGTGGCCGAGGAGAGAGAGAAGTGGCGTGCATTTGGGAGGCCTATGTCCAGCAGTGGACTGTAATGGGCTGATGATGATGATGATGATGATGATGAATTTCAAATTTGAAAAACACATTGGTACCTGGCGGGGTTTGAACCGGCGACCTCTCGCATGGCAAGCATCGACCTTAACCATTCGGCCAACGAAGCTTTTTTTTAAAGAAGTCAACACCAATTTTAAGTTTCTACCGATTAAGAATCTGCTGCTCTTAATGGAGAAATACTTCCAATTTGACTTTGAGATCAGCCAATTTTGCAGTACATATAATAGTGCACATGTATGTGCCCAAACACAAGTGCATTCACTGTTTCCTTACTTTTATTGTTAGGTGAGACTGCAATGCCCCATGACTGATGAGAGATCACAGGTCTACTGATTATCGTGCTTCCCGAGACACGCGCGTACAATAGGGTAGTTTCCTATTTTTTTATTGTATAAGATGGATGGACCACCCAATTGCAAAGGTACCGTTAAAAGAATGGTTTGATATTTGGAAAACTCCCGGAGATATTACAGTTTCAATAGCACATCATTTGGACGAGCTCAAAACGCTTCATACAATGTCGCATCGAGCTATGACGTCACCGCTCGATATACTGTATGCTTATCAATTCAATTCAATTCATTTATTATTCAGATAAACAAGATCCAATTTTGGTTAGTAAGTAACATTAATGCTTATAACTATGTTAGTAACTTAATAAATTACATGTCAATTAAAATAAATTATTATCTTATCGTAATATAGCTTATCGTAAGGGCTTTCTTCAGCAGCTATACCAAATGTTGCGTTTACGAATATCTGTTCATAGTGAAAGTTACTACTAACTCTGTAATTTATAAGATGGCATAGTATTTTAATTGAATTTTCGCACTTTAGTAATGGACTTTCCCACCTAACTTCAAATGCCTATTATTGTCTGATTTCGTAAGAAATTTAAATTTCGATTTCACTTATGTTATTGATTTACCCATATGTAACTGTTAATTTTATGTAAAATCAGACTTAGGAAACTAGCCTATTGCCTTCTTCATGACCCCAACCTGTTTTTTCCTTTTTTTCCCTAACTGACTTACAATGATGGCTTCTCCACCACGTCATCATCACCTGACTTGCAGAGAAGTGGATGGCTCTCATATCCGACCTCAGTAATTTCTTAACAGAAAAAACTAATACGAAACGGGCCGGTCCCGCGACTTTTTTAAAATTAAATTTGATACATTCTCAACGATAGATAATAAATATTATTCTTTCATTCAAATTACTATGAATTGCTACGATTTTACAATCTAATCACCGTTGACATGATCACAAGCTACACTGATGCCAACTAATCTTTTTACCGAAGAATATCCCTACATTAGGCAACGTATTATCAAGCTCGGTATTCCGTTTCACATAATGAGTTAATCGGATGTAATGCCAGGTGGATAAGCCGACTGCGAGGAACGGAAAGGATCCGGTGAAATCTAATCCACAACTTGCTTTGACTAATCCAATGAGTCGATGTTTTTGTTGATTGTTTTTATTTGGTTATATGTATGTAGATCTTGCAATTACAATAGTTTTTATCAAAGAAGTTATATATCTTTTAACTGTCATGTTTACATGCATTAGAAATCTGAATATGCTCGGGATATTTACCATGTTGTTTGGTTTTAATGAGCTCCCGATATTTCGCTACTGTTGCAAGCGCCATGATCACGGGTGAACTTCACCAACATGATAAATATCCCAAACAAATTGAGTTTTTAAAACGTTTTCTTTTTTTATTTCTTTCTTTCATGGTTACACGCATTAGAAACCTGAATATGTCCGGGATATTTACCATGTAGTTTTATTTCAATGGGCCCCCGATATTTCGGAACTGTTGCAAACGCCATACTTACGGGTCAGCTACCTACTTCTGTTAAAACAGCATGGTAAGTATCTTGGACATATTCAGAATTAACTTTCCTAATATCAATGCAGTTTCTCATTTTCGGGCTAGAAATAACTTTTAAACTATTTAACAAGACCTGTTGCAATTGGGCTTATTAGGAATAGACCTTTACCCAACTGGGGACCTAGATTTAACTCGTAACTATAACTAGGTACTACAACAACTAGAACTAAGTAATTTAAGACAAGAAATTTAGTATTAAAGTATAGAAAGAAAATTACTGTGTGCACTTAGAAAATATACAGTAAATATGAAAATTGCAATTAATTTGAAACTGTTATGACTGCAGATTGTATATTGGTCAAATAAAGGCTTTATAATTTTTATTTTTTGCAATTGTTCAAGCGCAAATTATGTTTTACCAAATCGTAACGTTAAGTAGCTCGTAGCTCCAATTCCAAAGAGTTGTAGCTGCCTGCCTGCAAAACATCAAAATACATCGCGCGCGCCAACGCCGCGCGCCGCGCCACACCCGTCCGTCGCTCGCGCGGGCCGCGCCCAAATGGCTCGCGCGCGAGGCCCGTTCGCCTCTTATACGACCCGCGCAGAGCGCGCACGCGCGCCCTCTACCGTCATTTTAGTTAATGTTTATTGTAAATATACTCATGTCACCCATCGCTAGTTCTAAGTCTGTAAATAGTACTTAAGGTCTCATTTTTCCGAATTTCAATATACTTCGTCTCGGACTTCCGATCAAGACACATCGCTGAACCTGCTTTTCATTTCGCCACCTCGCTGAAGCCCTGCCTATTAGGATCAAGCTAGAAGCCTTTCATACCTCACCTAGCACACATCCTAAAGTGGTGACCCACGACTGAACCAACAACCTTCAGAAGAACTAAGAAACCGCAACAATGGAGTCAAGCCAACAACAATTCATCTCAAGCCCGACAGCAACAACAGAAGTCGCCGGTATTGCGCTTACAATGCGCGTACCGCCCTTTTGGCGCGATAAACCAGGTCTTTGGTTTATGACCTTTGAAACCGCCATTCGAAATGCCAACAAGGGGCAGAGCGAACTCGCACAAATCGTTCTCGCACAACTGGAGAAGCAAGATATTGAGAACATCAGCGATCTTCTATACAACCCGCCAGCTGAGAACTACTACAACGCACTCAAGCAACGCCTAATCTCCGTGTACGAAGAATCCGAAGGACGGCAATTCCAGAAGCTGTTGTCTGAAATGCAACTCGGAGACCAGCGTCCGTCACAGCTGCTGCGAAAAATGCGCGACCTGGCACGAGACAGGGTGCCAGATACAACCCTACGGCTCATGTGGATGAACCACCTACCTCCCCACGTGAGATCCGTACTCGTCGTCAGCGATACCATCAGCAAGACTGCCGCACTCGACGAACTCGCCTTGCTCGCCGACAAGATACTCGAACAGACGCAAGAGATCAACACCGTCAACGCAGTTTCATCGTCTCAACCACAACCGCAACCGCAACCACAACCTCTGCAAGCATCAACATCCGTACAAGACATGCAATTTCTCCTAGAAGAAATTCGACGACTATCACTTGAAGTTTCGGCGCTGCGTAACGGCCCACCGCGTTATCGCCGCGGCCGATCTCCGTATGGCGCCACGCCCGTGCAGCGTTCTCGCTCTAACGCACGTTCTGCATCCCGCTCTCGCCGCTACCACCGCAGCGAGTCGCCCGGCAACGATTTCTGCTACTATCATCGTCGCTTTGGAGGAAATGCAAGAAGATGCCAGTCGCCGTGTTCTTACAATACGCAAGAAAAGAAGAATGACGCCTCGTTAAACTAACAAGAACGTTAGACGAGGCGGGGTCCGACGTTCAAGGCAAATCCTACCGTCTCTTCGTGACTGACAAGAAATCAAGACTGACGTTTCTCATCGACACTGGTGCCAACGTATCAGTCATTCCACGAAGAAGAGGGATACCAATGAAGCCACTACCATTCAACTTGTACGCTGCGAACAACACGACGATAAATACCTACGGCGAACAAACACTTGAACTGAATCTCAACCTACGAAGACCGTACAAGTGGAAGTTTATCATCGCCGACGTCAGCAAGCCCATCATCGGAGCCGACTTCCTCTGCCACCACGAACTCCTGGTAGACCTGAAGAACCGAAAACTAATTGATAACGTCACTAAGTTATCGATTCACGCTCCCGGCTGCTACACATCTATACCTACAATACGCAGCATAGATCCAGATCAATCTTATCACGACATCCTGAACGAATTCCCCGGCATCACAAGACTCACCTCCATGAAGCTATCACCGAAGCATCGCGTGGAACACCATATCGAAACCAGCGGACCACCACTACACTGCCGAGCTCGACCTATACCACCTCACCGGTATGAACAGGTCAGAAGAGAGTTCGAGTCCATGATTCAACAAGGCCTATGCAGACCAAGCAAAAGCCCATGGTCCAGCCCTCTCCACGTCGTGCCGAAGAAAAATGGTGACCTGCGAGTCTGCGGTGACTACCGTCGCCTGAATACCATCACCAAGCCAGACCGCTACCCGATTCCTCGCATCAAAGACTTCACATACCAACTCGCCGGCAAGAAAATCTTCTCAACAATAGATCTGAACAGAGCTTACAATCAAATACCTAACAAAGACGAAGACATAGAGAAGACAGCCCTCATCACACCATTCGGGCTATACGAATTCACCCGTATGTGCCCGGGACTGAAGAATGCAGGACAAACGTTTCAACGCTTCATCCATGACGTTCTGAGAGGCCTAAACTTCGTGTTTCCTTTCGTGGACGATTTATTGTTAGCCTCAGACAATGAAGATCTTCACCGAGAACACCTACGCCTGGTACTCCAGCGACTTGAAGACGCGGGTATCACAATAAACCCATCCAAGTGCAACCTCGGCAAGAAAACCGTCAAGTTTCTCGGCTATGAAGTATCCGAAGCCGGAATCACACCGCCTACTGAAAAAGTCACAGCAATATCCGAATACCCAAGACCGAAAACCATTCAACAACTTCGAACATTCCTCGGTATGATCAACTATTACCGAGAACACATACCGAACGCCGCATCTCTTCAAGCTCCACTCAACGCATACCTACATAATTCAAAGAAAAAAGACAAGACCGAAATCGAATGGACGACCGAAGCGCAACAAGCCTACGAAGACGCCAAAACATGCCTACAGAACGCCGCACTACTCGCGCACCCGCACAGCTCCGCTCCGCTCGCACTGTTCTGCGACGCGTCCAACACGTGCGCCGGTGCCGTTCTGCAACAGTACCTACGCAACGCATGGCAACCGCTTGGCTACTACTCGAAGAAATTCTCCGCTACGCAACAAAAGTACAGTACCTACGACAGGGAACTACTTTCCATCTACATGGCGATGAAACACTTCAGAAAAATGTTCGAAGGAAGAGAACTTATAATATTCACCGATCACAAGCCGCTTACCTACGCACTTACGAAGACGTCATCCGACAGCGAAACACCCCGCCGCGCAAGACAATTATTATTTATCGGCGAATTCACAACCGACATTCGCCATATCAGCGGGAAAAACAACATTGTCGCCGACGCCTTATCAAGAGTCGAAACAATCAGCTGTCCAACAACAATAGACTACGAGCAACTCGCCACAGCACAAAAAGAAGATATAGAACTACCCACATTACTTCAACAACCAAACCTACAATTCAAGAAAATAAGAATACCTAACACCAGCTGCGATGTCTACTGCGAAACAACAACAAGCAACATTCGACCTTATTTACCTACTGACTTTCGTCGCATAGCATTCGACGCCGTGCACAAGGTCAGTCACCCCGGAACGCGAACTTCAAGAAAACTCATACAACAGCGATTCTTTTGGCCATCCATGAACTCCGACATCGGCAACTGGGCGAAGACGTGTGTGGCATGTCAACGTGCGAAGATTCACCGACACACACAAAGCAACATTTCATCATTTGCCGCCTGCGACCGATTCGACCACCTACACGTCGATATCGTTGGACCGCTCGCGACCAGCGAGCGCGGACATCGATACCTACTCACCATGATCGACCGAACGACGCGCTGGCCCGAAGCAATACCTATCAGAGAGATGACCAGCGAAGTCGTCGCTAAGAAGATCTACGAGTCATGGATAACAAGATTTGGCTGCCCGAAAACAATCACTACCGACCAAGGCCGCCAATTCGAGAGTCAGCTGTTCCGCTCTCTTACCTACCTACTCGGCGCTGAGAAAACTCGCACCACCGCATATCATCCACAATCAAACGGGATCGTCGAACGCTGGCATCGATCACTAAAAGCCGCTTTGATGACCCGACTGGAATCAAACTCCAAGTGGATCGACGAGTTATCCACCGTGCTAATGGGACTACGCGCAGCGATCCGCACCGACACAAACACCAGCGCAGCGCAGCTCACCTACGGGCAATCACTCCGCCTGCCTGGTGACTTCATCTCACCGTCATCACCATCATCATCGGGTTACATGGACGAAGACTTCGTGCGCCGCCTTCACAGCGCGATCACCGCGCTCACGCCGACATACCTACCGCACAGTAACAAGCGAAGTATGTTCGTGCACACCGACCTAGCGACGTGCAACTCCGTGTTTCTCCGCACCGACGCCGTACGGAAGCCTCTACAACCACCGTATGAAGGCCCGTACCCTGTCATCAAGCGCAACGAGAAGACCTTCGAGCTACAGCTACCCGGCAGAAGCGCTACAGTCTCAATTGACAGACTGAAACCGGCGTACATTATCAACACAACGCCGCTTATCACTGCCGCCGATTCGAATTCTCCCGCCATACCACAAGCGGTATCTGCGGAACGACGCGACGTGCCAGCACCTGCAGCAGCTCCAGAGAGGACAACGCGATCCGGACGCCGTGTCAACACGCCCGTACGCTTCGCTTGAGGGGGAGTCCTGTAGCTGCCTGCCTGCAATGCATCAAAATACATCGCGCGCGCCAACGCCGCGCGCCGCGCCACGCCCGTCCGTCGCTCGCGCGGGCCGCGTCCAAATGGCTCGCGCGCGAGGTCCGTTCGCCTCTTATACGTAACGGCCGTGCGCCGACGCACGGCCGACCCGCGCAGAGCGCGCGCACGCGCGCCCTCTACCGTCATTTTAGTTAATGTTTATTGTAAATATACTCATGTCACCCATCGCTAGTTCTAAGTCTGTAAATAGTACTTAACCTTTAACCGGTGACAAGCGGTCTCACAGGCCGCGCGGTACTGCTGATTCTTCATTTCACCCCCTTCCCCGCACTTCATTTGTTTGTGCGCCTGAACACCTTCAAGTTTAGTTGCACCTACGCCTTGGAGTGGGATAGCTGCGTTACACGAGCTCATATTGGTAAGTTACATGGATGCAAAGTTTTGAAGCGGCCTCTCAGACCTTATGTCACCAGTAACGTAACTACACAAGAAAATTTTGATATATTGTTTTTTGTCGTTTTTACAGTTATTTACTACAATGAATTTGTCAGAGCCTCCGAAAAAGAAGCGTAAGGAGTCTGAAGCCTTAGTCAGCCGTGAAATTGAAGACTGCCTGGCTCAGGAAGACTCGAGTGGATCAGAAGCCGAAGTCGTTTCTGGTAATTTTGTCCTGGAGGAAAGTTACCACAACTCGAAAACCGAAGAAAGTGCTTCTGAGGACGACGAGCCGGTAATACGTCACCCCACGAGTCCACCCAATCCATCACAGGAGTATGAGCCAGATAGTGATACAGAAGATGAACCTTTGTCAAGAATAGCTAGAAGTTATGATGGCAAAAACCGGTACAAGTGGGCAAAAGATCCGCCAAACAGAGCTGTGCGAACAGGCCAACACAACATTATTACTCGTAGGCCCGAGTTGAGATTACTCGAACAAGATAAAACAGATCCATTTTCTCTATGGAAAATAATTGTAACACCAGATATCTTAGAAGAAACTTTGAAGTGGACAGATGGAAAACTTGGCTAATTTAGATCAAAATATACCAGTGAAAATCGCCCTGAACTACAAGATATGGATATGAATGAATTGCTTGCTTTCTTAGGTCTTCTGATGTATACAGCTGTGTTCAAACCCAGTCACAAAAACATGTATGCTTGCAATGTGCTAAACAATTATGCCCAGATTGTCAATAAAAATTAACAAACTTCACCTAATGTCATTTCAGTGAAGTGAGTTACTTACGATTGGTTTACTACTATTTTTTTAGTTTATTATTATGTTAACTTAAAGTATAATATGGCTTTAGTTATGATTTAACTTTTTTTTTTAGATTTTAGGACAGATTGTTGATCTATCCTCAATTATTTGGCCAAAGAGACTGCTAAAGTTGTGATTTGAGTTCCTTATTAAAAAAAAGTACGTAAATGGTTTATATTTTTGTTTTATTTTATACCTTTATATGTCATTTAACTATTTCTCAATACTAGGGCAATTTATCATGCTAAACCTTTAAATTATAAACAAAAAACGGCAGCGGCCTCTCAGACCGCTCGTCACCAGTTACGTTACAAAAAAACCATGTCACCAGTTAAAGGTTAAGGTCTCATTTTTCCGAATTTCAATATACTTCGTCTCGGACTTCCGATCGAGACACATCGCTGAACCTGCCTTTCATTTCTCCACCTCGCTGAAGCCCTGCCTAATTAGGATCAAGCTAGAAGCCTTTCACACCTCACCTAGCACTCATCCTAAAGATTGAAGCATTTACTTTTAATATTAAACAATGAAACCATGGTGTGGATTCTTGGTAATTTTTCCAGATATCTCTACTTAGCTGACCTTGTTTTAAGTGGGGATTTCAAATAGAAAAACTATTAAAATCAGTGTGGATTTGTCGGCAGGATTTTTCGGAATAAACCGTAGCTGTATATTTCACTACTTAACCAAATAGTGATTTATATCCTACGGTATAAAATCGAGAATGTTGATATTTTTCAGCAAAGTAAATTAATACATAAGTACTAATAAAACTCTATCCCCAAACTGAAACAATTGAGTATAATGAAAATAAAACAATATCCCAACGTCGGTAACACACATAATTACTTTATTAATAAAACATTACTTATTTAAGGCATCCCATGTCAGAGCGCTTACAGCATTTCCTGCAGCAAGGGTAGACCGGTACATCTTTCTTTTTCTTCTTATTAGAATCTCTACTCCGTCTGAAACCCTTAGATTTCTTCTTCATTTTTCCCACACCTAAATAAAATAAATTTTAAACATCTCTACACACGGACATATGCGTCTAAACTAAGTTGAGCTTGGACTATGGGTGTTAGAATCTGATATGCCTCCCTCCTCTTTCCACTACCGAACGACACGTGCTGGACAGCGCTGCCATCCACATACAATGCAGGCGCTGGTGGCTCGGACTAAGAGGTTCAGTTCCTCTTTCCTGCCCGGTGTCATTAAAGCATGGAATTACCTTCCAGCTCATGTTTTCCCTCCGTCCTATGATCCTGGGCTCTTCAGGCGGGGCGTGTAACGGCAGGCCTTCAGGGTGAGTGCGGAGATGTGGATCTCACTACCGCTTACCATCAGGCGAAGCGAAGTCATCTTGTTAGCCATTTATAAAAAAAAATATATAATACTAAAATACATTTTCACACCCAGACCCAAAACTAACACAAATGTTCATCACATGAATACTTGTCCCGGGTGGGGATCGAACCCACTACTCTTGGAACCGTATCCAGGTTTACTAACCACTGTTCCACCGTACCCTCACCTTGATTAGGACACATCTCTGTCTTCCCCAATCGAGATGCTTTGTACTTCTTGATCATTTCTTTCTCTTTCTGCTTCTGCAGCATCCACAGCCTCAATTGCTCCTGGATCTTTATCCTGTTCTCGTCCAACTCTTTCTGCTGCAATGTCTTAAAGAAGTCGCCTTTCTTCTTCAGCAGATTCACTATTTCCGTTAAATTCAGCTTGATGTGTTGGTTTCTGCTGCTCGTGATCGCATTCCGTCTGTCTATGCTTGCGTTGTACAGATCACTTTCTCTAAGTTGGTCTGTTGGAAATAAAATATTATAACAAATTGCTCTCTTTTGAATGTCATTTTTATCCAAGTGCAAATCAGCCCGAAGTTGTCAATCCTAAAATTTCGGTTGTTTCGACATGTCCACAGCCAAAATTATATTATTAAATCTTAAAGTAATAAGAAAGCATTACGAGTAACATGAATTTGTGAAACTATTGGTATGAAGAATAACACTAACATGTAAATTTTTTAAAAAATCTAACGTATTAGCATCGAAATTCTATCAAGACAAACAGGCTTAAATTTCGTTAGAGAAACCAAATGAGTATTTATTTATTTTTTAATTACCTTCAAATACCTCATCGAGTTTAGTTCCATGATCTTCGGTGTTATTCAATACAATCAACTGCTTTTTTAACTTCACCAAATGGTCTGCCGTTATCAAAGCATCAGTATCATTCGTTGCATTTAAGTTCTTTACCGTGTCATCTATAGCTACATTTATTGTATCAAGGAGTTCATTTTTCTTCTTTTCCAAGTCTTCTATGTCAATGTCTGAGTTGTCTGAGTCAATCTTTACGTCAGTACTTCTTGACAATGTTAAGATTAGTGTGAAAATAAACCATATCTTGTGCATCTGTTAAAAAATGAATCAATTTTAAGCATTTAAAGTCCAAATGTTTTACTAATGGATGGTATTTATTATTATTTTTAAATTTTAGGTCATGTCTCTTTCTTAATTATTTTTTAAGTTGTATTATGATAATGAAATGTATAAATCATTTATGATGTAAAACACTATACAAATGACATAATTATATAAAACTGAAATTTGCAAGGAAGCTGCAAGCTTATTTGTCATGATATTTAGATTTAAATTATTTGCGCTAACACTACACATTTTAAATAAAACCAATTTAGTTTATTTCAAATAGGTAGGTAAACTATATTATAAATATTTATTATTTCTTCTTTCCCGGATCTTGCAGTTATAGTAAAGACAATAGTTATAGTTTCCTCACTTTTTACGCAGGACCACCGACTCAACATGGTTTCGTAACTTCCTGACTTCTATCTAACTAATTCCACCCTCCATCATATTCACTAATCGTGGCTATAAGGTTCAAGTAACAAACCCATTGTATTTCCTCATTTCCACTCACCTTTTCACGGGTCGACTCATGGCAATGCGGAGTTACACCACTGCCGTTTATGGACGTGGCAATAATACGCCGAGACGTATTTTACTGCTTTTGGCCCATTCAATTACTTTGCCAATGCGTTTCTCAAATGTTTCTGCTGTTATGTTTTGTACTGTAAATGTAATAAGTCTAGGTTGCACAATTGACGGATTGTCAGTTGTTTGCTCAATAGGGACATTGATTTGTTTGACTGGCTCTATGGCGCGTTGGATAGTGCCAAAAGTCTTGGGTTCGAGTCCCACTCGGGGCCAATATTGTATTTTTTTCAATAGTTCGGTGAAAGATTCTATTTTGATTCGTTATTCATTTTATGTCAGCCTATTCATAACAAACATACGCACGAAAAAATCTTTCCTTTTTAAATTTTTCATATTAGATAAAATACTATCCATTATAAAAACCACACTAAAATCTGAAGCGTAGTAATGTTCGAAGCAAAAATACAGAGAAGCAGTGGAAGGCGGCTTTGTTTTATACGTATACCTACTATGTAGTGATTATTCGTCTTTCTAAGAAATGTAAAAAAGGTGCCTTGGAATCCTACAAAAAGTATTTATCAAAGTAAATTGTTAGCTTTATCTAAGAATCCGCCCTCTTTTGTCGCCTCAATGAAGCGTTACTCACTCAACTATCAAATTATATTATTTCACCAGATTCATTCATTTTCATTAAGAACTTTTGCCCTTTAATTAAAGCGTTGGGCCCCAAAGACCTGAGTCGTGTCGAGTCCTGTTCATATCTAAAGTGTATGTAATTGATTTTTCTTTTCCTTTTTATGCGTAAGACTGTTAAATAAATAAACTGAAAATGTGGGTAGATGTGGTGTTTTTGTTCATCATTTATGGCAAGAAAAAATGCCATCAAGCCATTCGACATTAATACATAAAAATGTTGTATGGACATTTACATCTGATTTTACTAGTGACCCGCACTCGCTTCGCTTCGAGTAAAGACTTTCCTCTTAAATCCCTCTCATCATCATCATCATCAGCCCATATACGTCCCCACTGCTGGGGCACGGGCCTACCCTAAACTAGGGCGATAAGGCCTTAGTCGACCACGCTGGCCAAGTGCGGGTTGGTCGACTACACAACCTAAGAATTTCTTCTTAGGTGTGCAGGTTTCCTCACGATGTTTTCCTTCACCGTTAAAGCGTCGAATGATGGTACATATGAATTTCAAATTTGAAAAACACATTGGTACCTGGCGGGGTTTGAACCGGCGACCTCTCGCATGGCAAGCAACAACCTTAACCACTCGGCCATCGACGCTCTATCTTTTTGAAACCGCATCGAAAATCCATTGCGTAGTTTTTTAAGATTTAAGCATGCAAAGGGACAGACAGACGCGAGAAGCGATTTTGTTTTATACCATGTAGTGATTTTACCCCTAAATAAATCTCACGTAACTATTTAAATTGCGTTCGCGTTTCTCTTTTTTTATAGCCCCACATCGCTCTACGAGGAAACAATCAAAATTTGATAAAAACCCGATAATGTAATCGACATTATCGACCCTCAGAGGCTCCGGTTTATCGGAGCACTAATGAGGGGAGATTGATTGGAAACGGCCAACACAAACTGTTACCGATTGATCAGAATAGAATTAAACTTAGGACTTGCCTTAGTAAGGGACTCTTATACTAATCTAGCCGGACTTAAGGGATAAAATATCTGGTAGGAAATTTCCAGAATCAGTATGTCTGATTAAGCAATATTGACACTTCTAAGTCTACCCTACATTTTTATAGTGTTTAAATTTTTTTGTGATGAAATAATTTTTTTTTATTTATTTTTAAGTACCAATTCTTGAATAGGGATGATGACTTTTTGTTGACAAACATATAGCAATTGAAAAATGTCCTTAGAATCCCAGAAACTTATTATGGCGATACAATTTGTCGCTTTGTCAGTCTCACGAACAAAGGGTTCCGTTCCATCAACATCATATTTAAGTATGATTTTAGACTTTCGCGTTCCATTACACTAAATTTATGTCTTTATTGGTCTACACGCGTTATTAGGAATAGCCAATACATAGCTACTTACTGCCCGACTGAATTCGCTCGCGACCACGATTAGTGTAACCCAACGTGAAACGTCGGGCAGTAAGTAGCTATGTATTGGCTACTAGCGGCCGCCCGCGACTTTGTCCGCGTATTAATGGGTTTTAGTAGCAAGGATGTATTAAAATAGCCTACATGCCTTGTAAAATTTGTTATTTATTAGTGAAAAAGTTCCGTCAACGTTCTCCCAGTAGGTCCCCCCCCCCCCAAATAATTTCGAAAAAAAATGCACATGTGTCTCTCCAGAGTGTCAGCTACCTCCAAAACCACGTTTGTAAAAATGTATAAACACGTAAAAGTTCTCTCATACTAATTTTCACTCCCCAACGACAGCCATTGAGGCTGAATTAAAAAAAATGCGCTGGTGTCTCTCCGGAGTGCCAGCTACCAGTAAAAATCGTCAAACACGTAAAAATTCTCCCATACTAATTTTCACCCGTTATCCAGACACACTACACTCACGGTATCACTTCTTTTTCCTCGAAAACGGACACATTTTATTTTTACATAAACGTATCACTGGATGCCATACTTTCGCTAGTTGAAACCCGTCTTCACGATTGAAGTTCTTGAATTTTTAATTTCAATTGCTTCCCTGACCAGTCGTGGTATGTAATGGCGTTCTGTCGAAAGTATTTTTGGGTTATGTAACTCAATCCAGTGGTTCGTTCCCGATTCTAAAAGATGTTGAGCGAT
Organism: Maruca vitrata; assembly: GCA_039566165.1. Classification (NCBI taxonomy): domain Eukaryota; kingdom Metazoa; phylum Arthropoda; class Insecta; order Lepidoptera; family Crambidae; genus Maruca; species Maruca vitrata. The sequence goes on from CM076940.1 coordinate 9,992,344, forward strand.
TGCCGATTTTTGTGCTTCGTTGTTTTTGACTGCCCTGATATGCTCTTTCACCCGGCACGAAATAGTCCTTTTCGTTTGCCCTATGTACGAGCTTCCGCAGCTACAGTCAATTTTATAAACGCCTGGTTTTTCTAAAGGAAAGCTATCCTTCGGTGAGCGTAGAAATTGCGATACTTTTTTAAAAATCGGCAATCGCTCAACATCTTTTAGAATCGGGAACGAACCACTGGATTGAGTTACATAACCCAAAAATACTTTCGACAGAACGCCATTACATACCACGACTGGTCAGGGAAGCAATTGAAATTAAAAAAATTCAAGAACTTCAATCGTGAAGACGGGTTTCAACTAGCGAAAGTATGGCATCCAGTGATACGTTTATGTAAAATAAAAATGTGTCCGTTTTCGAGGAAAAAAGAAGTGATACCGTGAGTGTAGTGTGTCTGGATCGAATTCTGAGTGACAATAATGTGAACGAGGGTAGTGGTGTCGTGCGTAATAAAAGACTGAGAAAGAGGGTAGACCGATATGTCTGCCCTTAGTCCTACCGTCATTCTCGCAGTCCTACAGTTCATCCGTGATCATGGCGCTTGCAACAGTGCCGAAATATCGGGAGCTCATTAAAACACTTAAAAATTCTCCCGTACTAATTTTCACCCCAATGAACTACATGGGGGTTGAATTTAAAAAAAAGTAGCCTATATTATGTTATTCCAGAGTGCCAGCTACCATCATACCAAATTTCATGAAAATCGGTTCAGAAGTTTGAGCGTGAAAGAGTAACAAACATCCAAACATACTAACAACTTTCACCTTTATAATATTAGTAAGGATTCCTAATAACGCGTGTAGACCCATAAAGACAAATATTTATCATATTTTAATTCCCCCACCCACTTTACGTGTACACATTTTTTAAATATTTAACTTTACCAGTTTGTCGGCGTCTACAATGAGTGCTTTCTAGCACTAATAGTTTTGGGTTAAGCTGCTGACAAACGGACAGACGGACATGGCGAAACTATAGGGAATCTTTGTTTACGTAACCCTAAAAAAAGAAAAGATTTTATGAATTTGATTTTCCTAACTGACTACGATGATGGCTCGGAGTAGCCTTGTCATCAGTATGAGAATCAACAGTGGATACACATAAACATAAATATACTTAATAGACACCCAGCCACGGAACATACACCGATGTTTGTCACATTAGTCCCAGATGGGAATCAACCCCACGACTCTTGGAACCATGGGTAATGATTCTGGGTCACTTACCACTATTCCACCGAGCCAGTTAAATAATTTAATTAACGCAAGTAAACAGAGCTCTCTGCAGATATCATTCGCTTAGACAATCGCCGGCCAACATGGTAATGAGAAGTGGGATTGTACATCTGGGTTTTGACTTATAGCGAATCATTAATTGAAAACGTGTTAAGGTTTGTTTGCCATGCAAGCGGTCGCCAATTCAAACCCTGCCGCGTACCAATGTGATTTTCAAATTTGAAATTTCTTTAACGGTGGAGGAAAACATCGTGACGAAACCTGCACACCTACGAAGAAATTCTAAGGTCATGTAGTCGACCAACTTGGCCAGCATGGTTGATGACCCTTTAGGTGCCCGTGCCCCAGCAGTGGGAACGTATATGAACTGATGATGATAGTCCAGAGCCTGAGAAAGGACATACTACTTTTAAACCAACTGCTCTATAAAGAAGTAATGTTTTACCCGCTAAACGTCTGATGGGATCGCGAGCGGGAAGCTTGTAAAGAAAGATCAAAAGTGAAGAATTTTATTCAGACACTAGCTGTGCCAGCGACTTCGTTCGCGTTTCCCCCGTTTTTTACACATTTTCCATTGTATCTTCGCTCCTATTAGTCGCAGCGTGATGTTATATAGCCTAAAGCCTTCCTCGATAAATGGTCTATACAATGCAAAAAGATTTTTTCAAATCGAACCAGTAGTTCCTGAGATTAGCGCGTTCAAACAAACAAACAAACTCTTCAGCTTTATAATATTAGTATAGATGAGACACAATTAAGGGAAAATGTATGTATGATACAGGGTAATCACCAAATGCACTTGCAGCTGTCCCGCTGTCAGTGAAGCCCCGTCCTACGGGCGCAACGGCCGGTGCAATCACAGGAATGCAATTAGTGCAGTGCTGGACATCTGCACCGGTCTTCGAAACCTTTACACGTCATCCAACGTGCAGTATAGCTCCTGAGTCATATAATGAAAGAAGAATAAATTAAGTCAGGGGATACCAGTCACAACTATCTGTCCGGTGGTAGGTGAACGGTATACGGGTAAGCGACCCCGGCTCCTCGAGCTACTATCGACTCAGTCCAAATCATCCGAGGCGATAGTATCCTTCCTCCCCTTTTCCTTCCCCCGTCATATTTCCTTGCTACTCGTGGGAACGCAATGACCTTGTTTAAACAATGCACAAGACATAATGGCGGCGACGTGGTCCACAACCCGTCACGTCACGTTTCCCACAAAGGTGAAAAGTGGATCGCTGGAAGTGATCTCTGCCTACCCCTCTGGGAAAAAGGCGTGATTTTATGTATGTTTGTATGTATGTAATAAAATAGATTTGTGCATTTTTATTCAAATCAATTTATTTATTTATTTATTTATCCGGACATCCAGTAGCTTTTACATTTCAATTATATATCAAAGTCATCATTATCATCATTCTCCTGCCCTTATCCCACGCTAAGTGGGGTCGGCGCAACATGTATACTTCTTCCACTCCGGCCTATCATTCGTCAACTCTGTGTCTACTCCTTTCACTCCCATATCATCTCTCACGCAATCCATCCATGTCTTCTTCGGCCTGCCTCTACCGTTACGTCCATTGACATTCATACTCATCACTCTTCTAGTTACATGGCTTTCTTCCCTCCTCATAATTATATATCAAAGTAACATGAACAATTAAAATAATGTAGAGCAATGCAAAGCTTTTAAAGGTGTCACATCATGCGCGCAAAAGTTTTACTGACAACACTTACAGGAAGAAAGCTAAATACGAAGTACCAGTTTTACGAATGTGATAAACGAAACTCGAAAGTGCTCTCAAACCGCCGTGCATTGAATAAAGAAATATTTATTTTAAGGAATAACTAGCACGATTCGATAGTACTACTAAAAGTAAATCGTTCTGCTTCGGAAAAACTACCACTAAAAGATCAGGTTGTATTTTTTTAAATTTATTTAAGTCACATCAACAATATAAACACAAACATTCTTAAATTATATAATTATGCATTATAATTATTCTAGTGCTACATCATTTACATATATGCACAACATGGTTAAAGTTAACATTCTAGTTAGGTATTTTAAAAATTAAAATCAATCCAAAACTGAGAAGGTAAAAGATTTCCATTTCAACAATGATAAACGTAAAATGTTATTAATTTATTATATGTACAAATATACGTAATTTATTTTATTTATATATTTTTAAGGCACATCGACAATGTAAACACAAACATTCTTAAATTAAACATGCATTATAAACATTCTAGTGCTTACATCTATTACAGATATGCACAACATGTTTAAAGTTAACATTTTAGTTAGGTATTTTAAAAATTGAAATCAATCCAAAACGGAGAAGGTAAAAGATATCCATTTCAACAATGATAAACGTAAAATGTTATTTATTTATTATATGTAAAGAAGGTTTGTTTACCTACGAATGACCTAAATCACTAAGCCAAAACTTTGGATGGACGCAGCTACCTTATTGTCTTTCACGGTAGCGATACCCGAAATAGCTCTTAGCTTTAGCACCGATCCTGCTAGCTAACCCAATATCAATATTATTTGTCAGATCTGATTGAACTATTATGTACGCTTGAACATTGAATACCATCGACAATGTTCCTGATTTTAGCTGTTTATGTAGCTTTAAGTCCGATATACTGAATTAATATGTGTGATTCGCCGTACAACCAAAATTCTGGAACGTGATTAAAGTTCTGAAGGTTTGCACTTTTCATACAAAATCAACGTAACAAACAAGGCGTCCGACTGATTTCGGCCATGGCGATCTTGGTTAAGATAAGCAAAGTACGCAGGATATTATAGTGCATAAGTATGCGAGCAAACGCAAGTGCAGTCTTTGTTCCCTTACTCATAATTCGGTGAGACGGCAATACGACATGACCGATGAGAGATCGGGCGCAGGATCACCGGCTTAACATACTTTCCGAGACACGAGCATGCAACCGCCAACTTCCTGACTCAGAGCTAAGAAATTCCTTAACAGAAGAACTCACACAAATTTTGCCCGACTCCGGACTCGAACCACGCACTTCTCCGTCCTTACGCAGCGCTTGCTACCAATATACCAACGAGGCAGTCAATCACCGTACTGATTTGGCACACTACAACATGCAGTAGGTACTGCATGCATGCATGCAGCATGCAGTTGTACAGTGTCGCGCGAACCCCTTTTATACCGCCGTCGCTGCCGCTACCGCCAAAGCTTGCGTCCAGTTGTCAGCCTGAAAGGTAGACAATAAGAAAATATGTTTTGGGTAGCGGGAGCGCCGCTTTTGAATAAGTTACCTATGATCTTCGCTAGATGGCGCTATGTAACAAGAATAAATAAAATAAACATTTCACAACATCGCATACATTGATCTAATCCCGTGGTAAGTAGCCTAAAGCACTTGTGTTACGGGTATCAGGATCAACAGTGGATATACAAAAATACTTAAATATATTTAATAATACACCCAGACACGGAACAAACACCGATGTTCGTCACACAAATATTTGTCCCGAGTGGGAATCGTACCCACGACTCTTGGAACCGTAGGTAGTAAACCTGGGTCACTAACCACTGTTCCACCGAGCCAGTCATAAATAAGAAGTTTAGCTTGATTTATGAAATTGTAAAATATTGTGCTAAAATAATGTTGTAATAATTATTGTAAATTCTAACTTGATTTAAGAAAGTCATATTGGCCATTATTACTTAAAAATACAACGTTCTTTTCGTTGCATTAATACTTACTGCCCGGAAACTCAAACGCGTTTGACAGACGAATTGGTTCGGATATGACGCGAGACCTTTTTTACGATTGTGTTTTTATCTTAAGAAATAATTCAGTTGAGAAAGGTGGTTAGGATTTGGATTCAGTGTTAGTTATTGTGATTACATATATCAGACTGTAATTTTATTTGATTAATTTGTACTTACGATCGCCGAATGAGAATAGGTAAAACTGTTACTATTGTATGTGGTGTTGTTGCCTGAAGACCCTACGCAGCCCACAGAATGAAGAATAGCGAACTAAACGATAGCCATATCCCTCTGGGGGCTTAGACAAAGTAATAATATCAAATAAAGTAAGAATAAAATGTATGGGATCGACATTAGACGCGTTAACCTAAACAACGACAACGACGTAAAAATATGTGTTGTTCCCTGTCAAGCGAATCAACCTTAATCCCGAAACCACTAAAACTATGTGCTTTATTAATCAAATCCGTATCAAACACACGGTTCAATTAAAATCGTCAGTTTCCTGCAAAATATTTAACGATCAGTTTTCCATTTGTTCCGCGGATTTATTTGACTATTGGAATGGTCCAATTTGAACTATTCCAATCAAATAGTTGTGAATGGGAATTAGATATGGACAAATAGCTTGAACTGTGCTATCATGGGATGACCGTCCTGCAGCGATTTGTTTAAGGGTCCGTAGTAAGCTGGGAACCCTGAGAGTTCGTGTCATTCTGTTTGACTGTTAATATGCGCTTGTAAATTGTCTCTCAAAGCATCGATGGCCGAGTGGTTAAGGTCGTTGCTTGCCATGCGAGAGGTCGCCAGTTCAAACCCCGCCAGGTACCAATGTGTTTTTTAAATTTGAAATTCATATGTACCATCATTCGACGCTTTAACGGTGAAGGAAAACATCGTGAGGAAACCAGCACACCTGAGAAATTTTTCAACGGTGTGTGAACCCATGTCAGAGGCCTAAGGGTGGTTTAAAAACTCTGACACCAAGTTGTTCATCAACCATAGGACAAGAAGAAGAAGAATAGTCTCTCGAAAGGACCACTAGTTATCAGATTGTAAAATTATTCCTTCTCAAGTGACGATTAAACTTTAATTTTAAATTTATGCATGCAATAAATTGAACCAAAAATGTAGCCAACTTGGTCTTGTTCTTTTACATAATATTATAAGCGATCTTGTATTTGTTGGTACTAATTAAGAAAACGTTATTTTGCGATGAATAGTCAATAAGCCATATTATCATACTATCCATAAATCAAAAATTTAAGCAAAGTTGTTCCTCTTGTATAGCGGAACCAGAAACTACTAGTATAAATACACGCCCAAAAAAGGGAAATACGAATGTAAAATATTGTGATGTTTGTTGGCCAATTTATAGAGCTTAATTTCGAAAACACCAAAAATATTAAAAAACAAAACGTATTTCTCAACTGTGGTCGTTAATGAGCTCAAATCGTTATCAAATCAAATCATAATAAATAAATAAATAATAACGCGTCCGACCGATTTCAGCTTTGGCGGCCGATCTCAATTGAGATCAGTCAAGTGCGCAGGACATTTTATAGTGGACAAGTGTGCGCGCAAACACAAGTGCACTCTCTATTCCCTTATTCTCATAATTCGGTGAGACGGCAATCCGACATGGCCGATAAGAGATCGGGCGCAGGACCACCGGATTAACGTGCTTTCCGAGGCACGGGCGTTCAACCGCCAACTTCCTAACTCTAATTTTATTACAGAGAAACTCACACAAATTTTGCCCGACCCCGGATTCGAACCGGGGACCTCTCAGTCCTGCAGCGCTTGCTACCAATGGACCAACTAGGCAGTCAATCATTATAATTAAAGTTTAAATCATACAGTTAAGGTACTTACAACTTACTATCACAGATTTCATATGGTATTTCGACACAGGAACCAAAATGATCATCACTATATCTCATCATCATTCTTACCTAATCTTTTCTCCTAATTGAATGGCTTGAAGTAGCCTCGTCATCATCACCGGACTTGCTGGGGAGCGGATGGCTCTCACCACTACTATTCTAATTAAATTCACACCTTTTAGAAACTAATTCACATCTTGTATAGTCTTAGTTCCTAGTGAATATGCTTACCATGTACCTATGCATTATGTAAAATGTATGTATCACTTTTAATTAATGTGCTCTCATTTTATTTCATAAAACGAAAATGCAATATTGTACGGTGTATGCCACAAGGGCTTTACATCACAACGTACGTTTTCAATTAATGAATGAATGATTTTTCTGTTAATATTTTTTACCCGCATATGTGTCTTTAATGAGAAATCTTTGTATGATGTGCAATTTATAGTTCTCAGAATTATTGGAAATGAAATGTACGAATCAGCAGGGATTAAATTGATTTTTACGAATATGAGTCAAGGGATTTTACTCGAGCTACTTACTTATGCTTTAATTGCCAGCACTTGATGTTGATGGCCAATTATCACTTAATAACACGAAGATACCTTTAATACTTACCTATAATGGTTAAAAAAAGTGGTTGTCAGTCTTCTTTCCAAATTATGATAACGTCCCTTAAACGTAAAAAGTAAAGCTAAAAACAAAAAAATGATATGACTTTAATGAATGCTTTTAACTATATGGTATGTATTTAAAAAAGATAAGGTATGTTGTTTTAAACTGTCATGGTTACACACATTAGAAAACTGAAACTGTCCGGGATATTTACCATGTTGTTTTGTTTTAATGAGCTCCCGATATTTCGGCACTGTTGCAAGCGCCATGATCACGGGGGAACTGTAGGACTGCGAGAATGACGGTAGGTCTAAGTGCAGACATATCGGTCTACCCTCTTTCTCAGTGATCATGGCGCTCGCAACAGTGCCGAAATATCGGGAGCTTATTAAAACAAAACAACATGGTAAGTATCCCGGACAGTTTCAGTTTTCTAAAGTATGTTCGTTCATTTCTTACCTCTTCTCGCATTATCCCCTAAATCAAATTCGCATAAACACAGTTAAAAGAACGGAGAAGGAAAGAATATCTCGAAAAAAAAATATTTGAGAAAATACCATTACTTGGCAAAAAGATGCACCATCTTTTATGCGAAATACACTAGACGAGACTGAGTCTTTTGAAAAACTGCAATTTTATGCAGCGAAGCCTCTGTCAAAAGCAAACATTATACAAATTCATCATCAGCCCATATACTTCCCCACTGCTGGGGCACGGGCCTACCCTAAACTAGGGCGGAATGGCCTTAGTCAACCACGCTAGCCTAGCGCGGGTCGGTTGACTACACAACCGGAGAATTTCTTCGTAGGTTTCCTCACGATGTTTTCCTTCACCGTTAAAGCGTCGAATAATCGTACATATGAATTTCAAATTTGAAAAACACAGTGGTACGTGGAGGGGTTTGAACTGGTAACCCTCTGGACCCTCGCATGGCGAGCAACGACTTTAACCACTCGGCCTCGCTTCTCGTGTTCGTTATACAAATTACACGTGAAAAATCTTCAACCAAAACGTTTCCGCTACCAAGTTCTATGGCACCCGAGTTCGTCGGTCGTTATCAGGACAAGGAACATAACGGAGATAACAGCTCTCTATATAGAACAGTTGCAGACGCCGACTGTGCGTCCCGCCACAGCAAGCCACAAACACAAAGAGAAAAACTGTAAAAAGGAAAACGATAACAACACGTTGGGTGCCATTATAAAGTTGCTGAATTTATTAATGAAACATTGTAATTATTTTCAAGAACTTTTATTAACTATGTTATAAGGCTTATATTTGTAACATTTTGTTGTATGAAATTCTAGCGTCTAAAATAATTGTTTTGAATCGAAATCGTATCGAATACTACCTTTAGTTATTAACAAACTTACCTGTTCTGAATACGTTAATGTAGAAATTATTAATTATTATTATACAAAATTTGTATATATTATACTAATAAGCGACCGAACTACGTCATCTGTTTTAGTACCTAATATTCAATTCATTCAAAATCCTAGCACTGTAGATTTACAGGACCTGAATTCCTTACTCGGCGTCCACATTTTCAGTTATTCTAGGAATATTCTTGTCCATACGTTCTGAGTAATCTGTAACTGTATTTACTTAAGTTTTGTTTTATAATTTATCTTTTCAATCAATAATTAATAAGTAAAATGAAGTTCCTGTTTGTATAATATTGTCTATTATTTCCGCGAGCACTACACATCTTATCTTCTTCTTCTTATAAATAAAAATGAATTGCCGTTCGTTAGTCTGACTAAAACTCGAGAACGCCCGGACCGATTTAGGTAATTTTGGTTTTAAAATGTTCGTGATAGTCCAGGGAAGGTTTATAGTATTGGCGGTATGAAATTCGCCGGGACCACTAGTTTGAAATAAAACTAATTTTACGGATTAAACTCGCGTGTATTGTTATTCTAAACATATTATTTAGAGATCCGACGTTCCGAGCTCTTTACAGCGCTCGTGGTCATGGAATAGACTAAAGTTGCCAGGTTCAGGTTTCTGTTTGTAATATTAAAATAACGATATTCAACTAAATGGGTATGAATCTATAAAGGGTAACAATTACAAAAACACAATATTTTAATAAGTCATTGTGGGCGGACGCGCGTAATGATATAATTTTATAGTTTATTCTAATGAATTTCAATTCATTCTTATAAGACAAAAATTTGTTACATACACCATTTGACAAGAAGAAAAAATGTTAAATAATGCATAAACACTGCCATGAAGCAGTCAAGTTAACCTATTTTATTCAAGCCTTACTTTAACTTTCCTGTATGCAATACAATAATGGCATGTAGTACAACCACTAACCTTCAAGTAAAAGATTTTCAGGGGACATTTTCTCTTTTATCCCAGTAAATGTAGTCAGTAGGAAACATTACTTTATTAGCCGTAATAAGTTACAACCTTTTTATGAATGGTACGACTCTGTCACGTTCAAACACGTGGTTGCCTGCCTTGGGTCAAAGGTCTCAGAATGTTTTGGGCAAAAGGTCAAAGAAGAACGCAGATGAAATTTATTTATAAGACCGTTAAGCGTAGAAGTTTTGGAAAATCTTTGTGCGTCCATTTGGTGGTGTTTAATGAAGTTCAATGTGAATGCACAATTACAAAGTTTACAGTTTGATGGTATGTTAAACGATGTGTTTAAGTATACATATATTATGTAGTACTATATAGATTTAAAAATACAATCACTTATATTATTATTTAACTTAAATATTAGTCTGAGTCCGAACTCACTAGTTTACTATGTATGATTTTAGACTTTCGCGTTCGATTACACTAAATATTAGTCTAGTCTAGTAAGTAGCTATGTATTTGCTACTCCTAATAACGCGTGTAGCCCCATAAAGACTAATATTCACTAGTTTACTATCTTTGATTTAGTCGCAAAACAGAAAGTGTATATAGAAAGTGAAGCAAACTTATCCAGAAAGTAAAGATATATGATTTTTTTTAAACGGCTAGCAATATTACCTGGTGGTAAGCGGTAGTGAGATCCATATATGAGGTCGACAGGCACAATAGACCATAATTATTGAGCCTGTCGCACCCACTCTGAAGGCCTGCTTAAATGCCATTTCACGCCCCGCCCGAAGAGCCCAGGATCATAGGAGGGAGGTAAAAAATGTTCTGGAAGGGATCAATTAATGCAAAACCAGAAGTAAACTCACTTCAAGAACTAACAATTTCCCCACACCCTACAAACCACCAACATACGACTTATTATCTACTAAAATCTTCCAATATAGCCACAAAGCCAGAAGTCTTATTTAAACGAAGACGTCGACCAATCAGCCCTCTCCACTGATAAACCACTCTCGGATACAATTTATTTATTAGGTTTTCCTGTGTTTCACCGTCTTTGTCTTCTGTGGGGGGCGGAAAGGGATGGAAGGGCCCCTTGCGATTGTTTGATTTCCGCGGTGAAGCTTGGCGTAGCTTCGTCGCTAAACGGGTTACGAATAGGGATGGAATTTGCCGTTTTAGGTTTTTTTATCGATAACTAGTGACCCGTTCTCGCTTCGCTTCGGGTATACACACATAACCTAAGCATTTCTTCGTAGGAGTACAGGTTTCCTCACGATGTTTTCCTTTACTGTCAAAGCGACGAATAATCAAAGATATGAATTTGTAAACACATTTTTATGTGGCGGTGTTTGTGCCTCTCACATAACAAGCAACGACCAAAGACGAACAAGTGGTTAAGTGGTTAACCACTCGACCATCGACACACTCACAAAATAAAGAAAGCAAATTATAAACAGCACAGCCTCTGGAGTTACGATGCCACATTTATTCGGACGCATTCAACAACTTCTATCTTGTAAACGAACAATAAACACTTATCGATAATTCATGTGACATCACTAGCGACACATCCCGTCGATTATGCTCACGATAAGCTGCCACATCATGGGTGTAATGCAGTTGACATTCGCATGGTGAAGGCTTTGTTCTTTAAGGTTCTGTATCCAAAGGCTAAACATACATACACACATACTTAAAATCACGCCTTTTTCCCAAAGGGGTAGGCAGAGATCACTTCCTACCATGTCCTAGCACACCACTTTCGCTTCATCCACATCCATTAACCTCTTCATGCATGCTCGTCGATTACGGGGGAAAAACAGGACCCTAATAATAATATCCCCGGACCCTAACAATGGAGATTAGCTAACTGCAGGACATATTATAGTGCACAAGTGTACGCGCAAACACAAGTGCATTCTCTGTTCCCTTACCCCCATAGTTCTTTGAGACGGCAATCCGACATGACCGATGAGAGATCAGGCGCAGGACCACCGGCTTAACGTACTTTCCGAGGCACGGGCGTGCCACCGCCAACTTTTTGACTCCGGGCTGATTAATTTCGTAGCAGTAAAACTCGAACTCGAACTCGACTCGAACCGGGGACTCCTTACGCACTTGCTACCAATAGACCACCGGGGCAGTCAACAGGACCCTATTACTAATACTGCTGCGCTGGACGCACTGAAATTGTTATTGCTATTTAATTTTTTTCCATCTTTATTGTTTTAATTATTATCCGGAAAGCTGAAATAACATAAAACTCCACTTTTATTACGTACATTGTTTTGTATTGTTATTATATGTATAGCTCCAACTTAAATGTACATACGTACTTTCAATTTAGGCCTTTACAAATTCAGGTTGTCTTATAGCGGACTTATAGACAAAAAAACCGGCCAAGTGCAAGTTGAACTCGCGCACTAAGGGTTCCGTACCAATTACGTATTACGACACCCCCCCCTCCCCTAATATCAGTACTATTGATTTTTTTGTATTTGTTATTATAGCCGCAACGGAAATACATCATTTGTGAAAATTTCACCTTTCTAGCTATCACAGTTTATGAGATACAGCTTGGAGACAGACAGACGGACAGACGGACCACGCAGGCTTAGTAATAGAGTCCCTTTTTGACCTTTTAGGTACAGAACCCTAAAAAGTGATAAGAAGTACTTACCACACACCGTGTATATTCGGCTTAACGTTGCTCCTTCGCCCTCAACGGTCATACAAACTTCGAAAAAGCCAAAGAGCAAAGACAAACAGAGGTTGCACTCGAAACGTACAGATTAGCGTACACCCGCCGCCACTTGCGATCTAGGGCTGGTCATAACCAAATACTTAACTACACTCACAATTGTTGACGTATGGGATCAATCTAAATAAATAATAAGGCGTCCGACCGATTTCAGCCACGGCGGCCGATCTCAATTGAGATCAGCCAAGTGCGCAGGACATATTATAGTGCACAAGTGTGCGCGCAAAGACAAGCGCACTCTCTATTCCCAGAGATATTTCGGTGAGACGGCAATCCGACATGACCGATGAGAGATCGGGCGCAGGACCACCGGCTTAACGTGTTTTCCGAGGCGCGGGCGTTCAACCGCCAACTTCCTAACTCCGTGCTGAGTAATTTCATTACAGAAAAACTCACACAAATTTTGCCCGACCCCGGACTCGAACCAGGGACCTCTCGGTCCTTACGCAGCGCTTACCAATAGACCAACGAGGCAGTTCTAAAAAAAGGAAGGAAAGAACGAGGAAGTTTTTTTTCTGGGATCCATCTACCAGATGGACCGATGACCTGGTGGTGTAGATCCGTGGGTTTTGATGGGAAGCTATAATAATTAATTTTAAACTGTCATGGTTACACACATTAGAAAACTGTACGAGTGACGTGTGAACTACCCGTTCACCCGTGATCATGGCGCTTGCAACAGTGCCGAAATATCGGGAGCTCATTAAAACAAAACAACATGGTAAGTATCCCGGACAGTTACAGTTTTCTAAGCTATAATAATTGTCGAGTATTTGTCTGTGGTACATAGCACATGTTGTAGCGGCAATGGCTCTTGCGTCAACAGTCGTGGTTTTGGATGTTGTGTTATATTTTTCTTTTTACTATAACTTTTTTCATTCGTATTTATTATTCTTACCTAATGTAGAAGCATTTTTCTTTATCTAGCCTATGACGTCCCACTGCTAGGCAGATCCTCCCCCAATTTACTCCATGTTTAGCATAATTCTGGAAGATGTTTTACGACCACTGTAAAGTTTTGAAAACGACGATTCATCCCGGATGGGAATCGAACCCACGACTGTTGGAACCGTAGATAGTAACCCTGGGTCATTAACTACTATTCCACCAAGCCAGTCCAATTAGGTTTACCAGGTGTTAGAATAAAGCAGGACATACGTAGGATTTTTGATTGCTTGTCCGGCCAAAATAAGCGGCATCCAGCCTGTTAGGATTTTTCAATTTCGAAATTCGCGCACGGATCGAGATCGAATCACGCCAATCGCGCTTTTTTTTTAAGTAACACCAAAATTTTTCAAAAATGTGAGACGTCCGGATTTTTCGGAAATTTTTTTTTACACTTTTTAAAAAAAAAATGGACAAAAAAACAAGATGTCCGGATTTTTTTACCCGAATGTCAGGACAAACTCACAGGTCTGTCCGGCTTTTGCGTCTGAGGACCTGGCAACCCTAAGTAAAATCAATTTAAATGTGAAGTTTTCGTTCAAATATAATAGACACACACACCAGTTCATAAGATGTGTTTATTCAACGAGTAATCGCCAAGTCAGTAAAAGGTTTCGATGGACACGCCACCCATACGGACACAGCCTGTGGACACAGACACACGGACATACGGACACATAGATAGGGTTTGCCCCCTGGTAAACCAATCGCTGCGCTATTGCCATTTTGTATCACAGTGACACACATGAATGTCGTCTGGGCATTTGTGATTTTTTATTTTACTATTGATTTTTAATTTTCGATATTGTATGTTTGTGTGTCTCTTGGTACAAATAAACAATTATTCTATTCTATTCTAGATATAGATCATCATCATCATCATCAGCCCATACCTGTCCACTGCTGGACATAGGCCTCTCCAAATGCACGCCACTTCTTTCTATCCTCGGCTCGGCGGATATAGATCGCTTAATTCATATTATTTTAGGTATGGTCTTGAAGGATTATGACGTATGCATGTTTTAAATAAATATTCACAATATTACAGGAATGGATTCAATTATCCTTTTATCTTCTTCTAGGATCCTATTATCTTCTTCTCTATCTTTGTCTGCATTTTTCCAATTTAAAATTTTACGTTAATGATCAAGTCGTATTTAAAAAATACAATAATAAATCTGTGGTCTTTTTCTTTTATAAAATTAATAATTTAATTTAATAATAACCCAAAGAACGCCGAGGCAACTGTTAATTAAAGCAACTCTGAAGTATGATTTACGTCAAAAATTTATTTAATATTTTAATTTACTGCATATTATGTACCAGTATAAGTAACTCTATACAAAATAAATGTCATTATTTAATAAAAAAGACATGAGAATAACCTACTGAGGGTAACTAAATAGCCCAGTAGAATTAGTCAAAAAGAAATAGAGGAAGATCCCAGAGCTGCCAGACGTCACTTATTTTCTAATGGACAAAATATACACTGTGAAATTTTATACCAGAGCCGCTCTAAGTTGGCCGATTTGCTACATGTCAGACTGACTGCACTAGTGAGGAACAACGGTAAAATTGCCGAAGTATATAAGTAACAGTTATTTCCACTTTATAACCAAGCAAGGTCTAATTATAACAAATTTTTATTAAAAACATTAATTCACATCCAAAAGATTGAATTTAAGTTCCTTATTTATAAATATATTTATTTTTAAAATACAATACTTATTAAATCCTTCATCCTATTTTTAAAAAATACCTGGTGAGTATTACCCACTACGTCACTATGAAAACGTGTCAAACGGCGTAACCTTGTAAAAGCGTAATACAGAGTGGAAATTTTACGTTTTCTTTTTATAATTTATTTATTTAAGATTACCAACAAGATTACATTAACGATATGATATAAGTAACATGACCAGATGAACATTTAGATAAACGCAAACTTAATTATAGGTGACAACTACATGCATTTCAGACAACAGACATATTAAATTTTATCTAGTTTAAAATTCTAGTTAATAATCTAGTTAATAATTCAATTATTTTAGGTAATAAAAGACAAATAATTAGATAATTGGGTGGTAGGTTAAAAGTTGTTCTTTATGATTCGCTAAATATGTTCCTCTTAACAAGGATAAATGCAAAATATAAAATAAAAAGTGTCAAATCAGTCTTCTAAGAAGGTTAACTGGCTCGGTGGAACAGTGGTTAGTGAGTAGTGACCCTGGCTGGCGGTTCCAAGAGTCGTGGGTTCGATTCCCACTCGGGACAAATATTTGTGTGATGAACATCGGTGTTTGTTCCGTGTCTGGGTGTGATTATGTATTTAAAAATATATATGTATGTATATTATACCGGAGCCGTTCTTAGAAGACTGATTTGACACTTTTTATTTTATATTTTGCATTTATCCTTGTTAAGATGAACATATTTAGCGAATCATAAAGAACAACTTTTAAAAATAAGACGTTATTTCAAAATGTCAAATGCACCTAATTATCTAATTATTTGTCTTTTATTACCTAAAATAATTGAATTATAAAAAGAAAACGTAAAATTTCCACTCTGTATTACGCTTTGACAAGGTTACGCCGTTTGACACGTTTTCATAGTGACGTAGTGGGTAATACTCACCAGGTATTTTTTTTAAATAGGATGAAGGATTTAATAAGTATTGTATTTTAAAAATAAATATATTTATAAATAAGGAACTTAAATTCAATCTTTTGGATGTGAATTAATGTTTTTAATAAAAATTTGTTATAATTAGACCTTGCTTGGTTATAAAGTGGAAATAACTGTTACTTATATACTTCGGCAATTTTACCGTTGTCCCTCACTAGTGCCTTTGAGTATAAAGCCACTGGAGATGCCATACACGGGCGACCCCCTCCGGCAAAGTACATTGGTCAACTGTTCAAACACGTTTAATAAAACTACTTGTCGCTGCCATTTTGCATTGATCCCTGTCGCGTGACGTTTCTCTTGAAAAATGGTTAGTTGTGCAGTATTCTCATGTAAAAGGCGATCGAGAGTTCAAATTCGCAACAAGAGCGCGTTTCGTATCATATCTAAGTGTTTTTATTAACTTTTAAACGTGTATTTAAGAAGAATTGCTATTAAAATAAAAAGTCGTTACGATACGTAAACGACAGATAAAAATAAACAAGAATACAGTGGTACAGGGGCTAGTGATGTTACAAAGTCAAAAAGAGACTCGACATTTGAATGAATCATTCACTCCCTGCAGTTAGTTTTATAATCCGTTTTTTACTTTAATTTTGAATTAAATAAAGGTAAACGAATGTTATATTTAAATCTTGTAAGATGAATTTGAAAAATTACTTTTCTTTCCTCTGGTCATACGATATTGAAATTTAGTCTGAATATGAAAAGAATTCTGTGACTCCCTTAGAGAATTTTTAAAGACATAGATATTTTAACCGGAGCCTCTCAGTACATTTTCTCACCATTTTAACACCAGAAATAAACATAGGTTTGCTGTTTCAGGCTTCAAAAGACTGGAAAGTCGTTCTTGGGTTTAAGCACAAAATTGTTTAATAAGATCCCACAAAATGTTATTGAATTACCTTTTTATAATTTCAAACTTTTTATTAAGTCGTGTCTTGTGAAAAAAGCATATTATAAAGTAGAAGACTACTTAAATGATAAAAATCCATGGACATGATGAGCTGCTCGCTTGGACATCAATGAATTATGTAATATGTGATTAATTTATTTACAACTTGACGTGCAAAAGTATTTCATGAAAATCTATTTGCAGAATTAATTATTATTTCATTATTTCATTTCATTATTAATTGTAGCAATAAAATATTTCGAGGCTATATCCGGGGCTATGAGTGTATGTGTTATGCATACTATACCATAAACTAGTAAACTAGTATTTATATAATAGAAGTGTATGTCCTTTTCGATTTCCAAAAGATCAAAAGATAAAGGATATATGGAGAAAATTTTGTAACAACGAAAATCATTCTTGGAAACCCACACGTAGGTACAAGTGTTATCTAAAATGCTAATAGCAGAAAGACATTGATTAAAGGTGCAATACTTTCTTTGCGAACATGTCCTTGTTTGGTAAGTAATTTAATTTCTTTACTTTTCTTGAATCTGTTACTGCTTCTATATAGCACATTGTATATTCAGTTTTTTCCCATGCAATCAAACTTAGGATTAAATTAAAATATTAGTTTTTTGTACTTATCTTCGAAATCTAGAGGCTTAGGTCATAAATGCACACAAACAGACAGACACACATATAAATAAACATTTAATATCTTAATTTTTTTTACATTTAACAATTTTAAAATAATCAGTACAAGATAGTTCAGTTCATTCACCAAACTGATTTTATTTTATTCTTTGTGTCATCACTATTTTTTTCGTATGTGTTTTGCGTAGTTACGTGAAAACTTTGTTTGTGTGCGTGTATTGTTCGAAGTGTTGAACATTTTTGTAGTGTGTGTTTATCGTTACAGCAAAATTTGTGTCTGTTGAGTTATTAATTTTTTGGTGGTGTGCTGTACGTGTTTACCTCGCCCCCGCTAAAAGTGGCGAAAAATTTAGTTAGAAGCGTTGACGTTATGGCATCTCCAGTGGCTTTATACTCAAAGACTAGTGCAGTCAGTCTGACATGTAGCAAATCGGCCAACTTAGAGCGGCTCTGGTATAGTGGTTGTTTTCCCGTGGTAGAACGACTTGCCTTTAGTAATACTATCGAATCATGCAAATCATTCCCCGAAAAAAAAATTTTTTTTTCGATTTTTCTAATAATAATTTTCCAACTCGGAAACGAGAGAAGCTATCGTTGTTTTTGAAGATGTGACGTATTCAGGTACTGCTTGCCGCATGAAATCGATGCTCAAAGCTAAAGAAGTTCTACAGCCTAAGTCATAAAGCGGTTCGAACGTGCTTTCGAGTTACGGTTAAACCTTTCGTAAAACCGGCATTTATTGATTTTACAAAAAAATAACTGCACACATCTTTTGTACTACTAAGATAGAATCATTTTACTGCGGGAAAACAACCACTAAAATTTCACGGTGTATACGATTGAGTAGTGGTGGGGTGTACTATCATCATACGACTAGTTGCTACCTTGACCAGACGGCCATTTTTCAGATATCAACCAATCAAATTAATTAGAAAAGAAAATAAGTGACGTCTGGCAGCTCTGGGATCTTGGACCAAAAGGCTAATTCCACAAAGCATAAATGTATACTAGAATCCGTAATTCGACGGAGTAGTTTGACAACTTCAAATCGCATTATGTTGCCAGGTTAAGCCTAGTGTTGTTTGCATCGATAATTTTTGATCCGATTCGATCAGAACAAAAAATCGATTTTTTTTTCGTATTAATTTATTATTAAAAAATTTAATGTGCAAGCTCCATATTATATTTTTATGAAATAAATTGACTTGATGTACTAATCAAGAAAATTTCGATTGTTGTTAAACAAAGATACTGGCACGATTTCGCATTACTTAATTGTAGCAGTACTGTTGGCTAGTGAAATAATGGTTGACATGATGACGCTCACCTTCATTTGTAAATCATTCGGCTTCCGTACCTTG
Source organism: Maruca vitrata (assembly GCA_039566165.1). Taxonomy (NCBI): domain Eukaryota; kingdom Metazoa; phylum Arthropoda; class Insecta; order Lepidoptera; family Crambidae; genus Maruca; species Maruca vitrata. The sequence goes on from CM076940.1 coordinate 10,011,534, forward strand.
GATTGTTTGATGCGATTGTATTTCTCTGTTCATATAGCATATTATAGGTACTTATTGTTTTGTTTTTCAGTTGATCAGGGCTCCAACCTCCAACCAACTCCAACATTTTTATACAATACCTCTTAAAATTATTAAAATAATGCAGACATTTTTCACTTTCTTTTTAATTTGGTTAAAATAAATTAAGCGGTGTTGTTAGATAACCGGCGATTTATTCTTAGACCGGATAATTCTGTCGATAATTAAATATACCATTAACCTCATCACTATTTATTTTTTCTAACACATGGTAACACTCTATCTGTCAAACTACTCCGTCGAATTATGGATTCTAGTTTAGTTAAGCATTTTTGATGTACACTTAGTAAGCAAATAAATTACTTAATTTGATTTAGTATGTTGTATGGCTTGGTATGGGCATGTTATGAGGAGGGAAGAAAGCCATGTGACTAGAAGAGCGATGAGTATAAATGTCAACGGTAGAGGAAGGTCGAAGAAGACATGGATGGATTGCGTGAGAGATGATATGGGAGTGAAAGGAGTAGACACAGAGCTGACGAATGACAGGCCCGAGTGGAAGAAGTATACATGTTGCGCCGACCCCACTTAGCGTGGGACAAGGGCAGGAAAATGATGATGATGATCATGATGGTATATGTTGTTAGTGTGACCCGAATATGCATCTTCGAAAACATACATTGGATAAAAATATCCATTTTCATGTCAATTTGTCATAGTTCCAAGCAATAGCCTTATACAGTCGAGAATACAAAACGCTTGCGCGATGTAAAAAACGTACAGCGCTATCTGTTGGCATCACTTAGAACTACGTTGTATGAATAATATTAAATGTTACATTTGACATGTTTACTGCATAGTTATATTTTGTTAATTTATTATAGGTATTACTATTTATCTATTATATTTATTATACTTCACTGTATAATCTGAGCTTGGGGGTGGAGCACTGGTGACTTGTATCACGGGTTTTTAACGGAACCTTTTTCAAGCACCAGTCTCTCACATTCGGGTTTCATATGATACAAATTGTACTCACCTAGACTAAGCACTCTGTAACCTATTTGTGAGAGAAAATAAACATCTTTTTACTTACTTTACTTTACTTTACTATTTATCTTTGATAATTAGACATACATTTTCTAAATAGTTAAGTACAACGACAAAATACACTTCTATCGTGCCCTAGTTTTGCTTCGAAGAACAGAACAATTGTGAAGTACCTCTATTCAATGTTAACACTGCACCGTATTTCACATGGCCGGTTTCACGGCGTATTGAATGTGTAATTTTCTAAGTGGTCTAGCACATAGCGATGCTTTGTCCCCCCTTCCCCCTTCGGTGGGGGTGTCGCTTTCTGGGACAAGGTCACTGCGCTTGCTGCAACGTCCTGACTGAATAATATAATGCAACTTATGCATCTCATGATAGAAAAGACGAGATGAAATAGGAGATTTGTAGTTGTTATACTCATTTATATAATACTTACTAATATAATTAACTAGCTAACCCGGCGAACTTCGTACCGCCTTAACGTAGCTTTGATGCACTACTTTATTTTGTTAACCGACTTCAAAAAAGGAGGGAGTCTCTCAATTGGACCGTTTATTTGCTTTTTATAGTTGACAGTCGTCCCATCTTAGGTATGCCGTATGAGTAAGTATCTATTCAATTTGAACTGGAATCCATAATATCCTGCATATAAAATTTAATCCTTATTTCCCTGGTCTAATATATAACTGAGATCTTTACTAATCGCATATTTTTACTCATATCCAGCAATTTATTTATTTATTTATTTATTTAAGGAAACATACAGCTTTTTTATTGTACATTATAAACTAAGTTAAATTAGGTTGTGCACTAGCAATTAAAGTTTCCAATGTTAAGTTTTACACAATACAATGCTGAGAAGACACTCACTCGACACAACAATAATACATTAATATTTAAACTATAATACTATAATGCACATCTGACATCACACTGACCTTAGAAGACGGCGATACTTCGTCAACTTCTCGTGGAATATGTCAAGATGCACAAAGGTTTTATTATATGCACTGGCTGCTCTTACAACAAAACTATTCTTAACATAATTAGTTCGACACAGAGGAATGTAAAATGTATTTTTCAGTCGAGCATTAAGTCTAGGGCACAAAATTTTTAATTTGTTTAATAGGTAGGGCGAATCAATAAGATTATTAATAATTTTATATAAAAATAGTTGATCTCTAAAATTGCGTCGGGATGTTAATGATTCTATTGAATTTACGTTACAGTTCTTAAATTTAAATTTTAATCGTCTAATGAATTTATTTTGGATGCATTGAAGTAAATTTTGGTATTTCTGATATTGAGGATTCCAAACAGTGGAGGCGTATTCTAACTGAGACCTTACATATGCGTTATAAAGTAAAATAAGAGTATTTACGTTTCTGAAATCTGTTCCCTGACGAAAGATGAAACCTAGTAGCTTGTATGCCTTAGCGGTAATCTTATTAATATGTGATTCAAAATATAAACCACAATACAATAATTGCTTTCAAATGACTTCATTTGGCGTAACAAAATTTATTCGAACCCGTTTTTTGTCTACTTTCAAGGTAAATAAGGATAATGGCAAAAACTATGAGTTAATTTCAGAACGCAACAAACTTCGCATAGCTTATTTAGTGATCTATGGTAATTTAACCGCGCCAACAATAATTTTACTAAAGTTTTTGATAAAGTTTGTTTTGTTTTAAAGACAAAAAAGTTTTCTGTTTGCTAATAAGTGTTTGTTAACCAAATTTAGTTCACAGCTTAATATCGATTTTTGATAACTCCCAATATCACAATAGGCCTTTTTTGCTGGCTGCTGGATGTAGAAGGTATACTATTAAAATAATGGTTTGATATTTGGAATTCTCCCCAAGATATTACAGTTTCAATAGCACATCATTTGGGTGAGCTCAAAACGCTTCATACAAATGTCGCAGCACACTATGACGTCACAACGTGTAATACTGTATGCATATCGTAAGAACTTTGTTCAGCAGCTATATCAAATGTTGACTATACGAATATATTTTCATAGTGAAAGTTACTACAAATTTTGTATTTTATAAGATGGCATAGCATTTTTAGATTCGCACTTTTGAAATGGACTTTCCCACCCAACTTCAAATGTCTATTATTGTCTCAAATCCTGAGAAATTTTAATTTCGATTTGACTAATGTTATAAATTTACCTATATCTTACTATTATTGTGAAATCGCAGGCAAAAATTGACTTAGAAAACTACCCTATTGTGTAGGCCGATGGTTGTTCGACAATCGATCTTCACCAAATTGTTGTGCAAACGCTGATCACTTCTTTTGCTGAATTTCCCATAAAATATATTTGCAAAAATCTCGTGTGTGTGTAGATTTAATATCTACTTATCAGTTTGATACAGGTATGAACCGTATTTATTGTAATGCGATCAGCTCGTCTTTTCTTCTGAACCAAAAACGTGATGATTGAAAAATGTTTGTCAAAGAACCTTCTTTATCATTTAGTCACTATAGATATCGAATTTTGTCAATAAACGAACATGACAATTAGATATCACTATATTGCTAAATGAAAATCCATGAAATAGACAATAATTGAATAATATATAGATGCATGTTGTCGATTCAAGACCCTTATAATAATCTGAGGTATTATTTTCGGAAATAAAAATTCAAACAAATACCTTACACAAATTAATGTCTAAAACAAATACCTAAATATGACAGTACCTAAAGTTTCGAGACATTTTACAAAAAAAATATTTCTGGACGCACTCATGAATAGTTGTTACAGTATTTAACAGGATTGGACAACGATACTCCAATTATGAAGTCTTTTTAGACAGATGTGAATTTAACACTACCAGGAAAGTACCCCTTAGAAATCGATACTCAGCGGCAACGATTCTCGATTTGTAACTAATTTTAATCGAATTAACTTTCAAAAACTAAGGTTAATAGAAATTGTTGAAAGAACAAATAAGACATGCAAAACTTACAATCTTGTTTTTTGTCGAAAAAAAAATACACGATTACATGTTTAGTATAATAATTATATAGATATACACCGTGAAATTTTAGTGGTTGTTTTCCCGCAGTAATATGATTCTATCTTAGTAGTACAAAAGGTGTATGCAGTTATTTTTTGGTAAAATCAATAAATGCCGGTTTTACGAAAGGTTTAACCGTAACTCGAAAGCACGTTCGAACCGCTTTATGACTTAGGGTGTAGAGCTTCTTTAGCTTTAAGCATCGATTTCATGCGGCAAGCAGTACCTGAATACGTCACATCTTCAAAAACAACGATAGCTTCTCTCCTTTTCGAGTTGGAAAATTTTTATTCTGAAAAAAAAAAAGTCTTTTTTCGAGGAATAATTTGCATGATTCGATAGTATTACTAAAGGCAAATCGTTCTGCCACGGGAAAACAACCACTAAAATTTCACGGTGTATAGATATATAATGACGTGAATAATTATAGTCAAGTTTTTAAAAAATTACGCTGAGTTTAAAAGACCATAACAGTTATACTCTCGTGTAAAAAACTCCTCATTGAAGCAGCCCCATTGCCGCCAGATTCATTTTCATTCGCGAATGATCGGTTTAACTAACTGAATACTTGAGGCACGTCACTATGTTTAAAAGTAAAACATAAAACCATAGTACGTAACTGCATTCGCGCAAAAAAATATTATTATATTTTGAAGTTCAGATTTAGAAACAATTGTTAGATCAAAAACAATAAGTAAATTAAGCTTGTGAATTAATTGTAGAGTGCTTTTGTATAATTGTAAATTTTTTAAATGACGATTTACCAAACACAAAAAAAGATATTACATTGCATTTAAATGAAACGTGCAGAGTTACGTTCTTCGAAATGTCAAAAAAGCTTTTATAATTGGAATAATGTTTAACAAAATGACTGACGTTTCATGTCAAGTCCCACGGGAACTCTGTCAAACGGGATAAAAAGTATCCTATGTCCGTTTCCTGGCTCTAAGCTACCTCCCTACCAATTTTCAGCCAAATCTGTTCAGCCGATCTCGAGTTATAAGTGGTGTAACTAACACGACTTTCTTTTATAAATATAGATGTTATATATGTCACTCTTTTTATTCCAGAGAAGGACATTAATATTTTACAAATAAAAAAAATATTAATCCAATATTGTATCATTAAATGGCTGTAAAATTTACTGGACGCAATCAGTTTTCTCATCCCACAATATTTTTTTCAGGCGGGATTCAAACACACGACTCCTGGCGCTACAAAGTCAAAGTCAAAGTCAATCGTTTATTGATCACATTATTAACATAAACAAGTACACAACAAATCACAACATTACTTACAAAACTTAAACTAAAACACACACGTGACAGTAAGAAGATAAAGAAACTAAGAATAAAAGTAAAGTAAAGTAACAGTTAAACTTATCTCGGAATCAGATATAGGTAGATATAATTGGATCATCAATGCAGAACCGCTATACAAACAGAATAATAATAATTTCCATTTTACCATTTGTGCTTAAATAATTTTGAAAAATCTCTTCAATATTTTACACCCGCAGTTTTATAATATCGTTTCGTATGCACACAAAAACAAAGTGTTGTTTTTTTAAAATCACACAAAACCAATATGGCGCGTGTATTTCACACATTCCACTTTAATAACCTCATGAATATAAAAAATAGCATGTTTTATTAATAAATAAAGGTTCACAAATTCGAAGGGCAATTCCAAACCCAATAAAAAGCAAAATTCGTCTGTCAGAAAGGCACAAACGGGGCATAACACTAAATTCTCATCCCAACCTAAATACACGACCTTTACAATTTTCTCCTAAAGGAGGGAGGTGTGTTTGCAAAGGAAAATGGGCCGTAAGTCAACACGGTAAGCCACTTTGTAGCGTGGAGTGAGGGCTGTTAGAGATTTGAAAGGATCTGGTGAAAGAAGACGGAAATCGGCCGAGTAGTAGAGACACGAGGCGGGGATCGCGCGGTGGGGAGCGGAAGCGGACTACTTAGCAATCGCAACTAATTAGAGATACTCGTAGGTATATTTTTTTCCCATTACATGGCAACGGTCTCTTCCACATTTGTCTAAAGCTCTATTGAAAATGAAAATACAATACAATCCAATACAATACAATCACAAAATTTTCTTTAAATACAAGTGATTGAATCCGCCTTTTAAGTATACACAGATACTTGTGTCAGGAGGTCCCGCTCTTACTGGCTCGGTGGAACAGTGGTTAGACTGACTGGCTCGGTGGAACAGTGGTTAGTGACTCAGGTTCAAAACCTACGGTTCCAAGAGTCGTGGGTTCGATTCCCACTCGGGACAAATATTTGTGTGACGAACATCGGTGTTTGTTCCGTGTCTGGGTGTATTATTAAATATATTTAAGTTTATTTGTGTATCCACTGTTGATCCTGATTTCCGTAACACAAGTGCTTAAGCTACTTACCACGGGATCAGATCAATGTATGTGATGTTGTGTAATATTTATTTATTTATTTATTTACTATGACTAGATATTATGTTACACTTTAGGTGTGATTGGTATGCTTCAGAAAAAAAAATACATTCGTTTCTTTTGAATTTTCACAAGTTTAGAGTATGAGAAAGACATAGGGTACCATTCACCCGAAAATATTGCGGGATTTACGGAATGTATTTTGATTAAGAACTAGACAATACACTAGATGGCGCGTGAGAAAAAATCTGCTTCCGTGGGAATTTGATGTCGGAGAAGCGAAGCCAAGCTAGTCACTACATAGATTGAAGCAAAGACGCGTCTGTCTGTCCCAATGTATGCTTACCTAACTCTTTAAAACACAAAGGATCTTGATGCGGTTTTTTAATAGATAGAAAAATTTAAGATTTAGGTTTTTTTGTATTCCATATCCGAAGCGAAAGCGGGTCACTAGTTATATGTATTTAATCGCTATCGCTCATGAGCATGTCCTAACCGCTACAGACACAGGGCGTGAATAAATTTAACGTATTAACGCTGCGGAGACGATGCCGAGGACGGAATAGTTTCACGAATATTAAACTGAAACAATAATAAATTTATTGGAGATTTTCACTCGTAATCGGCGGAGCTATAAAAGTATATAAAACACATACAACTGCAAACATAAGTCTATGTTATTGCATTTTTTTGCGTAGGCCAATTTCAAAGACTATTAGCCAACTGGGTTGAATGTTTATACAAATTACAAATTAAAAAAGTAGGTATGCAAATAAAATAAGCGCACTCTCTCTGTATGTATCTGTTTCTCTACTATCGTACTTACCACAAGATAACAATTCGACTTCAGAAATAGTAACCTTATGGAATCCCACACATTGAAAAAAATATCTGAGTAAATAGCTCTATACACCGTGAAATTTTAGTGGTTGTTTTCCCGTGGCAGAACGATTTGCCTTTAGTAATACTATCGAATCATGCAAATTATTCCACGAAAAAAAATTTTTTTTTTTTTCGATTTTACAGAATAATAATTTTCCAACTCGAAAATGAGAGAAGCTATCGTGGTTTTTGAAGATGTGACGTATTCAGGTATTGCTTGCCGCATGAAATCGATGCTTAAAGCTAAAGAAGCTCTAAACCCTAAGTCATAAAGCGGTTCGAACGTGCTTTCGAGTTACAGTTTAACCTTTCGTAAAACCGTTAAACATTTATTGATTTTACCAAAAATGAACTGCACACATCTTTTGTACTACTAAGATAGAATCATTTTACTGCGGGAAAACAACCACTAAAATTTCACGGTGTATATGTATAGATCTTCTGACTTTCTCTTAGCTTTTATGGCGGCTAGTTGGTACAACCCTAATTGATTGTAACATTAAGTTATTTTAAGTGTGTATCACTAAACTCTGCTATGTTTGTTTTTATGAATATGACCTTCATTTTACAGTATAAACGTGGTGCCACTAAGATTTCCCCACCTTCATAAATTGAGCCAGAAAATTACCCATTCCTCATCGTCCCTACATAAAATAGTTTGTCAACACACAACCAGTATGAAGCCCCACTTCTGCACCGGTCCGTAGCTTTTTAAATAAACTAAAGTAACAAATCTCTTTGATCGCTGCGAGTCGGTAGTTCGGCACAAAATTATAACTTGCCAAGTTTGGTAGCGAGCGAACTAAAACACAAGCGCTGTAGCGATGGTCGAACGGACCCTTTACACTGTTCAAAGTAGATACTTTTTTTTTTTTGGAAAAAAGCGTCGATGGCCGAGTGGTTAAGGTCGTTGCTTGCCATGCGGATGGTCGCCAGTCCAAACCCCGCCAAGTACTACTGTGTTTTTCAAATTTGAAATTCATATAAACGATTATTCGACGTTTTGATGGTGAAGGAAAACATCGTGAGGTAACCTGCACACCTACGAAGAATTTCGTAGTAGTCAACCAACCCCACTTGGCCAGCGTGGTTGACTAAGGCCTTATCGCCCTAATTCAGGATAGGCCCGTGTCCCAACAGAAATAATAATAATAATAATAATACTTTATTGCCAGAAATATGTTACATTAGTGTTTGATTCCCCTGTGCTCCAAAATGCCTATTTTATACATATTGCCTATTTTGTCTGTCTTCCACTCTACATGCTTTTGCCTAAAAGCCTGTAGAATGGAAGACAGACAGTGGGGATGTGTATGGCCTGATGATGACTATTTTTTATAAATGACCTCGAACTGCACCAGATGGTAAGCCGTTGTGAAATCCACATTATGATGTCGACAGGCACAATAAACTCTATTGCGCCCGTAGACCGCACCCTGAAGGCCTGCTTAGATACCATTTCACGCCCCGTATGAGGAGCCCAAAATTTTGCTGTAGAAGCAAGTTTTACTTACTACCTCATCAAAATTTTGAAAACTTTTTTGTTAGTTTTTTTGCTATGCAAAGCAAAAAAAGCGTCGATGGCCGAGTGGTTAAGGTCGTTGCTTGCCATGCGAGAGGTCGCCAGTTCAAACCCCGCCAGGTACCAATGTGTTTTTCAAATTTGAAATTCATATGTACCATCATTCGACGCTTTAACGGTGAAGGAAAACATCGTGAGGAAACCTGCACACCTAAGAAGAAATTCTAAGGTTGTGTAGTCGACCAACCCGCACTTGGCCAGCGTGGTCGACTAAGGCCTTATCGCCCTAGTTTAGGGTAGGCCCGTGCCCCAGCAGTGGGGACGTATATGGGCTGATGATGATGAAGCATTAATTTAAACGTTTCAATAGAAACAGTAACTGAAATGTTTATAGATTTGAAGTAGCATCGTCAAGTGTAAACCGTGTGTCGGATCGCCCCGAGCGATAAGGCCGCCTCAGACACTATCTGATGCTTCAAAGACCGAGTTCTCGCGATCTATAAGATAATTATTTCGTGTTTCTTGACAATTTTATGTTTTCCGAGAACTAGAGGAGCTATTTTATTTATTAGTTAGGTGGGAACGCCGAATAGTGTTTCTGACATGTTATTTAGCTCGCATAGTCAATTAGTACTTAGTCTACGAAGTTTTCTAACTATTATAGAAGGAATTTCAGCTACATAGGTAGTTTATTCATATTTTTTGACTAGAACTCTACTTAGCACTATAAATACAAATAAAATAAAATACTTTACATACTTAAATGTTTAATTATTGACAAAACAATAATTATTGAATATAATTACATTCACACTTACCTATACTTCAAAATTAAAGTGGTTGCCACTTGTTTGGTAAAATATAATAACTATTAATTTAGTTAAAGGTTTTTGTAAATTGTTTAGGTTCACCATATTCCTGATAGTTGTCGTAAAATTATGCAACTATAAATGCATGCATACATAAAATCACGTCTTTTTCCCAGAGGGTAGGCAGAGATCACTTCCTGCCATGTCTACGGTCCTGGCACACCACTTTCGCTTCATCCACATTTATCAACCTCTTCTTGCATGCTCGTCGATTACGGGTACTTTTGATTTCAGCTCTCTCTTGAAGATTTGACCTATTAGGCCATGAATGGTCTTTTCTTGGTCTTCCCCTGTCTCCATCTCCATCTCCATCTCCATTTATACCCTCTCCATATAAACGTAAACACAAGAAAATATCACACAAACAAACAATCAAAATTTTGCAGAGCACTTTTGTTAAGAAGTTAAATACTAGACGGAGCTACACAACAGAAATAAAGAACTTACATTTTGCAGCATGCAAAGTGGCCAGGAAGACCAATGTGCAGTGTGCATATAAAAATACTGCACAGTGGTTACGTTGCGTCGCGGCGCATCACTTCTCGTCCGAATGTGCTCCTGTCACTGTTTGTATTCGGACCACTGTGCAGGGCTACTGCATACGATCTTTATGATTCGAGTACTTTATGTAATTTGAAAGATTAAAAATAAATAAATAAAGATTAAAAGTTTGAATTATAGAAAATGTCTAGGTTTAACTTAATAACCAAAGCGATTCGGACTAGTGTGCTAATCTAGTGTTTTGCATAATTTAAGAAAAATTAAGAATATGAAATACATAATATCTCTAGGTTTATCTAAATAACAGGCTTAAAGTGATTCGGACTAGTGTGCTAAACTAGCTGTGCCAGCGACTTCGTCCGCGTTTTCATTCGTTGTTTTTACTCATTTTCCATTGTTTGTTTGCTCCTATTGGTCGCAACGAGATGTTATATAGCCTAAAGCTAAAAATTAGCACGTTCAACCAAAAAAACTAACGATTCAGCAACGGATCGTTGGAAAGACTTTGTGGTTAACCAAGCTTATACTTTTAACTAATACACATGGAAAAATAAATATATACTAAAATAAATGTGTATCTACTATTATTTTTCTTGAATTTCTCAATAGTACTATATTTTTGCAATGTTTTAAAAAGATACCATTATTTCTTCAAAAAGGTGGCAACCCTACCTAAGTCCAGCAGTAGACGAACTGATAGGCCTTATATTATAATGACGATGACGATGATTGAAGATTCACATAGACCAAACCCAAAATTACCGCGACCAAAAATTCAATAAGCCTTATAATTGCGATAGACTTAGATTTAATTTAATTTTGTTTGTTTTGGTTTTCTTTTTATTTATTTTAGTTCTAATTTTGTTTGTAGTTTCTGTATTGTGTTATTTTACTATTGATTTTCTTTTAATTTCCGATATTGCATGTATGTGTGGTACAAATAAACAATTATCTTTTCTTATCTTATCTTATCTTAATTTCGCGTTCGCCCGGCCTACGCGGACAACATATTTTGTAGCTTAGTCGATAGTGGATAGCCGGTCGGATATTTAGTGGCGGAATTGATATTCATTCCGAGTCTGCAGTGAGAGATACAGTGCATTATAAATATGCGATTAAGCGAGTATCCGGCCCACGGTTTTGATTTCAGATGCATCGTTAGTGCAGTTTCAAAAGGCTATTTCCCTGTAATCATTAGCATTAGTGTTTGAAAAGCTATTTACTAGCTCGTTTTATTATAGAACAGTTGTGTCAACGACTTTGGACGCGTGGAAATGAGACTTAGGCGGTTTTTTCAATATATTATCGCGCCTACAAACGCCCATCAAGTTCGACGTGATTCTTCAAAAGAGCATAACTTTTTTAAGTTATTGCGTAGGTTTTATCGCGGGCTTTGAGCGCGGCGACCGAACCAAGAAATTCCGTAACGAAAAACCTCACAATCGTCTAACGTCGTTTCAGTTCGGTAGACTTCGGCACGGTGTTTGTGTGCGTGCGGTTAGACGTATTGTACGACTTTACGAAACTCGCACGAATCGAGACGAGCTGCTCCGAAATCGGACGATGCTATGCAATAGCTATACCGCGGCAGTCCCCGAGTGCCACACGTCTTTAATTTTTATTTATGAACCTAATATTAAAATGAAACACGTAATTTTAAGTGGGACTTACCACAATATATTAATTACTGAAATCACTTCTGGATCTGTCGAGCCGTTCCCGGAATTAGCGTGCTCAAACAGACTAAAATTCCACAAACCATTGTTTTTAATACTATTGTGTTCCGCCTCTTGAATCACTCTTTCTATTTGAATAGTCGCATCAAAATTCGTTGCGCTAAAATGTCTGTTTACATAAGGACAGACAGACAATGGGTTGACTTTATTTTATACTACAGATGTATTCATAATAGCATCATCAGCCCATATACGTCCCCACTGCTAGGGCACGGGCTTACTATAAGCTAGGGCGAACAGGCCTCTGTCAACCACCCTGGCCAAGTGTGAGTTGATTGACTACACAACCTTAGATTTTTTTCCGTAGATGTGTTGGTTTCCACACGATGTTTACCTTCACCGTTAAAGTGTCGAATAATAATCTTACACGTTAATTTCAAATTTGAAAACACAGTGGTACGTTGCGGGGTTTGAACTGGCGACTTCTCGCATGACAAGCAACGACCTTAATCACATATATTACATGTAGTATTGATCATAGCAACCGAGAATAAAGATACAATCCCTATAAACGTATCTAACCTGAACTTCGACCTCACTTCAATTCCCTAAACGAAGGCGTAAACTTAGCCTCTTTTGCCAGGGGCACCTAATTATGTGGTTCTTTAATCAGCACACTTTTAACACCTTTATGTCCTTGGTAATAAGATCCACATTACCTTATACCTTTATGGCCAGCGTTGATACTGCAAATAGCCTTATGTTCTTGCAAATAAGGTTTATTATTGTAGTTTAGTATTAAGGATGGTTGTACCTTCAGGGCCTAATCAGTCAGCAACTGGTCTTGCGTGCTAACAAGATCGAGTTAATATTCACCGGTCACTTTGTAAAGTTCTCTTGGCAATTCTTTTGGTCTGTAACGTTTTTTTCTATTACTAGGTGCTAAACATCGACAATATACCGATCCAATACTAGATATAAAAAAGAAATAAACGGTACATCGCACACATCGCTCTTTTGGTAACGAAATACTCTTTTGATTTTAGACTTTGGCGTTTCATTACACTAAATACTAGTCATTGTCGCGTGTAGACCCATGCGATCTTAGGAGAGTAAATACATAAAGCGTCGATGGCCGGGTGGTTAAGAAAAAAAAGAAAGATAAAAGTAAACATTTATTGATCATAAATTAAAAAAAAATACAAAACTAATACAAAACATACACATACAAATATATTTATGATCAAAAGGTTCTGCCTCAGCATGTGCCGTAGCAGCCGCAAGGACGCGACGGCGCTGATACTTATTCTGGCAGAACCTTTAGGAAAAAAAAATATACAATACGAAGAGAAAAATAAATACATAAAACAGGTTTTTTTTTATGACAAACAACAAAAGCAAAAACAAAGCGGATAAATTTATTTCTGTCCAATGCCATCAGCCGGCGACGACGACTCTTTATAGAGTCGTTAAGGTCGTTGCTTGCCATGCAAGAGGTCGCTATTACAACCCCGCCACGTACCACTGTGTTTTTCAATTTTTAAATTCATTTGTACGATTATTCGACACTTTGACGGTGAAGGAAAACATCGTGAGGGAACCTGCCTTCGTAGTAATTCTAAGGTTGAGTAGTAGACCAAACCGTACTTGGCCAGCGTGGATGACTAAGGCCTTATCGCCCTAGATTACTTAGCTTACTACCTTTTGAACTAGAACTATGTGCATAGGACATTAGGTACTGCAAAAGTGTGTGTACAGACAAACACACTAATCTTTTCCTTCACTCTTATACAGTGACGCGAACACCCAAACATACCGATCAGAATCACGCTTAATTGTGCACTAACCCCTGCTATACTTACCTCTGACAGTGTTATCTACAGCTAACCAAGATCGAAGTAATCACCATTACCCCATCCCAATTAGCCGGCTAAAACCCGTCAAATTGGATGCGAACCTAAATAGCCAATAACAGTCCCGAGTGAGTCCCGTTCACACTAGCCTATCGGAGAGGAAAGCCGTGTAGCGACGAATGAATATCAATTGAATATCGCGGTAGTGCGGTAGTGTAGGCAGGGCTGGCGATATGTTTATTTCCTTAATTTTTTTGTTTATTATAAACTAGCTGCGACTTCTTCTGCGTCGAATAGTTATTTACGCTGTTAAGATTTTTTTATACAAAAGTTTTTCCCGCTCATTTCCGTTCCCGCGGGAATTTGCAATATCCTGTTGCAACCAAGCTTATCGAATATCGCGGAAGTGCGATATTGAGTAGGGATGGCGATATTTACTCGCTTCTCATGTATAAGGAACTAAGTATATAATTTAATCTAAATATATTAAAGGAGAAACTGACTGACAGACTGACATATCAACAAAATCAGTACTGTAATAGACACATCATCATGAATAGGAGGGAGTGAGTTCGAATCCCCGAGCCCGAATTTTGAATTATTTCCTTCTTTCTAAATAATGTTTTATTTTTTATATAATAAGCTAACAAGCCCAAGCCTTGAATAGAGAGCTGTGGACAAGTTTGGAGGAGACCTTTGCCCAGCAGTGGGATGACAAGGGTTAATAAAAAAAAAAAAAGCTAACAAGATGACGAAGAAGAAGACCTCACTTCACCTGATAGTAAGCGGTAGTGAGATCCAAATATGTAGATATATATATACAGGGTGTCCCAAAAAGTAGTGTCAAGCGGAAGTCCTGAGATAGAACACCCTGTGGGGCATCCGAAACACCCCCATGTATGTTCCGCGATTTTTTATAGTTTTCGAGTTATGATTATTTTTCTAAAATTTTGAGAACAACTGACCTAACCGACTAAAAATATTGTATAGAAAAAAGTAATTGACTTTTTTGAGTAATTCTTTTTGCAAATCAATTTTCATGAGTTTTTCTTTAATGCCTAAAATATTTGTCTCCATAACTTATATGGAAATTATCAAAATTATGGTACAAACTGAAAAGTTACGTTCTGTAAATAATGTCTTACAATTTCAACGTTAAATTTATAATATTAAGAGGTAGCTGCATGGCTCCTTAGTAACTTTAAAAACTGCGCTAGACTCTCAGCTTTCATAATCATTGATAAAAACTGGTACTTAATGGGCTACTTTTGCTGAAATCGGACTTCAAAGACAGAGAGGTGGAAAAATCATAAAATTTGCCATTTGAATACGAAATATTATTTGGACATTTTATTATTTCTAAAGTTAATAAGATCATTAACAATCAAAATTATACCAGAAATGCTAAGAAATAACCACTTGAAAGTTTAATTTGTGATACTTAAAAATTTAATTAAGTTTAAAAATGGGAACTTTATTGAAAAAAAAAGTTATCGTTTTTGATTATTTATTGTAAAAAGTTTATAAGTACAAGTTTATTTAAGTCCGTAAAGAAAGCAAAGTTCGTCAAGTTCGTCGTAACAAAGGTATTGCATGTGAAAACAGTGTTAGCGCAATGAAACTTAAATTAAACAAAAAAAAGCATCCAAATGTTTGCATCTGAGTGCTCCTGTATTAAATTTAGGTTTGTTAACAATCTGACTAACTTTCGGAATAATAAAATGTCCAAATAATGCTTGTTCATCAAATAGCTAATTTTATGACTTTTCCACCTCTCTGTCTTTGAAGTCCGATTTCAGCAAAAGAAGCCCATTAAGTATCAGTTTTTATCAATGATTATGAAAGCTGAGAGTCTGGCGCAGTTTTTAAAGTTACTTAGGAGCCATGCAGCTACCTCCTAATATTATAATTTTAAAGTTGAAATTGTAAAACATTATTTACAGAACGTAACTTTTCAGTTTGTACCATAATTTTGATAATTTCCATATAAGTTATGGAGACAAATATTTTAGGCATTAAAGAAAAACTCATGAAAATTGATTTGCAAAAAGAATTACTCAAAAAAGTCAATTACTTTTTTCTCTATAATATTTTTAATCGGTTAGGTCGGTTGTTCTCAAAATTTTTGAAAAATAATCATAACTCGAAAACTATAAAAAATCGCGGTACATACATGGGAGTGTTTCGGATGCCCCGCGGGGTGTTCTATCTCAGGACTTCCGCTTGACACTACTTTTTGGGACACCCTGTATATTACATATACACCGTGAAATTTTAGTGGTTGTTTTCCCGCAGTAAAATGATTCTATCTTAGAAGTACAGAAGATGTGTGCAGTTCTTTTTTGGTAAAATCAATAAATGCCGGTTTTACAAAAGGTTTAACCGTAACTCAAAAGCACGTTCGAACCGCTTTATGACTTAGGGTGTAGAGCTTCTTTAGCTTTAAGCATCGATTTTATGCGGTAAGCAGTACCTGAATACGTCACATCTTCAAAAACAACGATAGCTTCTCTCGTTTTCAAGTTGGAAAATTATTATTCTGAAAACACCGAAAAAAAAAATTTTTGTTTTCGAGAAATCATTTGCATGATTCGATAGTATTACTAAAGGCAAATCGTTCTGCCACGGGAAAACAACCACTAAAATTTCACGGTGTATATATACAGGGTGTCCCAAAAAGTAGTGTCAAGCGAAAGTCCTGAGATAGAACACCCTGTGGGGCATCCGAAACACCCCCATGTATGTTCCGCGAGTTTTTGTAGTTTTCGCGTTATGACTATTTTTCTAAAATTTTGAGAACAACTGACCTAACCGACTAAAATTATTGTAGAGAAAAAAGTGTTTGACTTTTTTGAGAAATTCTTTTTGCAAATAAATTTTCATGATTTTTTCTTTAATGCCTAAAATATTTGTCTCCATAACTTATATGGAAATTATCAAAATTATGATACAAACTGAAAAGTTACGTTCTGTAAATAAAGTCTTACAATTTCAACGTTAAATTTAAAAAATTAGGAGGTAGCTGCGTGGCTCCTAAGTAACTTTAAAAACTGAGTTAGACTCTCAGCTTTCATAATCATTAATAAAAACTGGTACTTAATGGGCTACTTTTGCTAAAATCGGACTTCAAAGACAGAGAGGTGGAAAAATCATAAAATTAGCCATTTGATGAACAAGCATTATTTGGACATTTTATTATTCCGAAAGTTAGTCAGTTTGGTAACAAACCTAAATTTAATGCAGGTGCACTCAGATGCAAACATTTGGATGCTTTTTTTGTTTAATTTAAGTTTCATTGCGCTAACACTGTTTTCACATGCAATACCTTTGTTACGACGAACTTGACGAACTTTGCTTTCTTTACGGACTTTAATAAACTTTTACTTATAAACTTTTTACAAAAAATAATCAAAAACGATAATTTTTCTTTTCAATAAAGTTCCCATTTTTAAACTTAATTAATTTTTTAAGTATCACAAATTAAACTTTCAAGTGGTTATTTCTTAGCATTTCTGGTATAATTTTCATTGTTAACAATCTTATTAACTTTAGAAATAATAAAATGTCCAAATAATACTTCGTATTCAAATGGCAAATTTTATGATGTTTCCACCTCTCTGTCTTTGAAGTCCGATTTTAGCAAAAGAAGCCCATTAAGTACCAGTTTTTATTAATGATTATGAAAGCTGAGAGTCTAACTCAGTTTTTAAGTTACTTAGGAGCCACGCAGCTATCTCCTAATATTTTAAATTGAACGTTGAAATTCTAAGACTTTATTTACAGAACGTAACTTTTCAGTTTGTACCATAATTTTGATAATTTCCATATAAGTTATGGAGACAAATATTTTAGGCATTAAAGAAAAACTCCTGAAAATTTATTTGCAAAAAGAATTACTCAAAAAAGTCAAATACTTTTTTCTCTACAATATTTTTAGTCGGTTAGGTCAGTTGATCTCAAAATTTTAGAAAAAAAATCATAACTCAAAAACTATAAAAAATCGCGGAACATACATGGGGGTGTTTCGGATGCCCCACGGGGTGTTCTATCTCAGGACGTCCGCTTGACACTACTTTTTGGGACACCCTGTATATATATATATTTTTTTATATTAAGCTAACAGGATGACCTCACTCCACCCGATGGCAAGCGGTAGTGAGATCCAAATATGAGGTCGACAGGCACAGTATACCATACTGAGCCCGTCGCACTCACCCTGAAAGCCCGCTTAAAGAGGAGACCAGTGCTGCGGCAACAACGAGACAAGGTGTGGAGTCTCGCATTGGTATTAAGCTGTGCGGGTCGGAGTTGGGTATTCGCCGGACGGAAGGGCCCCCGCTCCGCTCGCACAATACCGCTGCTAAGACTGCGGCGCTTGCCGCAGCAATGGTCCCCCTGGCTCCGGTTCGTAGGTACAGTGCTAATCCCGGAACGCGACCTGACTGAGAGAGGCCAGAGTCACTTAGCGGGTTTTACGCAACTGTATGGTCGTAACAGCAACCGGTCGACAAAACGTCTCCCACCTGATATAATATGTATATGTAATGTGTAGATTTGTCGTAAATGCTTTCATTAATACCGACATTTGTCCGACACGCACTGTATCCGGGTTCATATTAGACGTAACTAATATTTAGTGTAATGGAACGCGAAAGTCTAAAATCAGATGTTCTTTGTAAGATAGTGAGCAAACCCTGGCGCTTCGCTTATGAGTGCATTACTAAGTGTGACTGTTTTGCGGTATTCTGAGCCCAAACTCATGATTTATTAATTCCGAATCCATATGCAGATGAACATTAACATAAATAGTTATAGATATATGGTGTGTGGTGTGTTAGGGCCTATAATAGCAATTCCTTGTTTATCCTGGCATTCGTCAGACGTAGTAGAAAAGTTCATTAATGTATTATTAAAGTGTCACTAACAAATACAATACACAAATTAAACATACACAAATAGAAAGTTATGTTGTAGACAGGCACGACAATAGTAAACATTATTGGTTTCATTTGGTTAAAGGAAAAGTAGTATTCAGTAACAATACAAGAAAACTGAAAATGTCCGGGATATTTACCATGTTTTTTTGTTTTAATGGTAAATATCAGCAAAAAAACAAAAATATCCCGGACATTTTCTGTTTCCTAATGTGTGTTACCATGACAGTTTAAAATTATATAACAATACTAGAATTTTGAAAGCAGTTAATAACATAATTGAATAAAAAAAAATTTTTTTGAAATGGTTAAGTTTGCACTAGCAGTTTTTATATTTGCATAAGTTTCGCACGTTTGGGCGGGATTCCTGGAAGGGCGGGTGTTCAAATACCCGGTCAACAGTGTCTTTCGTTTCTCAAAATATAATTTAATAAATATAATCCGACATAGGTCTGAAGACATTCAAATTTCTCTCATAACTTACAAGATATTTACCAGACTTTCTAAATCTTCCACCACCATAAAATGATACTTACCCACTCCCATTTTATTCGTTATCAGTAGCTTTAAAAGCAACAAAAAAATCGCTTGTTTCACTCCGAAAGCCCCCGCTACCCTATAACGGCCGGTGTGCCTTATCTGGACCATTCTTTTAGCCCATTTTTTACCCCACTTCCCAAAAGGGGGGTAATGGGTTACCCGATCTGAGACAAATGACGGGCGCGCCGATAGGGAACTCGGTTTATAGAATTGTTTGAACGGAAGCTTTCGAGATAGCAAGTGGAATCCATTTCATTCTTTGAATCAACGTTGTTCCTATGAGGGTATTAGATATTGCTATCGGACTGGAGATGTTAAGTGCACCTGTGTTTGCGCATCTGAGAGTGCACTATAAATATCTACGTACTACTTTTACAGTTGAGATATTGAATTGCATTAGGTTTTTACTGGGCTGAGATGTACCATTAAAGATTGGATAAAGAAATCCATACCTAATGATAAGACGTCCAACCGATTTCGGCCCTGACGGCTTATTGAATGGAGATCAGACATATTAAAGTGCTCAAAAGTATGCGCAAACACAAGTGCACTCTCTGTTCCCTTACCCTCATAGTTTGGTAAGACGGCAATCTGACATAACTGATGAGAGATCGGGTGCAGGATCACCAGCTTTACTTGCTTTCCGAGGCACGAGCGTGCGACGGCTAACTTCCTGACTCCGGGCTGAGTAATTTCATAACAGGAAAACTTACACAAATTTTGCCCCCGGACTCGAACCGGGGACACCTTGGTCCTAGTGCAGCACTTGGTCTAATACACAGACAATACCAATTACATAGCTAATATTTAGTGTAAACCCTTCTAACAAATTCTACGAGGTAGTGAAGTGTGCAATGGACCGCAATCAATGGCGGAAATGCATCCGCACTCATATGAAGAACATCAACCACGATCATCAGTCATGATGGATACGACCAAGAAGATTTAGTGTAATGGAAAGCGAAAGTCTAAAATATTATACAGTCTAAACCCTAGAAAAGGATAAGGGCCACTTTTTAACCGACTGTGCTGTAAGGAAGTTATGTTTTCGACTTCTCACGGTCGCACTTACCATAATAAATAAATAAATATTTAACAACATCACATACATTGATCTGATTCCATGGTAAGTAGCTTAAGCACTTGTGTTACGAATATCAGAATCAACAGTGGATACACAAATAAACTTAAATATATTTAATAACACACCCAGACACGGAACAAACACCGATGTTCGTCACACAATATTTGTCCCGGGTGGGAATCGAACCCATGACTCTTGGAACCGTAGGTAGTAAACCTGGGTCACTAACCACTGTTCCACCGAGCCAGTCATAATATTATCCTCATTATATAAAAGTCCATAAGTCACCAAGCTCTCGCCAGTCCCATTTGAAAATCGCAAAGCTCATTATAACATCCTTAACATTTGCCATTCTATTTACTTACATCAAAGCCCGAAGCGCGATAAATACTTTAATGTGTATTTTGTTGAATCTTCCTCATTCAACGACCGACAAAAATACCTTAAACCGATTTGTCAGTCGCGGTCAAGGAGCCGGAATTTGTGGAGAAGGCAACTTGTACATTAAGTACATTAAGTGCCCCGCTCTCGCTTCGCTTCAGGGTGAATTTCCACTTATTGTTCACATTTTTAATTTGTGAAGATTTGATTGTTTTATTTTGTTTGATCATTTTTTTTTCTATTTTTTTGCATGATGTGGCTACCTGTAATTGTAGAGACAGTTAGCTGATATTCCATCGTGTTTTGTTTTTGTTTGTTATTGCTGTATCCTATGTTGGTAATCCTTTAAATAAAAATAAAAGACGTGTGGCACTCGGGGACTGCCGCGGTATAGCTATTGCATAGCATCATCCGATTTCGGAGCAGCTCGTCTCGATTCGTGCGAGTTTCGTAGGGTCATACAATACGTCTAACCGCACGCACACAAACACCGTGCCGAAGTCTACCGAACTGAAACGACGTTAGACGATTGTGAGGTTTTTTTCGTTACGGAATTTCTTGGTTCGGTCGCCCGCGATAAAAGCTATGCAATAGCTTTAAAAAAAAATAAAGACCTTCCCCTTTTGAATCCCTTTATCTATTAAAAAACGCATCAAAATCCTTTGCGTAACTTTAAGGATTTGAGCATAGAGTACATAGGGATATAGGGACAGAGAAAGCGACTTTGTTTTTATACTATGTAGTGATACATACATACACAGTATTTTTTATTACACAGCCTTTATAAGTGAATAGTAGACTATTTTGAATAAGCCTACATTTTTTATAACATTACTACTTTCGTGTACTATGAATTATATTTTGAAAAAAAATAAAGGTTCTGCTTAAAAATAAATATCATTTGTTTGATTTTGGGGACTTTATTTTCCCTGAGATACAGCGACTATTTTATACATTCCAATTTGCCCTATAATTAGCAGAATCCACTCATAAAAGGATTAATTATCTTTATTGCAAATTTACAGGTAACCAGCTACCGAATGGTAAGTGCCTTTTCATGTAAATAATGTTAAATATAATAAATGAATTACTGGTGATACCAGTAATAAGTCATTATATTTAACAATTATTATAACTACTCCAATATAAAGTAATGAACTATTAAACAAATTTCATTCATTTTTTTATTGTATCCAGGTTACAATATGTTACATATTCAGGTTACAATATGCCATAAATGAAAATTGTATAAATATTCATTACTGCTTTTCATGAGGGCAGAATCATTATAAATTTACTTTTACATACTCGGAGAGCGTAACTTTCAGTCATGGTAATAGTGGCCACAGTGTACCACATAGACCATGCGTTCAACTTGAGAGAATATCTACGTATTCTAAGCTCTATCAGCTCTACCTACTTTAATTTTAGTTGCTCTATTGTAGGTTGTACTATTAATTATGGTATGTTTGAATGTCACAATTTGAACAAATTATTGTTGTATATTTTTTCACACTCGATGTCACATTTGTAAGACTTTGTTCAAAGATAGGGTGATATTCAAAGTTTCCCCCAATTGATGGTAGTACCTACATAAAATATTGTATTTTATTTTGATTAGTCTCGGCAAACGTAGAGTAGGACGCCCTCGGGCCAGGTGGAGTGACGCTCTTCGCAGGACGGCTGGTAGGAGCTGGATAGGCATTTGGGGAGGCCTATATCCAGCAGTGGACGAAAGTGGGCTGGTGATGATGACGATAATGATGAGATTGGTAGTAAAAATGAATCTGATCAAATATTTAAGCCTACGTCACTGCCACATCCAAATGTCTTAGCTCCACGACAGCTCATTGGTAAGGGCTCCGTCCCTATAATAAATATCATCGAATGCTACAGATACGGCGAAGGAATCGCGACGTAATTCCTCCCTCGTTACCTAAAGACGGGTACACAGCGATGGTGATAAGGCCTGGTGCCGTAGACAAAGTAACAATAGCGAAACGATAACGAAATTCGAATAGAATAAAATGTATGGGATTGACATTAGACGCGATAAATCACGTGGTCAATCCCATACATTTTCTTCTTTTCGAAATTTGTTATACTCCCTTGGGGGCTTAGACAAAGTAACAATAACGAAACGATAACTGTAGCGCTACCATGAGTTAGCTATCGAAAACTTACGTACGTTAGAAACCTATCGATTTGGAAAATGATTCTTGAGAGGATAGATAGACATATACTTTCGCAGACTATTTTTAGATAATTTAAAGATAGTAATAAGTAATTCTTTCATACATATTTCTTATGTATCTTGAACCATTTTTGCAGCGAACGCAACGGAAACTAAAGAATGAATATTTTTTCCCTTTTCTCGAGGGTTAACGATTTGATATTTTTAAATAACGGGATACTATATGTCCTTTGAAGCAATCATAGCATTCTATTATAGTATGGGCATAGGGGTGTGGGGCAAGTTTTACTACTTTGGAAGTGTTTCTCATGTCGACTAGATATAGATATAATGTTTTAGTCTTTTAAAGTAGTATTTATTAAACTCTTTAAACTGATCATAAAAATATTTATCAAACAAGTATATGGGCACCTCCAAATTCAAATTCAAAATCAAAATATTAATTGCGTGTCACACGTTATTACATAGGTGTTAATGCTGATAAACAATAAGGTGTTAACCACAAAAATTAAAATTCTAAGGTTTTGAAGTATTCATAATAAACCATCACTTAATTAAGATTCTGCAAAAGTTTTTCTCAAAACAAAGGTCACGAACGTTAACACTTTATTGCTTCATTATTATCATCATCAGTCTAATATACGTCCCCACTGCTAGGGCACGGGTCTACCTAAAAACTAATGCGATGAGGCCTTAGTCAACCACGCTGGCCAAGTGCGGGTTAGTTGACTACACAACCTTATAATTTCTTCGTAGGTTTGCAGGTTTCCTTACGATGTTTTCCTTCAACATTAAAGCATCAAATAATCACACATATGAATTTTAAATTTGAAAAACACAGTGGTATGCCACGGGTTTTGAACTGGCGACCTCTTGCATGGCAAGCAACGACTTTAACCACTCGGCCATCGACGCTTTATTGCTTATCAGCATACATTTAGGTACAGTCCGTTAAGTGAAATAAAGTCACAATTAATCCCTTCCCCAGTGTGTCCGAGGCACAAAAGGAAAGACACCGAAAGTCACCCCGCACCATCCGGAATTTGTAGCCGTTGTTTCCCGATAAAAACCGGAATTTACCGGAATCCATGTTTCAATTAATTCATTGGTCGGGGCGGTTCATTTTATTTGTCTTCTTGCTTTGTTAAGCTTGAAGGAGAATGCCTGATTTGTTACAAGGAATGGAAAAAGTGCTCTTCAATGTAGAGGAAGTAATCATTAATGAAAATATTTCGTTCAGTGGTTATAGTTTTGAAAATAAATAAAAGAGTCTTAAAAATTATTTTTCTGTTTATCCTTTAATTATTAGGTACTGTTTATCATTTTAACAAGCTACAAAAACGTCAAACTGCTATTCGAAAACGAATAAAAAAACAAACATCCAAATCGGTTCACCCAGGCGAAAGTTCTGAGGTAACAAACATAAAAAAAATACAGACGAATAAGGAACCTCCTCCATTTTGAAGTCGGTTAAATATGACAATCAATCACGATTGTTATGTTAACAAATCTTGGAAAACATACATACATACATACATAAAATCACGCCTTTTCCCCAGAGGGGTAGGCAGAGTTCACTTTCAGCGATCCACTTTTCACCTCTGTGGGAAACGTGACGTGACGGGTTGTGGACCACGTCGCCGCCATTCTGCCTTGTGCATTGTTTTAACAAGGTCATTGCGTTCCCACGAGTAGCAAGGATATATGACGGGGGAAGGAAAAGGGGAGGAAGAATACTATCGCCTTTGATGATGATCTTGGAGAACTCTTGACGAATTCTTAGTACTAGTATCCCGTTTGAACACTTAGTACGGAAACCCAAAATAAAATAATAAATATCATGCCAATCAAATAATAAATAATTAATAGTTGTGTAACATTTTGATTCGACGATTTATAAAACGTATCTCTATTCTTTTATAATTATATAAAAAAAGAACAAAAGCTGAGCTGGACTTATTCATGCAGGGGACACCCGGGTTTGAACCGGGGACCTCTCGATCTGCAGTCGAATGCTCTACCACTGAGCTATATCCCCCTTGCATGAGCGGACGAAATTAAGCAATATAACATTCACTACCAAAGCAAAAACTGTCCACGTGATATCATTGATAGTCCAGTCAAAATAGACAAAAATAAGTGCTAACTTAGACAAAATTCGCATAGAGCTAAAAATTGCCAGAGACGTTAAATACATCATAATAAACGAAATATCAAAAATCCCCATCAATCCTACTTCTGCAAAAAAAATTATTCAAGGTCAAAAGTATAAAATTAAGGATTTTTCCATTTTTCTCGAAAACAGTAAGTATTATCGTAAAAATAGGTCAAACAAAAGTTGTAGATCATACAATTTTCTATAAAAATGGTCGAGTCACTTTTTCTTTTCCGACTCACCATTCGCGAGATATCGTGGTTTTAATCATTAGAACATTCAACATTCTTTACATAATATGCATTCATCTGTTGATATCGTTTTTGATCGATATATGACCTGGAATAGGTTCACTAGGGTAACCACGTTAAAAACCGCCCAAGTGTGAGAAAAAAAAAACATAGGTTTTGTATGAGAACCCACTTTACACGTTGGTTTCATGTTGTTTCTAGTATTAGATGTTATAGAGGCAACTGAGATACATCATTCGGTAAAATTTTAACTGTCTAGCACAATCGCATGGGGGCCTGGAAGCGTTTGAAAATACAACTTTTTCAACTTTGTGCATCGCTATATCTCTGAAATGGTTAATCTTAGGAACAAAGTGTTTAGACATTTTTATAGATAATTACGTGATAAGTAATTTTGTCATACATACTTTTATGATTAAACTTACCGTTTCGCTCAAAAGTGAATAAAACTGATATTAGTTACATTTGACCTTGATTATTTTTTTTTGCAGACTTGTGATCGATGGGGACTTTTGACAGATTATTTGTAATAGTGTTCCCAACATTTATGCCAATTTTCAGCTCTATGCGAATTTTTCCTAGGTTAAATGTCTATTTTGACTGGACTATGATAGATATTACTTTTTTACCCCCTTAAGGAATGATTTTTGACAAAATATTACACATTTTTTATAACTTTCAATGAAGCACCTTCATACTATTTTCGGCATATATTCATATTATTTTTGTATCGTTAACATTATTTTGTATTAATTCTTATGTCTAAGGCCTTATCGCCCTAACTTACTTAAGGTAGGCCCGTGCCCCATCAGCGGGGACGTATATGGGCTGATGATGATAATGATTTCTTATGTACTATTTTTATGCACACACATATATTTGGATTGCCTGTGTCATAAATGTATATCTTTTTGATTGTTATCTGTCATGTGTATTAAAAAATAAATAAAAAAATTTGATTTGAAAAACATCATCATCAGTTTCATAGTCACTTTGCATCCCCGTTTTACTTCCTAATTCTCAAAACTCCCTTCTTACTGCACCCCTGCCAAAAGAAATCGTGTCCGAAGATAAAAGAATGAGTGAGCTATTAGAGGAGACCGCGTTCTACCATTCACTCAGTAACGAACCCTCACAAATACTCCATTTGCTACAAATTACACTAAAATAATATCCTTGTGACGTAGGTATGTAGTCGCTGGATGAGGTCCGGAAAAGGAAGGTACTCTTGAAAAGTGGGGGAAGAGGTTAATGCCGTTGCTACTAATGACGGAAGCAGCCAGTTTCTTTTTCTTTAAATATTACACAACTTCACACATATTGTACTGATCCAGTGGTAAGTAGCTTAAGCACTTGTGTTACAGATGTCAGAATCAACAGTGGATGAATATACTTAAATATATTTTTATAACACACCCAGACACGGAACAAACACCGATGTCCGTCACACAAATATTTGTCCCGGGTAGGAATCGAACCCACGACTCTTGGAGCCGTAGTTAATGAACCTGGATCACTAACCATTGTTCCACCGAGCCAGTCAAACCCTCTTGCGAACCTCTTTGGTTTTAAATGTGAAAATATGTACGTTTAGAAAAATATCGTGAGGATACCTGGACATCTGTTAAGAAATTATAAGGTTGTGTGTAGTCGACCAACCCGCACTTGGCCATCGTGGTTTATCAACCAGACCAGTTCAACTTACATTTAACTTATAGGCTTTAACCCTTTCTCGGGCTGTGGACTATCTGTTAACCAGATTTCATTTAAGACGGTATAGTAGTTTTGATTTGAAATCCAAATAGACAGAATTACTCTAACGTTTATGATATAGATAGATGGATAGGTATCTAGTTTGTTGGTTTATGGGAGACAGGAAAAAAAGAATGTCATATCTATCGCAACTATATCGGCGGCAGACGTGACCCCACACAACAGGCCAAATGAATAGAGACATAATCAGTAATCACGCAATTCGCTATCACCGCGGCTAGCACAATGCCGCCCTTACTCCCTACGACATAAGGGCCATAGTCGCTCGCCCAGACCAGGGTGGATTAATTTATTGTTGGCATTTTGTCACAGAATCAATGCTGCGGTGCTCTGATTGATTAGTATCGGCCAATTGACAATATTTATTATGTAGTTGCATGGTGGAATTATATGTGGCTTGTATGAGAAACAACCTCTTAGGTTTCCGTAACCTAAAGGTAAACACGGGCCCCTAATGCTAAGCCTCCGCCGTCCGTCCATCCGTCTGTCTGTCTCCAAGCTAGGGGTGAGAGCCATCCGCTCCCCCGCAAGCCCGGTGATGATGACAAGGCTCCTCCAAGCCATCATCGTTAGTCAGTCAGGAAAAAAAAAACTCTCTCCAAGCTGTATCTAATAAACCGTGATAGTTCCTGAATTCCTAAAAATAAAAATAGATAAAATATTCAGGAAGATGTTTTTTTTTTACATAATTGGTACGGAACCCTTCGTACGCGAGATCGACTTACACTTGGCCGGTTTTAAAAACATGATAAAGACACATTACTGTTAGTTAACAGGGACATGAATCTATGATCTCTAGTCTATAACGTTATTACCAAATGATTTTAAGCTTTCGCGTTCCATTACACTAAATATTAGTCGCTCGCGACCATGATTGGTGTAACCCAGTCTGCACTTCGGGCAGTAAGTAGCTAAGTATTTGCTGCTCCTAATATCGCGTGTAGACCCATAAACACTAATATTTAGTTATTACCAAAGTCGCTGGCAGAAATATAGCGACATACACAGCAGAATACACATTCGGTCGATCACTTGAACATCTAACTCACCAGACAATTAGTATAAACACCAAAGTAAATATTAGTATTTATGGGTCTACACGTTATATTAGGAGTAGTTCAGGTGGGAGACGTTTTGTCGACCGGTTGCTGTTACCACCATACAGTTGCGTAAAACCCGCCAAGTGACTCTGGCCTCTCTCGGTCAGGTCGCGTTCCGGGATCAGCACTGTACGAACCGGAGCCAGGGGGGACCATTTTTGCGGCAAGCGCCGGACCAGTGGAGTCTTAGCGGCGGCATTGTGCGGGCGGAGCGGGTTAGCCCGCCGGCCAGGGAGACCCGTAGAAACGGGGGCCCTTCCGTCCGGCGGACTGGCCAACTCGGACCCGCACAGCTCAATACCAATGCCTCCACGCCTTGTCTCATTGTTGCCGCAGCAGTGGTCTCCTCTTTAAGCGGGCTTTCAGGGTGAGTGCGACAGGCTCAATATGGTCTATTGTGCCTGTCGACCTCATATTTGGATCTCACTACCGCTTTCCATCAGGTGGAGTGAGGTCATCTTGTTAGCTTATTATAAAAAAAAAAAAAGTTATTGAGTTCGCTCGCGACCATGATTGGTGTAACCCAGTCGAAACGTCGGGCAGTAGTAGTAGCTATGTAATTGCTACTCGTACTCCTAATATCGCGTGTAGACCCATCTTTATGGGTCTAATGTTTAGTGTAAGTGAACGCGAAAGTCTAAAATCACAAAACACTATAGTGTCCTTTACAGAGCCCGGTCCCATTCTTGTGCCACTTGAAAGTAAAATTAAAGTTAGTACTTAGTATTTCTGTATTCTCTCTGCAACCAGTATTCCAGCCTAAAGGTAAAAAACTACATCAGTTAACCTTTTACAAGATATCCTACTACCTATGATATATTTTTCGTATAAGTTAATTTGAATTTGTAATATTTTTTTACTTTTTTCCAACACCTGTAATTAATCTTTATTTTTTTATGTTGACATTAATTTTCAATTATTTATTTAATGTTTTGTGACCAAATTTTAGATGTTTAGATCGGTTGTGCCAAACATGCTGTTCACACTTAAAAGTGGAGTTACAGCCTAAATAGAGTTTATTAGCATGTTGTCTTATAATGTACCTACTGTAACTCTGTTAGTGTGTGTAATAAATTAATAAAATTACCATAATATGATATTAGAATAGTCTAATAATACGTGTTATTTCTGGATCTCCGTCCAATCTTCGTCCAAGTTGTTAGTGCTTTCCAAATCAAATCAGCGCCCGCAATCAATCATGCCACTCCTCAGACAACCCATTACTTGGCACTCCAACTGAGATAAACTCACACGATTCCGACAATCGGGCCAAAAAATAACCACACACCCACCTCCATCCCTTTCACACTCAATCTAAATCGCATAAGCGAAACAAGGACAGCCAGATGAGTAACCAAGTTATAGAGGATAATTTTCGGGCACTTCTCATCTTATTACTGGCGTAATGAGAGCGTTATCTAAATGAGACGGAAGGAAAAAATGTAATGCGGAGTGTTGTTCGAGAGAGATAAGGTGAGGGACGGAGGGACAGGACTTTATGAGGGACGTTAGGGGAGGAACGGTGACGACCCCTGATTAGGTGAATAACGACTATTGGCGACTCTTATTTAATATACAAGACACATTATAAGGCCTCCCGAAAATGTTACGAACTTACCCAAAGATTGACGTTTTTGGCATCGGCAAAGTGTTTCTATTAGACACTAGCTTTCCGCCCGCGACTCCGTCCGCGTAGAGACATTTAACGGGTAAAACATTACTTCTTTACAGCGCAGTCGGTTAAAAAGTAGCCTATATCCTTTCCTAGGCTCTAGACTACATCTGTACCAAATTTCGTTTAAATCGCTGCAGTACTCTATGCGTGAAAGCGTAACAGATATACAGACAGAGTTACTTTCGCATTTATAACATTAGTAAGGATACACATTATAAGCCCACCCGAAAATATTACTAAGTTTATTTATTTCAGGTCAGGGGATACCAGTCACAACTATCTGTCCGGTGGTTGGTGAACGGTATACGGGTAAGCGACCCCGGCTCCTCGAGCTACTATCGACTTAGTCCAAATCATCCGAGGCGATAGTATCCTTCCTCCCTTTTTCCTTTCCTCGTAGTATTATGTCCTTGCTACTCGTGGGAACGCAATGACCTCGTTAAAACAATACACAAGGCAGAATGGCGGCGACGTGGTCCAAAAACCGTCACGTCACGTTTCTCACAGAGGTGAAAAGTGGATCGCTGGAAGTGATCTCTGCCTACCCCTCTGGGAAAAAGGCGTGATTTTATGTATGTATGTATGTTATTTATTTATTACTTTGTTTATTCAAAATCCACAACTCTTAAATAAAAATTACAGATAATCTTCTAAATCATAAAGCAAACGACGGATTTTATATACATAGTTTTAAATTATATTACGCTATTACAATCAGACAAGGTGCAAAGTTAACGAACTTACCAAAAGATTGACGTTTTTAGGATCGGTAAAGTGTTTCTATGAGACATTAAGGGATCTAAAATACTTTCTGAGATTTCTAGAAATACCAAGCACTCGAATGTTAAACAAATTCCTGGACGATTCAAAGAATCTAGCCGGGATTTCCAAGAAGTAATAAATTGGAATTTAAAAACTTCGTAACTTCTCGCGGAGTGGACTTGTGCATAAATTGAAACATAAAAGTAATTAATCACTTTGAAATACTCGCCCTACCTATAATTCAGATATTAATATTAAATTTTTGTAATAGTAAAGGGTGCAAGTTTCTTCCTTATTTCGACCGTAGATGATTACAACCGTAATTACGTACGAGTATACATAGTTTGTTCTTTCGTAAGTCCGGTGA
Organism: Maruca vitrata; assembly: GCA_039566165.1. NCBI lineage: Eukaryota > Metazoa > Arthropoda > Insecta > Lepidoptera > Crambidae > Maruca > Maruca vitrata. The sequence continues at coordinate 10,042,587 of CM076940.1, forward strand.
TGGTGACAAGGCCAACTGCCTTTTTGCCAAGCAATCATCTTACATAAAAATATATTTAACTAGCTTTTCGCCCGTGACTTCGTCCGCGTGGAAACCCTATTCCCGCGGGAAGTCTGAGAATAAAAGTAGGTAGCATATGTGTTATTCTGGGTCTTCAGCTACCTGCATACAAAATAAAATACAAAATTTCATCGTTATCGGTTCAGTAGTATTTGCTTGAAAGAGTACTAACATCCATCCACACATACAAACTTTCACGTTTATAATATTAGTAGGATTACATATGGAACAAACACCGATGTTCGCACAAGTATTTGTTCCCGGTGGAATCGAACCCACGACTCTTTGTACAGTTGCCAGGATCCCTAACCACTGTTCCACCGAGCCAGTCTCCAAATAAATATACTAGTCTCAAGTACCCATAATAAGCACATTGAAGCAAACTAGAAACAGATTATATTTTCCGCTCGTAGCTAGAGTCGGGCGAGCCGTTCAATTTTCATAACTGAGTAGTGTGGCTCCCCAGAGACCATCGCCTGAGTTCTGCCTTCATCGAAACATCGGTTGTATTGGACAGTTCAAACATGTATGAGCTTTTAAATCTTTTCATTTAAACTCATTTATTTTAGGTGCATTTGATACAGTATCTAACATTAATATGTTTAAAGCTTCAGTATTTCAACACAGTAACTATATCTTAACAAACTTAAGTTACAATGTATGTATACGTACATAGCTTTGTTGTGCGCAAGTAGTGTGCCAGGACCGTAGCACATGGCAGAAAGTGATCTGTGCCTACCCCTCTGGGAAAAAGCATGATTTCATATAAAGTTTAAATAACTGAATTAATAACATCTTTCTTTATGAAACGCCCAAATAATATGCTATTAAACCTATAAATCTCGTTGCTGTATAAGTGATACTTTCAACAGTGCCTTTATATTCATGTAGTTCATACAGCTATATAAAAAAAAGTCCAATTACCTATTTTATTATATATTCTTCAGATGAAAATCATACCGTTCTAGTCTACAATCAAATACAATATGAGTATCGTAAGGCAATGCGGAAGGTATTCGACTATACCCGCTCAGAGGCTTCGAGCGCATTTCAGACCATGAAATTCCATTGAATCCACAACGATCCGCTTGCGGTCGCCCGACCTAGAGACATGTATAAATAGATAGATATATAGATTAGAATATCTATAGTACACTGTCGTACTTGCTGTTCCCATGAATAGTTGTAAATAAGGACGATTTTATTGTCCTATATTGATTCGTATTTGAAAATAAAGATCTTTATAATTACCTTACGTTAAACTTGAAGAATGATGATTTACAATGCGATAGCTCACATCTTTTTACATAAATATTATGAATTTATTAAATAGAACACACAATTTTTCATTTAAAAGGACTAATCCTTTTAAATGAAATGAATTCTCTAGATAAAATCTCAAACAACATTTTCGGAAACTACTGGTGCATATTATATTTCAAAACTGTAAAATTAAAGTTACACTAAATGAATTATGTATTTCAATTGTCTGAGATTAAAGTGGTTTAATGTAGGCAAGCTTACAAATAAAATCAATTACTACAGAGATTATCTATAATTAATTCTAATGGAACGCGAGACTTAAACCCTCAATCTTCTAAGACCCTTAAATATAACTCAGGCTTTATCCCAAGACAACTGACAAGGGCTAGATTCGCCAATAGCGTGAGATAACGGCCTAATGTCACTCAAGCTTCAGCCAATCACAGAGGTGCAGGTTTAATGTTTCAGATTTCAATTACAGATTGCTCACTAAAAATAACCTTTATTGTTAACTCTCCGCCCGTGACTTCGTCCGCGCGAAATCGTAACTTTTTTATTTATGAACCGATTTTTTGACAAATATAACCGTAATGCTTATTTGTTGTTAACCACATTCAAATTGGTTGAGTCGTTTCTGACATTGGCGGGCACAAAGGAGACGGGCGAACGTCCATACAAAACTGGGCCTAACGTTACAGCAACAATTATTACATTTTTGATATTAATGCCATTTAAAATAAATAAACGTTTTTACAAATGCTACACGGGAGAAAAAGATATAGGTTGTTATTATTTGCTTCATAATAAGTTATTCTTACAAACTCTCAGTGTCCTCGTGTTGTATTTAAGAACTACTACTGACTAGATTTTATCAGATTGTATTATAAGACATTAACACACTGCGGTTTGCGATTAATAATAAAAGCACACGAAGACACAACAAAACGAAATATCCACGTAAGTTCAAGCCAAACAAAGCGAATGATTTTATTAAGCGATATAGATTGACGTTTGATGTGATAAGAGTTCTACTTTGTTGCCAGTACAAGAAAGAAACGTGTTGATCAATTTATTTTTACAATGTTTTTATAAACGTTGTTTTGTAATTGATTATTTAAAACGATTTTTAAAACATAATCTAAAGACAAAAACACTTTATTCACTTTCATTGCTTTTATTTTCTATTTTGTATCATTTCTTTATTTATATCATTACTTTATTTCATTTGGCAACATTGTAAGAAAATTACAGTGAAGCTAGGAAGTAACGATAGTCAACAATATTATGATTATATTTTTTATTTATTATCCCATGGTAAAATGGCTTAATATTTCGTGAATAAAAATTAAAAATTTAGAAAAAATTATTGATAAATATTTTATTTGTGTACACGATAGGCCCAGATTCGCCCGTCTCCTTTACCTATAAACATAAAATCTAAAAACAATATTGATTTGTGTTCTAAAACGTTCATAAAGCATCCCTATTAATAGTTTTCTATAATATTAAATATACAGCAACCAGTGACAGATTTATTATACTCGTATGTAATTAGTTAGAACATTGTGTTTGCACGAATAAACCTTAATTTATTAAGATAATGAGGACACTTGAAGAAGTTTATCCGACATTTTGATTAGCAAGATTTAGATTAAGTTTGGAGTGTAACTGAAATACTCAGGCACAGATGAAATTAATATATTTGCTTTTATTATGTAGCTGGTAATGAACTCAATATTATCTATTTGCGTTATTATAAACTAATAAATATCAAGAAAAACTGAAAAGAAAAAGCAATGTTTCACCGCGACTCAGGATTCGAACCAATTCTTCTGTAAATTGCAAGTTTAACACTTAAAATATACAATTAACATAGCCACCTTCGTTAAAGAACATCCTTCCTACTTTGAATTCGCCAAACACCAGACGTAAAAACAAACTACCCTTCCTGAACCAAAACTTGAAATATACAAATCCAGCCCATACTATTTGTAGGATGTTGTAAAATATTTAGACTGGCTCGGTGGAACAGTGGTTAGTGACCCTGGCTGGCGGTTCCAAGAGTCGTGGGTTCGATTCCCACTCGGGACAAATATTTGTGTGACGAACATCGGTGTTTGTTCCGTGTCTGGGTGTATTATTAAATATATTTGTGTATCCACTGTTGATTCTGATACCCGTAACACAAGTGCTTAAGCTACTTACCACGGGATCAGATCAATGTATGTGATGTTGTGAAATATTTATTTATTTATTTATTTATTAATATTGGGAGAACTCAATAATATTGGGAAAATTGGGTTAACTGTCTCGTTGGTTTATTGGTAGCAAGCGCTGCATGAAGATCGAGAGGACCCCGGTTCCAGTACAGGGTCGAGCAAAATTTATGTGAGTTTTTCAGCTATTGCATAGCTTTTATCGCGGGCTTTGAGCGCGGCGACCGAACCAAGAAATTCCGTAACGAAAAAAACCTCACAATCGTCTAACGTCGTTTCAGTTCGGTAGACTTCGGGTGGGAATCGAACCCACGACTCTTGGGACCGTAGGGAGTAAACCTGGGTCACTAGCCACTGTTCCACCGATACTAATTTATTTATATTACTGATATTAATTTATTTATATTACCGTCACTCGGGGTGCGGCCAGAATACCAGCGCTGCAGCGGCTTCCAGACTGATGTGGCACATGCTAAGGGCGTACCTCGTTGACAACTTCTTATAGTCCTTGTCTTTGTGAGGTATTTTTTTGTTTGAGATGAGTTCTTGTGTTTAGTGTATTTATGTATCATTGTAACTTTTCGGGTTTATGTGGTCAATAAATTTCTTTCTTTCTTCCTTTCATACCACATCTACAGCTATAGCCATCAACTGTCTTCCCCCATGACTAAATAGCGTATAGAGCACATTAACAGATGACGCCGCAGCACCCGTCGGGCTGTCTGTCTGTCAGTGGACTGCTGTTTGATAGGGGACTAAGCTATGAACAGATAGAGTTTAATTTAAATGGTGTTGCTGATCTTTAAGAATTTATTTAAGGATACTAATAATAATACACAAACACACATACCGAAACACACCGGTGTTCGGTGTTACTTTCCTCAAGTGAAAATCAAACAAATGACCATAGATTATAAAATATGTATTTTATAATAATAATAAAGAAATTTCAGTAAGGAACGTAAAACGGTCGATGGATTAGTGGTTTAGATCGTAACTTGCCATGCGAGAGGTCACTAGTTCAAACCCCTGTGTTTTACGAATTTAATAGGTTGTGGTAGTTGGGCTATGCTAGGAGCCATGACGCCGCTAAGGCGATGAGGTACGCCGCGGAGTTTAGTGGGTACACCCCTGGGCATTGCACCTTAGCCCAGGAGCAGCTTCCGGTTTTCCATCTCAGCACCGGCAGCCGGGAATCCCACACACCACCTTGGGTAAACCCCTGCTCAAGGTGATGGTGCATCAAGCATTTTCCGCGATAAAAAAAGGGTATACGTAAAATTTATTTTCATCCTCTTCACCCCTATCCTCCTATATCTTGCACCACAATAACCCACCTGCGGGCTGCTGTACCGCGATTGATACTGAAGGGATCAATGTCATCAGGACATTCAAACCGTGCCGTGTTTACTGACTTTGACAACTGTATATTAAATATTATATAATCCATTTTGTGTCATACAGTCAATCAGTACACATAAAACGTTCAATACACTACTAGTTTGTGTATTCCGACGTATTAGGGAAAATCATTCACTGCTCACCATAGTGTAATTCGTTTGAAAAGTACCAGGAGACAATAAAAGACGACAGGTAAATGGTATTCCTATTTAGGTTAGTAAACTTTTAATTAATCCTGTAAGTACAAATCAGAAGCTATTAAAAATACCTGGCAAAAACAAAACGGCACGGACCTACCCTAAACTAGGGCGATAAGGCCTTAGTCAATTGGCTCGGACCAAGAGGTTTAGTTCTTCGTTTCTGCCAAGTGTCATTCAGGCATGGAATGCCCTTTCAGCTCATGTTTTCCCTACAATCCCGGGCTCTTCAGGCGGGGCGTGAAACGGCATTTATGCAGGCCTTAAATGCCGTTTAGACCAGGGTGAGTGCGACAGGCTCAATATGGTCTATTGTGCCTGTCGACCTCATATGGATGTCACTACCGTTACCATCAAGTGAAGTGAAGTCATCTTGTTAGCCGTTTATAAAAAAAGTTGGTGGAAGTTGACCGTCATCTATTTAGGTTAGAGATTCATAGATATATTTTTATGTTTCTTTTTACAAATTAATAAATAAAAAGTCATGCGCAGTCGATCGAGAAGTACCAGGCTCGCATAAACTAGCTGGTAGTCGGTCAGTTGTACTGGTCGGGCACGTAGAACGGGTCAGTCAGGAGTTGGTAAGTCATCATCAGCCCATGCATGTCCCCACTGGTGGGGCGCGGGCCTACCCTAAACTAGGACGATAAGGCATAATCAAGTGGGTGAGAGCCATCCACTCCCCCGCAAGGTGATGATAACGAGGCTACACCAATTCATTATCGTAAGTCAGTCAGGAAAAAAAAGGTGACTTGATATTATACCGTCTATCTTTTAAGAGGGCAGAGTTTTATAAATGTAGTTATATTTGTTTTTTTTTTACGAATTAATAAATAAAAAACAATGCACAGTCGATCGAGAAGTACCAGGCTCGCATAAACTAGCTAGTAGTCCGTCAGTTGTACTTGTCAGGCACGTAGAGCGAGTCGGCGGCGAGGTGGTAGGTCATCAACAGCCAACATATGTCCCCACTGCTGGGGAATGGGCCTACCTAAACTACTGCGATAAGGCCTTAGTCAAATTGATGGGAGATAAATAAATAAATAAGATAACTTGACATTATACCATAATTTTTTAAGGGCAGAATTTAATAAAATGCAGTTTTATGTTTTTACAAATCCATTAATAAAAAACAATGCACAGTCGATCGAGAAGTACCAGGCTCGCATAAACTAGCTAGTAGTCCGTCAGTTGTACTTGTCAGGCACGTAGAGCGAGTCGGCGGCTCGTAGCGCATGCGCCGCGACGCTACGCCGTAGCAGCCTGTAGAGAAGCCGGACGCGCGGGTGCACCGGCACTTTGAACGTCTTCAAACGCTGGATCACTGCGGACACCTGCGAATCAATCATGCTACCCTGGTACTTTACGTATACACCGTGAAATGTAAGTGGTTGTTTTAGACCGATTTACTTTTAGTTTCATCGAATCATGCTAGTAATTTCGTGAAAAAAATTAATATTTCTTTTTGGCAATTTAAAAAAAATCATCCAACTGGACAGCGTGTAATGCTATAGTTCTTTTAAGTGATCTGACGTAATCAGGTACTCGTTGTTGCAAGAAATAGATGATAAAAGCTAAAATACATTTGCCTGAACTTTCATACAAATCCCCTTTTACCCCCAAAAATTTTTTGTAACGAGATTGATCTGTGACTAATTAGAGAAACACCATGCCATTTACTGGTTATTCAACAATATTAGTAAGTTATATAGTGAAACTTCTAACTTAACTGAATCAGACAGAACTGAACTGTGTACGGAAAGTTAGTCAAGTAACAACTCCGTGTCACTCACGTCACTCGGCAAGTCGCTTTTCCCCGACACCTTCTTGAAGTCCTTCTCCATCGTTATTACATTCGTGTTTTCCTGCAAACGAAGGTTATGTGTGAAGCAGATCTTTTTTTTTTGGTTATTGTTACCAATAAGGCATTAATAGTCTAGGGTTACCAATTTAATATAAGGTTAGTTAAGTTATCTATTACAATCATAAATAGGTCTTACAAGATTTTTTTACGGAGTGGTCTCAAAAACTTTTTCAGGCGTTTGCTGAAATATTACGGTTGGCATACTAACAAAAACCTACGTAATTATTCCCTTTTCTAAACACTTAACTAACTTTCTTCATCTGCTGTCTTATCATTGTTAATATAGCGATTTAGAGTAATTTAAGTATATCCGTGTTCAAAATCCTTGAGGCTGGAGCCTGGTAATCTGTAAGACAGGTTTTTCCTAGTACAGATACCAGTCTCTCACAATGTATGTTGATGACATTATACTACATTATATGTACCCCAAACGTTTAAGCTATATTGTGAAAGAAAATAAATCAAATTATTAATTACTTAAAGATAACTTTCAACAACATACTTTGAAGTTAATCAACTAAATTTTCAACATTTATCTACGCATGAGTGATTATATTATTTAACACATAACTAATAGAATTTCAAGCCCGTCATCGCCAAACTATTATTTTGTCTCGCAAGTTGCAGAACACAATTAAACTTTTAATTAACCGACTCACACGGTTAAACACACTCCGAAGCACAAAAAGAGGATCCAAACGCAGCGCATGATCTCACACAACACACGTGCCGACTAGTGATGTCCCGAATACCCGTACCCGTGTCTGCTTATATCCGAGGGAAAAGAAAAATCCGTAGTCCGTAGCAAAGAAGTATCCGAGTCCGTTACTTTTCACGCGAGTCTTTTACGGATATTTTCAGGTGATTAGGTGGAATTGAAAAACTATAAAATTCCATTTAGAGTATTTGTATTTCTTAAAATCAAAAATATTTGTCAACTTTATTTTGTAAAAATTTAGATAGATTATTTATAATAAAAGAAAGTTATAACTTGTACTATCACTTTTATGACAATGAAATAAATACAATTTTAAACTTTTTTTTAATTTAAGTACAGGAACATTATAGTAAGTTGTAACTAGTGATGTTCCGCATATCCGTAATCCGGATCTTGACACTAAATATCCGTTTTCAGATCCATATCCGCGGATATACATTTTTAAAGATCCGGCACATCACTAGTGCCAACGTTCGTTATTTACATTTCTAATAAAACCAAACACCAATTTCACGGGTGGTCGAGTATTTACATACGTGGTTTTGATGACTCTTGGTGGTAAATAAATCGGCTTGACTATTCAAACTGTTTTCTATTGGTGACAATAGCTAAGCAAATAATGGAACGGTTATAAAAAATACTTGTGTTTTTACTACTCACGCTTTCAGACTACGAATTTAATAAATAAATATCTACGACATTTCCACACACAGTCATATGACCTCAAACTGAGTTGAGCTTGTAGTATGCGCGTCTGAGACTGATGTGAATGTATTTATAAATATATATGTATGTATATTTATAAATACATTCTCAAATACATAATCACATATATTATAGTCTAAAACCTTTCTCGATAAATGGTCTATCCAACGCAAAAAGAAAATTGTTCAATTCATACCAGTAGTTCCTGAGATTAGCGCGTTCAAACAAATAAACAAGTGAACCCTTCAGCTTAATAACATTAGTCTATATCTATACTAATATTATAAAAAGGAAAGATTTGTATTTTTGTATGTTTGTTATGAATAAACTCAAAAACTACCGGACCGATTGCAATAATTTTTTCACCATTAGAAAGCTGCATTATTCAGAAGTAACATAGGCTATATTATATTTTAATAAAAATAAGGGATCCTTACTAAAACTCCAATAATGTAACCCAAGGTGTAAAAAATAGACCTGAAAAATTCCTTACGTCGCCTGCGCTGCGAAAACTATTGAAGATAGAACAAAACCATTTAGTAAGACCTTGCAGAACTCATCATTATCTACAAAAAGTGTCGCGACAGCATATGTCTAAATATATGGTCGCTAGTATGTACTATACTAGTAATATTAGTATAGTACGTCGGGCAGTAATTAGCTATGTCATTGCTACTACTAATATCACGTGTAAACCATTAAGACTAGTATTTAGTATTATCTAGTATAGATGACCGGAAGTGGTTAGGAAACCAATCAGTGGGCCATATCTGCGCAGCGGCCAAGCGTGAAGCGTGACGTCACAGATGCGCTGTCCGAACTATGACGTGTTGGCTATGTCAACTGAGAAAATAACATTAGTTACGCTTAAGCGATACTAATTGATTTCAGCATAGGTTTAATTGGATTGTCAGTAGATAGCCGTAGCTCTTAGATTAATCGAATCGAATTTATCGCCTTTGTATTGTGAACATCTAAGTATTAATGTAAATAAATATATATTTGAGACGTCTACACACACGACCACCTTACAATAAAAATAATCGACTAGCTCGGTGGAACAGTAGTTAGTGACTCTGGCTGGCGGTTCCAAGAGTCAGTTGGTTCGATTCCCACTCGGGACAAATATTTATGTAATGAAGATTGGTGTTTGTTCCGTGTCTGGGTCTTCTTCTTCTTATCGTATGGTTGATGAACAACCTGGTGTCAGAGTTTTTAAACCGCCCGTAGGCCTCTAACATGGCTTCACACACCGTTGAAAAATTTCTCAGGTGTGCTGGTTTCCTCACGATGTTTTCCTTCACCGTCAAAGCGTCGAATGATGGTACATATGAATTTCAAATTTGAAAAACACATTGGTACCTGGCGGGGTTTGAACTGGCGACCTCTCGCATGGCAAGCAACGACCTTAACCACTCGGCCATCGACGCTTTTTCGTGTCTGGGTGTGATTGTGCTTAAAAAAAATATCTATGTTTGTATATCAGTCTCCGACGCCCATAGTACAAGCACTGCTTAATTTTGGGTCAGCAACTGTGAGTGGGAATGTCCCATTCATTTATTATTTATTTGTCTAATCCATTGGACATCTCAGAAATAAATCCCATTAAGCAGAGACATATATATAGATATTTATTAACACATACGTACTTAAATAAATATTCACTCACACCCAGACACGGAAAACACAAATCCTAATGTCATAATAAATATAAATAATACACCAACTGAGTGTAAGACATAGATCATGTCAAAGTTTTCAACACATATGCTATCAATGTAAAATTTGAAAAATTTACATTGAGCTTTAATAGCACAAAAATAACAAATAAAAACATATGATATCACGAATATCGTACCTTGGTACAAGAGAAAAATGTGTCATCTTAATTTATACTAGGTTGTGCCTATAAGGTAATTAATCACCAATCTCAAAATGCACCTTATTTAATTTAATCAGTGTTAAAATTTAATAAGTCCTTACACGACCTTATATTGAGTTAATTAAAAACAGTAGCTCGATGATTAATAATTTCGATATTACGTCATTACTCATTAAGCTATGTCTTAGCGTGATACCGCAGATCGCGTGAATTAATATGATGCCGAAATATTTTGTATGTCTACACTAATATTATAAAGAGGAAATATTTGTATTTTTGTATGTTTTGTAATGCATAAACTCAAAAACTACTGGACCGATTGCAATAATTTTTACACCATTAGAAAGCTGCATTATTCAGAAGTAACATAGGCTATATTTTATCCCGGTACGGGAAGTAGTTCCCTCGGGACGCGGGTGAAACCGCGTGAAACAGCTAGTATATTAATATTTATATAGCAAAATTATTTGTCTGCACTGCGCGTTAAAATTGTATTTTTTTAATGTTAATATTTACTTCATTTTTAGTGAACTGTATTGTGTTCTTATGAGAAAATAAATGTCTTTAAACCTATATTTTAATGCCGGATCAAAATAAAAAAAAAATCAAAAATATATGTTCGCTCGTCAATCCGTTCTTACATTTTCATGTCATCATCATCAGCCCATATACGTCCCCACTGCTGGGGCACGGGCCTACCCTAAACTAGGGCAATCAAGCGCGCTGGCCGAGTGCGGGTTGGTTACTGCACAACCTCAGAATTTCTTCGTAAGTGTGCAGGTTTCCTCACGATGACATTCAATGTGTTCGGAGTGGGAGACGTTTTGTCGACCGGTTGCTGTTACCACCATACAGTTGCGTAAAACCCGCCAAGTGACTCTGGCCTCTCTCGGTCAGGTCGCGTTCCGGGATCAGCACTGTACGAACCGGAGCCAGGGGGGACCATTGTTGCGGCAAGCGCCGGACCAGTGGAGTCATAGCGGCAGCATTGTGCGGGCGGAGCGGGTCAGCCCGCCGGCCTGGGAGACCCGTAGAAGCGGTAGTGCCTTCCGTCGGCGGACTGGCCAACTCCGACCCGCACAGCTCAATACCAATGCGAGACTCCACGCCTTGTCTCGTTGTTGCCGCAGCAGTGGTCTCCTCTTTAAGCGGGCTTTCAGGGTGAGTGCGACAGGCTCAATATAGTCTATTGTGCCTGTCGACCTCATATTTGGATCTCACTACCGCTTACCATCAGGCGGAGTGAGGTCATCTTGTCAGCTTATTATAAAAAAATAAAAAAAAATCCGAATTATATAGCTACTGTATTATATTAACTGTAATTTCGATAAGCACTAAAATATATCATAAAGATATGATAGGACTCTATCATATATTTCTAGAATACAAAACCTAATTTTAAATGCTTCTGTCCCCCGAAATGTTATATTGAGCTTGATTAGCCAACTACATCTGCAAAACTAGTTAAAAAAAACGTGTGGCACTCGGGGACTGCCGCGGTATAGCTATTGCATAGCATCGTCCGTTTTCGGAGCAGCTCGTCTCGATTCGTGCGAGTTTCGTAGAGTCGTACAATACGTCTAACCGCACGCACACAAATACCGTGCCGAAAGCTACCGAACTGAAACGACGTTAGACGATTGTGAGGTTTTTTCGTTACGGAATTTCTTAGTTCGGTCGTCGCGCTCAAAGCCCGCGATAAAAGCTATTCAATAGCTTAAAAAGTAGCGAATGAATGTTTCATTTATTGACAAAAGGTAGTTCATTAACACATATCACTCTGTAAATCCCGGCTTATTTAAAACAGGCTCATGTCAACGATTAATAACTTCGATATCAGGTGTCATGTAGTGACGTAACTCGTCCCGTGACGTCACTCTCGACACGTCAGATCACGCGTGAATTAATATCGTGCCACAATGACGCGTGATTTGACGTGATGTTATTTCGGAGATGCGATATGAGATGTCTGCGCTCGTACTTATGCAGTGTTATTACACTTTTTATTATAATGGATGAGCGTAAGGTCAGGGTCGGTCTCAAGGGCGATCAGCCAAGTACACAGGGTATTTATGTAAGCCCGTACTTATAAGTACACCCTCGGTACCTTCTGTCTCATAATTCTTTGTTTTATCCTATATATTAATGACCGCTCTCGCTTCGTTCCGATATATTATGCATAAAAACCTTTCTTTTACATCCCTCTATCTATTTAAAAAAATCGTATGAAAATCCGTTGTGTAGTTTTAGCATACATAAGGACAGACAGACGCGAGAAGCGGCTTGGTTATATACCATGTATGTAGTCTTGTATATATGCTTGTGTATTCCAGTATTGCGCTCGATAGCCGTAACACAAATGCTTAAGCAACTTACTTCAAACAGAACAATGTACACGATGTTTTATGATCGAATCCTATCGCATCATGTGTAGTCCAACCCAGCTCGATATCACGTTTCCTGTTACACGTCACGGGCGGTCCGCGTGACGTCACGGCGGCAAGTGTGACGTTACGTTTGTCTCTAAGGCCCGCCATACACGGACCGCTCGAGCAGTTAACCAGTGACCAACATACATGGACCGCTCGAGCAGTTAGCCAGTGATCAACATACACGGACCGCTCGAGCAGTTAGCCAGTGATCAACATACACGGACCGCTCGAGCAGTTAGCCAGTGATCAACATACACGGACCGCTCGAGCAGTTAGCCAGTGATCAACATACACGGACCGCTCGAGCAGTTAGCCAGTGATCAACATACTCGGACCGCTCGAGCAGTTAGCCAGTGATCAACATACACGGACCGCTCGAGCAGTTAGCCAGTGATCAACATACACGGACCGCTCGAGCAGTTAGCCAGTGATCAACATACACGGACCGCTCAAGCAGTTAGCCAGTGATCAACATACACGGACCGCTCGAGCAGTTAGCCAGTGATCAACATACACGGACCGCTCAAGCAGTTAGCCAGTGATCAACATACACGGACCGCTCAAGCAGTTAGCCAGTGATCAACATACACGGACCGCTCGAGCAGTTAGCCAGTGATCAACATACACGGACCGCTCGAGCAGTTAGCCAGTGATCAACCAACATACACGGACCGCTCGAGCAGTTAGCCAGTGAACAACATACACGGACCGCTCGAGCAGTCAGCCAGTGATCAACATACACGGACCGCTCGAGCAGTCAGCCAGTGATCAACATACACAGACCGCTCGAGCAGTTAGCCAGTGACCAACATACACGGACCGCTCGAGCAGTTAGCCAGTGAACAACATACACGGACCGCTCGAGCAGTTAGCCAGTGACCAACATACACAGACCGCTCGAGCAGTTAGCCAGTGACCAACATACACGGACCGCTCGAGCAGTTAGCCAGTGATCAACATACACGGACCGCTCGAGCAGTTAGCCAGTGATCAACATACACGGACCGCTCGAGCAGTTAGCCAGTGATCAACATACACGGACCGCTCGAGCAGTTAGCCAGTGATCAACATACACGGACCGCTCGAGCAGTTAGCCAGTGACCAACATACACGGACCGCTCGAGCAGTTAGCCAGTGATCAACATACACGGACCGCTCGAGCAGTTAGCCAGTGATCAACATACACGGACCGCTCGAGCAGTGCTTATGCCTGGCGACTGCTTGAGATTTCATCGTGCTGCTAACTGCTCGGAGCAGTCTCGACTGCTCGAGCGGTTCCGTGTGTGTGTGTACGTAGAATCTGTAGTTTACTATGCAGTCGCAGCTTCAAGCAGTCCGTCCTGACCGCTTGAAGCTTCGTGTATGTCGGCCCTTAGTGCAACACTGCACCGCTACTGTTGCTGCAATCGCGATGCAGCCGACAGCGTTTGGTACCTGCGTGATGTGTTATCGATAGCTTATCGGACTATGAGTGCATTTACATAGTAAGTATCACGTAGAGTATCAAATAAGTAGCTTACCTCCTCTGTACCTATGTTTGCTTAAATCTTTGATACAACACAACGGATTTGGATGAGGGGAGAGGGATTCAAGAGGAAAGTTTAATTTATAATGTATCCGAAGCGAAGCGAAGGATACTAGTATTAAATAAAAGGTGATGACCCCAACAGCTAAGTTGACAGATCCGGATTTATCTAGTTTGTACTAGCAACAAACATACTTACCTAGATTTGTACAAAAAAGGCAAATCAGACTCGTGAAATAGAGTTGATTTAAAGTGACTCAGAAGTTTTTACGTCGATATTGCTGAGTTGCTTTAATTATATTTTGGTTGTTGTTTGTTGGAGCACTGGCCTACCCTAAACTAAGAACGGGTTGGTTGACTACTCAACCTTATAATTTCTTCATAGATTTGCAGATTTCCGCACGATGTTTTCTTATTACACCTGGTATGGTGTACATTATCTATGTATATAAAAGGAGAATCTGACTGATTGACTGACATATAAATGCACAGCCTAAACGGCTAAATGTAGGCACTAGAAATTTAAAAAAAATAGCTTAGATACCGTTCAGGTGCACTAAGAAAAAATTCCCGAAATTCCCGAATTAGTGGTCAAATCTTTTGAATGAAAAATCAAAATCGCATACCTAAGTTACACACTTGTAATTTGGCATGCAGATACCTCAGTAAACTTAAAGCTAAATGATGTCGCAAAATTCATTAATAACTATCACACACGTACGAAGTCGCGGGCACAGCTAGTCATTATTATGTTAGTTACAATGTCCGTCCTATAGGTTCACTTGTAAAGGGCTTCACGCGGCATCACGTGGCATCACGTTCGCAGGTACAATTGTATCATAGCATTCATAGCGGCTGCCTGCTATCACCTCCTCATCAATATGCACCGGAGTGATCCGCGCGGCCGCGATTAGCAATCGGGTGGAGCGAGTCTGGCGTTGTGATACGGCTAATCAATTCAATATAAACTGGAATTATCACGTTATTAGGTGTAATGGTACTGATGCAATCAATCTATGCGCGCAACATAGGCAGTAGCTATGCTGTTGAAAATATTAAATTGCTTGTCAAAAAATGGAATTTAGAAAGCATGTGTCTCCTTCTTCCTATAACCTAGATCCTTTTAGCGAGTGAGAAAATATAATTTTAAAAGCCAGCTTCTTTTTTAATGGCAACAGGCTAGGACATTATACTAGTAGTTTGACACATGCATGATGCTCTAGTTTCTCTTACATCATCATTGATCAATAGAAAGTAAATTTTATGCTTCCTTAAATTGACATCCGTAAAGTATTTATGGGACTGTAATATACCGTGTTTCTCTTACATAGCGGTTCAACAAAGGCAGTTCATAATTTATTTTTCTAATCAACAGAAACAAAATACAAAAGTAGAAAAAATAACCAAAAGCGTTTACTGCTCACGTAGGTTTGAACAAAAATATTTCATAACTACCTCGTTTGATTCTAATAAACATCCATTCAAACCTTCACCCAATAACTCAAACCCTAGTGCAACGTGCCAAGATTTGCCCAATCTGGTTCGAAGCAGTTACTTCCAGTTTGACGCCTGGCGTCGCTCGCTTCGCCGGTCGCGAGTTCACTGACAGTTCACAGCATCGATTAAATTACCCGAATGCATATTCATACGATAATGCAGCTGTCGACAGCCATGAGCCTCGCTGCAAGGTGTCGGAACAACAGTAAGATATTACTTGCATGCCTTTGTGCGGATGCAATGTCGTAGAGTCGTGCGCACTGACTTGATGGAGTGATAGGAACCAATCTGTAAACGAAACTATTAGCACGGGAATTATCTAGCAGTTTTCTTACTCCATACAAACGAGCGAGTCCACCATTCTAAAAGCATTTTTTTTTATTAACGAAAAAAATAAACAGTAAAAAAACTCAATCTATAATAAAAAATAAATTAAGGTAAAAAAATCTTTAAAAACAAGCTTTTATTTAAATGCGCTAAAAAAGAAAAAAATAAACTTTTACACTATAACTTTACTGTCAACTTATAACATTTCAAATTCAACATATTTGACACAATTTATATGTTTTAAAAGCTTGTCGCGAGATTTAAGTACCTACTCGTAATTTTAAAAGCAAGTTTTTAAATACCTGCCTATTAAAAATTTTAAACTAAGAAAGTAAATACGAGTACTTAAATCTCGCGACAAGCTTTTAAAACATATAAATTGTGTCAAATATGTTGAATTTGAAATGTTATAAGTTGACAGTAAAGTTATAGTGTAAAAGTTTATTTTTTTCTTTTTAGCGCATTTAAATAAAAGCTTGTTTTTAAAGATTGTTTTACCTTAATTTATTTTATACTTTTAGTCTTCACCTTGTCGATGGGGTTGTGTCGTTTAAGTACTGAGTTCCTTTGGCTGTCTTCCGGCTCCATCATCAGACCCTGGTTACCATCTAGCATCTAAGTACTCATCTAGGCGAATCAAACGAGCCCAAACTCGATGGGGTTGTGTCGTTTAAGTACTGAGTTCCTTTGGCTGTCTTCCGGCTCCATCATCAGACCCTGGTTACCATCTAGCAGCTAAGTACTCATCTAGGCGAATCAAACGAGCCCAAACTCGATGGGGTTGTGTCGTTTAAGTACTGAGTTCCTTTGGCTGTCTTCCGGCTCCATCATCAGTCCCTGGTTACCATCTAGCATCTAAGTACTCATCTAGGCGAATCAAACGAGCCCAAACTCGATTTGGTTGTGTCGTTTAAGTACTGAGTTCCTTTGGCTGTCTTCCGGCTCCATCATCAGACCTTGGTTACTATCTAGCACCAAAGTACTCATCTAGTCGAATGAAATGAGCCCAAACTCGATGTGGTTATGTTATTTAATTACTGAGTTGCTATGGCTATCTTCCGACTTCATCATCAGATCAGCTCCATGTCATAATAATATTGCATTGTCATCGGATATACACGTGCATGCAAAATTTCAGCTCAATCGGTTGAGGGCAAGTGCCTTAAAATTGAGTTATAAAATTCCACCCGAACACACAAACATATATACATTGCAAGTTAAATAAAAGCTTGTAAAAATGAATCGCAAAATGTGTTGGTAAGCGCATAACTCAACAAGGCCTGAACCAATTTGGCCAATTCTTTTTTAGAATGTTCGTTGAAGTCCATGATGGTTCTTACGGCAAGAAAAAATCTAATAATTGCCGGGAAAACCCTAAAAACAGCCCTTTTCTTCTCAGTTTTTTGACAGGACGAAGTCTGTCGGGGCGGTTTTTCGTGTAATAGTTTTAAGTTTTTTGTGAAATAAACTATTATTATTATTAAATTGTCTTCGTTGGGATGATCACGGGAAGGGTTACCTTCCCGGCCCTTTTGGAAGGCTTATTTATTTATTATTACTAATTACCAAGAAATACTTACATTGAAAGGAGTAGACACAGAGCTGACGAATGACAGGCCTGAGTAGAAGAAGTATACATGTTGCGCCGACCCCACTGAGCATGGGACAAGGGCAGGAGAATGAATGTTACATTTGTTTGACTGGCTCGGTGAGACAATGGTTAGTGACCCAGGTTCACTACCTACGGTTCTAAGAGTCGTGGGTTCGATTCCCACTCGGGATATTGTGTGTGACCAACATCGGTTTTTGTTCCATGCCTGGGTGTTTTATTAAATTGTATATTTCATTTATTTAAATTTGTGTAACCACTGTTGATTCTGACACAAGTGCTTAAGCTACTAACCACGGAATTAGATCAATGCACAGTATGTTGTTGTGTAATATTTTTTTATTTATTTTTATATGAACTAAGTAGAAAATGGAAACGTCATTAAAAAGACAAATTGACTGTTAACGAATGCGACTCGTCCAAACTGTCGCGCTAGCAAAACATAACTGTCCAATAAATTTAGTCCCCATAGAATCTAACCCATAAATATGAAACTTCAAAAAATTCCCTCGCAGAGTGTAACCTAGTTTTCCACCGAACATTAATATTTCGCACAAAACAAGTCTTAACAAGCGAACAGAATAATAACGGCTATAAATCGCTCGTCTACCGCGCACCGCCTAAAAACTTTAAAAAACTTAAAGACTTACCTAAGTGACAAAGTTGACTAAGACGTCCGCAAACGAAAATGAACCTTAACTTATTGTAATAGGAACGAGAAACGTGGTGAATAGTTTGGAGGTGGTTGTAGAGAATTACTGGAGTTGCCAAACGCTAGGAGTTTCGGTGACCTAAGGTCCACTCGGCTGAAACTTTTTGCTTTCTGATTTAAAATCTTTCTCTTGATCAGTCTTTCCGTCGTTACTGAATGAAATTTCATTTGCATACGAAAACGAGACATAACTAAAATTCTTATGGTACTATGTTTAAGAAACTTAATGATATAACGATGGAAAATCTCTTCTACTTTATTAAGGTTCTTCCTATAGTATTTTTCAGCTAAGATGATCCCTGTGACACTTCATTGTGTTCTGAATCACACATCTTACGATTGACAAACGAAAATAATTTCATTGCACACTTTTTTCATTTTATTCCGGCGTCATTAGGAAAAATAATAAAATAAATATTTTTATACTTTTAAATCACAAACAGTATCGTTTAGTTTAATTTAATGTAATAGAACATTTTTATAATACCTATGCAGTTCGTATACGTAGAATGGAATGTAGTAAGTTCCATTCTACGTATAAGAACTGCATAGGTACTTTTTTTAATTTTATATTACATTAAATTAAAGTAAACGATACTGTTTCCCTTTTAAAAGCTTAAAAATATTTATTTTAATATTTTTCCTAATGAAGCCGCAATAAAATGAAAAAAGTGTGCAATAAAATTATTTTCGTTTGTCAAACGTAAAATGCGTGATTCAGAACACAATGAAGTATCACAGGGATCATCTTAGGTGAAAAAGACTATAGTGAATTAAATAAGACTTTGTGAGTTAAATAAACAAACCTATTCTATAATATTAAGTTTCTTTATACATTTTGTTTATGACCACTTCATGTAAGACATCTACACTTTCAAGAATTAAAAATATGTATAGTTATGGTTAAAATAAAATATGAATACATAGAACGAACCACAGGAAAAACATACGCATGAACTGAAAACAATACTTTAAATAAAAATAAATACGGATAAATCACAAAGAAAATATTAATAATTAATATCCGGAGGGTAAATACTACGAACATACCTGGAATTTTCACTCAGTATTAAAGTGAACAAAACACATCACCTATTTTTATGCAGTGTATGTAATGTAGTCACCAATCTTTGTGACTACTGTACCGATTTCACCCAAATGTGGAACCGATAGTGTTTGATTTGCGGACCGATAGTGTTTAATCACTACCGGTGGTGACGCCACAGTGGCTAACGGGTAAAATGTGATGAAAAAAATTACTTTGGTGACTATGCACCTAGATAGCTCTGTGTTTAGAGCAGCTGACGCGGTATCGCAAGACCGGTGGTTCAATTCCCCGTTCAGGCGGGGTCATGAATGCCAACTTTGCATGCTATAACGTACAAGTTCTCCGAAATTTTGTGCAATAATTAGTCCCTAGGAGCACAACCATACTTTGGACAAAACATTTCCTATTTAGATTACTGCGTAATGATTACTGACTATATTCAAACGTCGTCGCATTCAGCAGCTAGGGAACAACATATTCGGCGAGTGTAACTGCGGAATCCCGGTGTCACGTTCCGGGAACGGGATCAGATCGCCGATACAATCGGCTGTAATGGCGTTTTAATGACGCTCAAGAGGCGGCCGCTTGAAAGAGAGCGGGAGCGGGAGCGGAAAGCAGTGCAGTTATAAAAAGATAGTTTCAATTTAAAATTTTTAAGTGCTAAAGTTTGGCACTTGCTGTTCTAATATTTAGAAAAACGGAAAACGGAACGGCTGCTCTGCTGGTCTGGTGTGATTGTAATGCACGTCTGGGCGCGATTCCTAGAAGGACGCGTGTTCGAGTCCCCGGCCCGCGGTGAGGCAGTGGACTTTTTTCCGCTTTTCTCAATATAAGAAGATAGTTGTTAAGTAACCGGCTAACAGTACTGCAGTTGGTTTGGCTTATTTTACATCACATCAAACTTAAAACTAATATTCATGAGATTTAGAGGTACCTAATACCTAACACACACGTCAACACGTCGACGACACGTCGACTAAGGCCTTATCGCCCTAGTTTAGGGTAGGCCCGTGCCCCAGCAGTGGGGACGTATATGGGCTGATGATGATGATGATGATGATGAATACCTAAAAGTTTGTGTCGTATCGTGGGTTCGATTCCTATCGTTTGACGAACATAGGTGTTTTGTCCCCTGAAAATTGTGGGATTTGATCTGTTCGGTTCTGCACAACTAGTCACTTTATGGACTCTTCGTCTTGTCGGGATATGCGGCCAAAAAAACCAAGATCCCAAACCTGCATGGTGGACTGTTAATGCCCAGCTCTTGAAGGATTGAGACGATAGTGCAAAACTCGGCCCAAGATATTTATTTCATCATCATCATCATCAGCTAATATACGTCCTCACTGCTGGGGCACGGGCCTACCCTTAACTAGGGCGATAAGGTCTTAGTCAACCACGCTGGCCAAGTGCGGGTTGGTTGACTACACAACCTAATAATTTCTTCGTAGGTGTGCAGGTTTCCTCACGATGTTTTCCTTCACCGTTAAAGCGTCGAATAATCGTACATATGAATTTCAAATTTGAAAAACATAGGGGTACGTGGTGGGATTTGAACTGGCGACCTCTCGAATAGATATTTATTTATTTATTTATTATTATTTGCGCCTTAATATTCCTTATATCCCGCTGTCGAAGAGGCCCCGCGCGGTAGAGGGCGTGTGTCGCATTTCCGCGAACAATCGCAACGGCAATTACTTGTTTTTGCCGGCGCCAGGCCACGGCTAATCTGTGCGGTTTTAATTCATTAACTATTTTAATCAATTGCTGAAATGTTCACCTTTTCAATAGGCCTCGTGCAGAATGAAAATCTTGACTGGTTGTGGAAACTAAAAGGTCACAAATTCCTTGTAACTTTGTACTATACCAAAGCCGCTCTAAGTTGGCCGATTTGACACTTTTTATTTTATATTTTGCATTTATCCTTGTTAAGAGGAACATATTTAGCGAATCATAAAGAACAACTTTTAAAAATAAGACGTTATTTCAAAATGTCAAATGCACCTAATTATCTAATTATTTGTCTTTTATTACCTAAAATAATTGAATTATAAAATGAAAACGTAAAATTTCCACTCTGTATTACGCTTTTACAAGGTTACGCCGTTTGACACGTTTTCATAGTGACGTAGTGGGTAATACTCACCAGGTATTTTTTTAAAATAGGATGAAGGATTTAACAAGCATTGTATTTTAAAAATACATATATTTATAAATAAGGAACTTAAATTCAATCTTTTGGATGTGAATTAATGTTTTTAATAAAAAATTGTTATAATTAGACCTTGCTTGGTTATAAAGTAGAAATAACTGTTACTTATATACTTCGGCAATTTTACCGTTGTCCCTCACTAGTGCAGTCAGTCTGACATGTAGCAAATCGGCCAACATAGAGCGGCTTTGGTATAGTTGCTTCATTATTTTTATGACTCGTAGGTTTACGCACAACATCCTGTGAGTTGCAGCAGAAGTATGATACAAATATCTGCGACACCCTACAAATAATTATAAAGAGACAACTATCCTTATAATCACCACATAGTACCTATAAAGCAAAGTCGCTTTCCGCGTCTGTCTGTCCGTATGTATGCTTTAATCTTGAAAACTACACAACGGATGTTGATGCGGCTTTTTTTAATTGATAGACGGATTTAAGAGGAAGGTTTTTAATATATCCGAAGCAAAGCGAGGGCGGGTCACTCGTAATACTATAAATACAAAAAGTACCTAAGTATATATACGTCCATGTATTTTTTAAGGCCTAATGAGCAGTTAATATCCAACGCATTCCTGAGGACAAATACTCTTTTATTTTCAATTCTTACTAATTTTGTAAATGCAAAAGTAACTCCGACTCTCCATTCGCCGCGCATTATCATTTAAAATCAATGGACAGTTTTTTAATCCTAAAGTGTTTTTCTTGTATTTTTTGCTTGATTACGCTATAAGAAAGGAATGATTTCAGCGACATTATTCATTATCCAACAAATGGTTCCTCATTACGCTAAAAGGCGAAAGAAAAATTGGCAAAAGTTAAACCATAGCCGCGAGACGTGGAGCCATCCTGGGATTGTTATGGATTCGTCTTTGATGGAAGATCGACGGGTATCATAACCATTTGTACGTAGCGCCTTGGAGAATACGCCAGGGATGGCAAATTGTAAAAAATAAGTTTAAAAAGTTGAAGTAAACCTACCTTTACGGATAATGTACACGTAAAAGACAATGTTCACACGTAACAGCGATGGTAGTCTTGGAAAAACTACGACCACGATCGTAGTAGAGTATTCAAATCGTTATCTTTTGAAATAATGATTATCTAGGGCGCAATGCACCCGGGTCTCTTTCAAATACAAATATTTTTATGGTACTACGAATCATATGGTTCAATCTTATTTCATTCAAACAGTTTCATCCATCCATTGTCATCAAGTTTAGATGTAACCGATCTAATTAACGTGTTTCTACTATCGAGCCTTTTAACAAAATGTAGCACTAGTTCCAATATTAAATGTCATCTAACAATATTTCATTATTAACTCTAACAATTTATGTGTGGTTGGCACCCATACAATATTAAGTAGGGTACATCAGTTATGATGACCACAAGTTAAGTTAGGACTCAGCGCGACAGTCTATCTACACTCAATGTTGTACTGTCTGTCCGTTACAGATGCCGGTGACGGTAACTAATTACTCTCCGATGGCGTCTGACATACCGCAGATAGACTAAGTGACAATGTATTTATTTATTACAGAAGGTAATACTCACTGTATCCGGGTTCATATTCAGTTCGCTCGCGACCACGATTGGTGTAACCCAGTCGAAACGTCGGGCAGTAAGTAGCTATTAGTTGCTACTCCTAATATCGCGTGTAGACCCATAAAGAGTAATATTTAGTGTAATGGAACGCGAGAGTCTAAAATCTTATAAAAACTAATGTGATAGAATAAGAAGATGAAAAAATCGTACCATGGTCATCAGCTTATACACTGAAGGGTCACGAGCTTAAACCCTAAACTAGAGCGATCCGTGGGGCTACCATGAGTTTAAAACTTACGCGCTCGACATCGCGTACGTAAATATGTCTATGAAAAACATGAACAGCGTCGCCTGGTGGTTACGCGAAGAACTACAATCGGCCATACGAAAAAACAACTCGATAGGTTTTAACGTACGTAAGTTTACGATAGCCAACTCATGGTAGGCCTTAGGCCTTAGTAAACCACGCTGGCCAAGTGCGGGTTGGTCAACTCAACCTTCGAAATTCTCCGTAGGTGTGCAGGTTTCCACAGAATTTTTGCCTTCACCGGGTCAAGTAATCGCACATTATCAAATTTGAAAACACAGTGGTATGTGGCTGGGGTTTAACTGGCGACCTCCCGCAAGGCTCACGACAGCCTCCCTCCTTTCAACTCGGCCATCATTTTTAGAATTCCGTACCGCCCCCGTCCGTCTGTCCGTCAGTCTATCTCCAAGCTGTATCTCATAAACCGTGATAGCAAGAAAGCTGTAATAAATGTAGAAATCTACAATAAACGTGTTCTTTTACATAATTGGTACCGTGGTGGCGGCCGGTTTTTTTATTTGATTCAAATTCAAATAGATACATTATTTAAATATCCAAGAACCTTTCGTCAACCCTACATTACCTTGCACTCAAATAATTAACAAGAAATAAATACGGTTTCGCCGAACGCTCCCGCGGCGACGAGCGAACGATGTCTTTTCTGTTCTTTGGCTTTTAGCTGATAACTGCTCCAGAAGATCATTTGCCAAACGGAAGTGCCGAAAGATACCGTAAGAAATGGAGTATTTATGTCGCTTTTCAATTAATTGATCATCTTTCTGAAGATAGAGCGTTAGACAAGACTTTATTTGTCATTAGGTGAGTGAACATGGACATG
The DNA here is from genome assembly GCA_039566165.1 of Maruca vitrata. Taxonomy (NCBI): domain Eukaryota; kingdom Metazoa; phylum Arthropoda; class Insecta; order Lepidoptera; family Crambidae; genus Maruca; species Maruca vitrata. The sequence continues at coordinate 10,066,951 of CM076940.1, forward strand.
GCTACTTATTTAGTTACTGAAGGACAACTGAACTGGAGGAATAATGATATTACATTTAACTCCATTCCATCTTTATGTTTTCGTTTGTGGCTGCTGATTGACTAATATTTATCATCATCATCGTCATCAGCCCATATACATCTCCATGAAACGGGCCTACCCTAAATTAGGGCGATAAGGCTTAAGTCACCACGCTGCCCAAGTGCGGGTTGGTTGACTACACAGCCTAAGAATTTCTTCGTAGTTGTGCAGGTTTTCTCACTATGCTTTTCTTCGCTAATAAAGCGTCGAATAATCGAACATATGAATTTCAAATTTGAAAAACATAGTGGTACGTGGCGGGGTTTGAATTGGTGACCTCTTGCATGGCAAGCAATGACCATAACCACTCGGCCATTGACGCTTTTTTGACGCTTATATTTATATCACTCTTTCAGTACCAAAAGTGACCATAACACTCCTGCTGATTGTAGAACTTAATAGGTTAACTAAATAGGTCTTATTATTAACTAGCTGTGCCAGCGACTTCGTTCGCGTTTTCCCCCGTTTTTTACACATTTTCCATTGTATCTTTGCTCCTATTGGACGCAGCGTGATGTTATATAGCCTAAAACCTTCCTCGATAAATGGTCTATACAACGCAAAAACATTTTTTCGAATCGAACCAGTAGTTCCTGAGATTAGCGCGTTCAAACAAACAAACAAACAAACAAACTCTTCAGCTTTATAATATTAGTGTAGATTAGACCTATACCTACCTAATAAGTTTTATGCACAATTTCATCCATAACGCACGACAATATAAACTATACCCCTCTAAAATGACTATCAAACTGACGGTTGAATAAGTTAATGAACAATAGAATCGCTGTAACAGCGTATTTTACGTATAATATTATGAACACGTGAATTATCTGCGAAATAAGCGTGTTGTTTGGCGGGTAATTAGACAGCGGCTCGTGAGCGACGGGAAATGCGGGCGTCAGGCAAAGGGCCGGGGGCGTACCGGGAGGTGATCTATGACATTTTAATATTTTGCTTTATTTCCTTAAGAGTTCGTACAATTCAGCAGCAATGACATCCTTTTACGGTGTGCTTAATATGCTGGTACAATTTGTAACGTATGTGATTTTTGGTAATCTGATAAAAATATATAAATATTGTTCATATTCTTATAGAGTAAGATCCCAGGGCCGCCAGACCTACGTCATTTTAGCAAAGCTAGAATTTTCATGACTTATAGTCTAGTATGTACTTAGGAGTGTACGCGTACTCTCCTAAGTATCCAAGTAAGATCTTATATCTAAGTAAGATCTTGGTCCATTAATCTAGTCATTACACTCCATTATCTACTTTTGAAAGCTGATGCATTTTATTGTACAACTAACATCATTGTCGTTTATTTATAAGTTGGTATGTAAAAAACTGTAACATATACTGTAAATTTATTCGTAAACTCAACATTTGCTATAGCTGCCGGACAAAGTACATTAGCTATGCACACGGTATTACAACGCGAGACGTCATTGTTTTTTTTTTCCTAACTGGCATACGATGATGGCTTGGAGTAGCCTCGTCATCATCACCGACTTGATAACGTTCTAGGTTGCTGCGACATATATATGGAGTGTTTTGAGCTCTCCCAAATGATGTGTCATTGAATGTATTAAAACTGTAAATTATCATGGGTTTTCGAAATATCAAACCAAAATCTTTAAATAGTGGTATCAAAATAAAAATAGGCACTACCCTATTGTAAATTGTAACTGTAACCTTAGACTCTATATTTTAATGGCACGACCGTTGTTATATACAACTTCGTATCATATCCCCTCCTAGTGCGCTACCAGCCTAGTCTTTCAATTCCATAGAAATCAGTCTGCAGTGGAGTGTTGAAGTTTTTCGTGCCTCCTTTCATTATCCGCTCATTCGTCCAATTTCATTTTTCCGCAGTTCGAATAGGTGTAATATAAATAAAGTGTCGACTCATTTTTCCGTCATCGGCGTTCAATGGCGGGTGAAATTACCCCTTTTGTGGCTTCGCAGACAGATTTGCGTGGCGCATATCCGCGCGCCTGGGAGCCCATTGTCATATTTAGACGAAGAGCTATGACCGAATTTTTCGCGTGATTTTGTTTTTCGATATTTCGTACGATGTTCGCTTGTTTTTCACGATATGTGATGCCGCTATTATTTATATCTAGCGGAATGAATGAAAATCAAAATAGCCCATAATTTACCTTGTAAAATTTGCTATGTATTAGTGAAAGTCCCGTCGGAATAGGTTCGTTTCGGAAATTAGCGGGAACAAACAGACAGACAAAAATGTTTTTAATTTCATACCCCGCGATCGGCAAACTGCTATTAGTCACATTCACATTTGACTGAGGAAACTTTTTATAATAATTTATTTCAATATGATTGTGAAAAAGCTTTAGTAGGTTTCAAAGTCAGTACATTATTTAAAATTCAGTGTTTTTTTCTCATTGGACCTCTAAATTATTAGTTGTTTTTGATTAAGATTATGTTAATACATAACATCTCCCATCTTCCCATTTAAAGTCTAGCATCTAACACAAACCAACAAGGAAGTATAATTACTTAATACATACATACCTCATAAATAGCCTAACATAATTGTCATGTAGATATATACGCCACCATTATTAGCTCACCAAATAAATAATAGAAATTGCACAAACGCTATTCCAACGACAGCTCGCAATCATGATTTCACGTAATGTATTATATTATGATGTACCTAATCCCCTGCAGCGGATGACCTAAAAGTTACATTTGTCCCATCAGGAACAGAGCTGGTAAAATAAAGCCAAGACTTGTGTTATTTCACATTTAAGCTGGTTGCAATGTTTACACTTCTGCATCTTAATCTTGTTGTCGTATTTCTACTAGTAGTAGCTACAAACAGCAATATTAATCATCATCATCATCATCAGCCCATATACGTCCCCACTGCTGAGGCTTTGTTAAGGCCTAAGTCAACCACCCTGGCCAAGTGCGGGTTGGTTGACTACACAACCTAAGAATTTCTGCGCAGGATTCCTCCAGCGGTTTTCCTTTACCGTTAAAGCGTCGAATAATCGTACATATGAAGTTCAAATTTTGAAAACACAGTGGTACGTGGTAGAGTTTGAAATGGCGCCCTTTCGCATAGCAAGCGACACCCTTAACCACTCAGCCATCGACGCTAGGATATTAATCAACTAATCATTAACTAACAAATTGATAAAGTTAGCCCAATCAAGATCAAGTTATGCCGTGTGTGGATTATTAATAAAAATGAATTTCTGTTCGTTAGTCTGACTAAAACTCGAGAACGCCCGGACCGATTTAGGTAATTTTGGCTTTAAAATGTTCGTCGTAGTCGTCGTAGTAGAAAATATAGAAAAATAATAAGTATTGGCAAATGAAATTCGCCGGGACCACTAGTAGTAATATAAAATATGTACTTGCTAGAAGCTGAAGGGTTCGGGATTGTCTAGCGTTGGATTAAAAGATGTTTTGCCATGAAAGCCATGCGCAACAAAAAGATCGTCATGTAAAAATTAATTGAAAGAAATAGTTTGACGCAGTTAAATGAAATAAATTTACGTTACGTTACAGCAACAACATTTTAACAGTGATTAAAGTTTAAATTTATCAGCGTTCCTGTATATAAACTATATAAACAACAAATGCAGTGCCGGTCAAATGAACTTTGAAACAGTTGTAATAGTGTGTGTTGTGTCATTTGTCTACTATAAATATCGTGAATATATTACAAGGCAAATATAACAAATAAGGTAAACTAAAGACTCAATATTCTTAACTGCCTAAGATTCCGAAATTACAAGTTAAATCACGCCAAACAACAGCAAAGGCGCCATCTTTCTACACTACTACACATCATATTGACAGCCGCTGTCACAACAATGCAGCACCTCTGGTAAAGAAAAAAAAGAGAGGACGCCATATTGAATCGATTCAAATCGATTCTAATCGATTAAACAAATATAATAATTAATAAAAATACACTAGAGATTTCTCCCATTATCGTTAGAGACAATCAATAATTAGAAAAAATGTCTCTTAAATGTGCAGGATGTAAACAAACCCTGCCAAAAAGAGAACATCTGAAATGCTCCCTTTGTAGCAGTTTATATAACATAGAGTGTGCAAATGTATCTAATGCACGTTTTTATGGTACTATGTCTGCCGAAAATAAAAAGAAATGGATTTGCCAGGGATGTTACTGCAAAATGCCAAAAACGGTAACGTGAATACCCCTGTGCGCTTACGTAACTCTGATGATAATATTACTGACCAGCAGTCTTTACTTAATATCACTCTAAGGAAAAAGCCGCGTTCAAGGAACAACTCTGATGACCTGTCCATCCTGGGTGACACTATCGACACATTGGGTACAACAGAAAACACCGACGATATAGGAATACTGGGAGAAACATCCATCAAACAGATAAGCGACATAATTATGCTAAGACTGAAGGAGAACAATAAATCCATAGTGGCCGAACTACAAAATACTATACACATTGAAATAAATAAAGCTATCTCTAAGTTAAAAGGTGATTTCAAAGAACAAACAGATGCCTTACTTCATCAAAATTACCAACGAGCACAAGAAATAGAAGAAATCAACACTGAAATACGAAGGATGACACTAGAAAACAACAAATTAAAGAACGATATAACACAAATTAGGGAATCAATTAAGCTTCCTATGGGGAACTATCCACCTGAAAGTAATAAGAAAAAATAGTCATATTTGGGCTACCTGAATATCAAGATGAACCAGATTACAACTTACACAATAGAATTATTGACATGTTTCGTAGCGTGATGAATACTGATCTTGTAGGCTATATAGAGGATACATATAGAGTAGGTAAAAACCACAACAGAAACCGCCCGCTTGTTATAGAACTAATCAGCAAGAGAATGACTAGATATATTTTGAGTAACAGTAAACAATTTGAAGGAATGCGGATTTCAATATCTGAATTCCTTGACATAAATGCTAGAAAAGAAAGAAAAACAATGAGAGACGAAATGTTCGCAGCTAGGAAAAAGAGGACTGTATGCTATAATTAAAAATAACCAACTTTTCATAGAAGGCAAAAGGATTGATCTAAAACAACAACAGAATACAACAAATAATATACCAGAATACAGCAACAAATTAAAACAACACGAGTATCAAGATACCAACAATCAACAACCAGCTAAAAATAAAGAAACAAAAATACAAACAACAATACATTTCGTAACCAAAGCTCACCCCCAAAAACTCTTTCCAAAGGAACATTTCAACAATAACATAACAATTACTTGTCAGAACATACAAAGCATAGGTAACAAAATAGATCTATTGGAACAACTACTTGAAAGCACAAACATTGATATCTTAGCTTTATCAGAACTTTGGAAAAATAAAAATTTCTGTGACTCAATTAAACTTCCCCAGTACCAAATAGCATCTATCTTCTGCAGGGAAAATCGTGAAGGAGGTGGTGTATGCATAATTGTGAAGGAGCATATACATTTTATTGAAAGAAAAGACATTGTTAAGTTATCTAAAGAATTTATAATAGAATTTAGTGCTATAGAGATACCAAAAATAAATTGTATTATTGTAAGCTTATATAGAGCAGATCGTAATGTTAATATCTTTCATGAACAAATGAATATCTTATTAAATAAAGTAACTACTAAAGATAAAAACAAACACTTAATAATACTAGGAGACTTTAACATAAATATATACAGTAAAAACAAACAAACTGAAGAGTTTCTCAACTTAATGCGATCGTTTAATTTATATTTATTAACAAAAGAACCAACTAGAGTATCAAAAACTACATCAACTTGTATCGACCTGGCTTTCAGCAACTACAAAGACTTAATCGAAGAGTCAACCGTTTACGATTATGGGCTTTCTGACCATAAAGCATTAAATTTAAAATTAAAACTTAATATCAACAATATCACATGGTATATTAACAAAAGAACATTTTCAAACAAAAATACTAAAAATTTAAAGATTTCATTAGTCACATTGATTGGAAAAGCAAAATTGATTTAAATAAAAATTTAAACGAAAATTACACTTCATTTATAAATCAAATACAATACTTTTTAAACAAATGTATACCTATAGCTAAAATAAAGATAAAGAACAAAATGATCAAAGGCTGGTTAACTGCCGGTTTAAAGAAGTCATGCATACACAAAAGAAACCTAAAAATAATTCTTAACCAAACAAATAATGAAGTGATACGGAAATACTACAAAACGTACTCAAAAAATATTAAAAACAAGCATACGAATATCAAAACGCAAACAATATATTAGGCAAATAAATAGTTCAGATAATATATATAAAACTATGTGGAAAATTATAAATGATAAAACGGGAAAAACTAAGAAAAATGATTATAAAAATATAAGATTAAAAATAAATAATAATACTATAGACTGTCCTTTAAAAATATCAAATGAGTTTAATGAATATTTTTCTTCCGTTGGAAATAAGTCCAATTATGGTAGTCACCAATCTGGCCGACCAGTTGTTAATCCACCTACTTGTTCCATGTATTTACACCCAGTGACTGAAAAAGAAACTCTAAAAATTATTAAATCTATCAAAAACAAACATAGCTGCGGTATAGACGATATCCCACCAATCTTAGTAAAACAATGTGCTGAAGAATTAGTTACACCATTAACATATTTGATAAATCAAAGCTTTAGAGATGGAAAATTTCCTGATCATCTAAAAATAGCCCTTATTAAACCAATACACAAAAAAGACGACCCAACTACAACTAGCAACTATAGACCAATAGCATTATTGCCTACTATATCAAAAATATTTGAAAAGGCAATGTGCAATAGGCTTTATACATTTTTAGAAAAATATAACATCCTAGACGACAGTCAAAACGGTTTCCGCAAGACCAGATCAACTACAAAGGCTGTATTTAAATACATACAAACCGCCTTACAAAACATAAATGATAAGAAATGTACTATAGGTCTTTTATTGGACATGACTAAGGCATATGATAAAGTTTCATATAATATATTACTTTCTAAATTGTATGGCTCTGGTATCCGCGGCCCAGCATATGACTGGTTTAAATCCTACTTACACAACAGGAAGCAAATAGTACAAATCGAATATCACTCTGAATCCACCCGAGAAATTAGGCAGATACGCTCCCAAGAACAGATTTTAACTTGTTCGATCCCGCAAGGCAGCGTACTGGGCTGTGTCCTCTTTTTAATTTATATAAATGACCTCCCAAAAGTGCTAGATCAGGAAACAGTCCTACCGATACTGTTTGCCGATGACATTTCACTTCTATTCGAATGCAATTACAAAGATGACCCCCATCCACTCCTATACAAAACACTTCAGGATATTATACACTGGCTAAGCGACCACAACTTAGAAATTAACTTCTCCAAAACTAAAACTATGCAATTCAGACCATATACAAAATCTCCCCTTGATATAAACTTACATTTTCAAAATATTAAAATAGAAAGTATCAATTCATTTAAATTATTGGGAATTCAAATAGACACCAATATAAACTGGAAAGACCATATAAAACATATCAAATCAAAAATTGCTAAGTTCACATACGCCTTATTTCAAATAAAATGTAGCACTAATACAGAAACTTCAATACGGGCATACTACGCTTACGCATACGCATGGCTGCGTTACGGCATTATGCTGTGGGGCCGCAGCGTCGACGCCGGGGACCTGTTCATTATGCAGAAACGATGCATCCGTATCATAGCACATATAGACACCTTTGAAAGCTGTAGGCCGTATTTCATAAAATATAATATTCTCCCTCTACCGTGTATATATGTTACGGTCAATGTGAGCAATCGGTAATTATCTATAATCACCGGTAAATATAGATAATTCCCGACGCACATGGTAAATGTAGTAAATTATTCATATTCACCGGTAATTATATATAACTCCCGCTCGACTGTGGTAAATGTTGACAGCAAACAAATATCACAAGTACTCTGCAATTCCAAATACCACAAATCTCAAAAATACACAGACGAGAAAGAATTTTAAGAGTTCCACTGAAAATTCCCTGCCAATTTGCTAATTTTATTTTACTTTATTTTTTTAAAAGATAATATTTTTTAAAAACCAAACATGAAGTTTGGTTTCTAGATACTTGACTGATTTATTTTATAACTAGCTGTGCCCGGGACTTCGTTCGCGTGGACTATACGATTTTACATACAAAAGTTGTTTTCCCAATAAATCCCGATCCCTTACGAATTTTGCAATATCATGTCGCAAATAAGCTCATTTGGGGTACCTGCATGCCAAATTTCAATCATCTATCTTACGCCGTTTAAATGTTCTCAGAAAAGTTATTTATAAATACATACTTAACTACATAATCACACCTAGACACGGAACAAACACCGATATTCACCACAAATATATTTGTCCCGTCACGACTCTTGGAATCGCCAGCCTGGGTTACTAACAAAACCATTGTTTCACTGAGCCAGTCAAGTCAGTTTTATTTTATTATTTGCCACATTTACACAAAGGGTATGGTAATTTTATATAATTACCGGTAAATGTGATTAATTCGATAGTTTTTACCACCTTTACCACGAACACTTGTAATTATGCATAGTTACCGGTAATTATAAATAATAACCACTCTATCCACTTTTACCGTAACATATATATATATGACATCTCAATATTTGTATTCAAAAATATAAAAACATTTACAAAGGTAAGCCAAACACACTCAATAAACACACGTAACAGAAATAAATTATACCAGAACCAAAGCAGAATAAATATGTTAAATAATAGTCCTCACTACATGGCAATTAAAATTTACAACAATCTTCCAATTGATATTAGAAACGAACAAAAATATACTACATTTAAAACAAAACTCAAAGAGTACTTAATAAAAAACTGTTTTTATGACATAAGGGAATTTTTAAAAACGAATACTTAAAACTTAAAACCTAGACCTAGTGCAATATAAACAAAACATTAATAAATAAAGATATATAGGTAAGGTACTTACGTACTACCTTATAATACATAGATATATTATGTTACAAGACTAGACATGTTATGTAAATTTAGAAAATAAAAATTGTATTAATGTTTTATATTTAAGAATAATTAATGTTAAGTTTAAACTCATGCCCTCATGTTGCAGTGCCTGAAAAGGGCAACTAAGTTATTAAGTTCATATTACTGTAAGACCTATAATGTACACTTAGTTTGCAATAAAAACTTTGACTTTGACTTTTGACTTTTGTTGTGTTAATAATTGAAACTGTATTTAAAGTTCCACAAATGTTAAACTTAATGTTAAAATGTTGTGAGTGCTCCCGGTCGCGATCGTTCCGTGATTTACACTGATTTTAATGAAGCGATCGATCGCAAACGGTTGCACACGAGTTCAAATGTCACGTGTTCGGTCGTATTACACCGAACAGAAGCCTTTGACAGGTTGCAGCGACGTGCCAGCTGTACTGTCGGTAATCAAGAGGCGCCAAAAACCTTGAACTTACTTCTTCAGTAACGAGAGACATTGCTGCTTCAACAGATCTGCATCGTCTCTAACGGATAGGGCTCTGAAGAGTTATTTTAACTGGTCCCTCACTCCTCTTTCCACTCTCAAATCACACCTGCCAATAAATCGTAAGAAATAAAAAAATCTATAATTAAGATTTGCGTGCAAGCAGTTTATCATTTCCAAGTTTTTTTTATAAAACATTCACTTGTGATGTAAAAATGTGTACCAAAACCGAGCTCCTTCAGCCCCATGTGTGACAAAGTAATGACAAAATTAGACTTGGCGAGTGCACTGCCGTGCCCCTAGTTTACGGCGTTGTGATTGGTGGGCTCGTGGCGCCGCGACGTATCTGCGTGGAATGAGCAATCACAGGAGGCATTTCAATTTGAACCCGAACCAGGGACGGACTCAGGTTGAAAGCGGTCTAAAGGTATGTTATGTATTTAAGCGGTTATATTTACATGCCGTGTTTAAATTAATTTTCCCTTTTAATTTTATATAAAGTGCAGAGTATTTTATGGTTTACGGTAAAACAAAATAAAGTGTCATGAAAAAGATAATACTACTTTACGTTATAGAGGAAGATCCCAGAGCTGCCAGACATCACTTATTTTCTAATAGACGAAATATATACGATTGAGTAGTGGCGGGGTGTACTATCATCATATTATGACTAGGTGCTACCTTGACCAAACGGCCATTTTTCAGGTATCAATTAACCCTTAAAGGCTACTACGGTGTTTTTACACCCGGGTGGCTTAATTTTCTGTCTCTATCTTTTTTCGTTTTTATCGCAGTGCCTTGCGATTTCGTGTATTCTCGTAAGTCGACAGGAGCCCTCGAACGCGCGGGGAAATGGGTTGTGCGCGCGCGCTGGTCCCGAGATACACTCGCAACCCGGTGTTTTTACACCCGTTGTAGTTATAGTGGGCTACTGATTTACATCGTAAGTAACAAACTTTTAATGTTTTATTTTTATAATGTGTATAGAATATGTTGTTTAAATGTTTAATATTATATGTATTGTGAATATTTTTATTTACAGGTATTATTTTTAACTGTGTTATTATAATCTAATGCTATTTTTATTTTAGCTTGTGCATCGACTGAGAGACCAACAAATAGAAGATGCACTACTGGCATCGGATGCAGAGTCGGCAGAAGAGGAAGATTCTGTAGAAGTAGACATTCACGAAGAAGATGTACTAAGTGTCGACGAAGATTTCATTGTATTAGAAGCTCCTTTGGATATGTTAGGTTACAAACAGTAACTTCGAAAAAGATCTCATTTTGATTTCAAAAATTTATATGTTTTTTTCAATTTTTAAACATAAGTTCCATGACAAATTAAAGGCTTATCTATGTTGATACAGAAATATAAAAACTGATAAAAATTTATAATAAGTTTTTTTTCTTTTTGCATTTTTTCACACCCCTTCAAAAATTACCATGATCTTGAGGACCCTTGTTCACACGCAAATTAAATTGTTTTATACTTTGGAAATCTAAACCTTTGAATCAAAATATTAAAGAGCATGATTCATAGTTAAAGCATACAAAATAAAATAAAATATTATATACTCATTTATTTAATTAACTCCAATAATTAAATCCGGGTGTATTTTCACCCATTGTAGTCTTAGTAGTATACAAATTCATTGTAGCCTTTAAGGGTTAATAAAGGTACATAGAAACACTGCTGATCTCACCTAAATTCTGATGGCTGATTTTAACATATATTTCACACAATATCAATAAAAATCAGGATTCATTACTCCCAGACACATGCGGTCGGCGGTTTTACCTTACAGACGCTTTTAAGCTATGAAAAAATTAATTAAGGTTACTTATTTTCTGATGCTTGATGTTTATATATGTTATTCAAACAACTGAAAAGTGCGCATCTGACCGCAATAATTATAGAATTGTACCTTAAAAACTGTTTCATTAAAAAAACTCAGCTAAACTCAATTTAAAAAAAATTATAAATCAGTTGGGTCTGGTGAATGTTTGGCCCCTTGGATCGGTCTGTTCGTCAAGGTAGCAACTAGTCATATGATCATAGTACACCCCACCACTACTCAATCGTATATATTTTGTCCATTAGAAAATAAGTGATGTCTGGCAGCTCTGGGATCTTGGACCATTACAAAAAGACCATCAAAACCTTAAATGTACAATGTTTTATGAAAAAAATCCTTGGTAAAATTTCAAATTTTCCTCTATTTTTGGAAACGTAGACAATATCATCTCAATAAATTATGCACGTATACATTGCTCATTAACAATAACATACATAAATTACGCATGAACAATAATATACGTTTTTGAAATACCTACACGTTTATCGGCAAGATTCATTCTAATGTTACTGATTTCTTATACATCCTCAAAGCACAGGTCAACATCACGAATCCAATAAACACTGTCTCTATATCTATCTCTTATCAACGAAGCGTCTTAACCATTCGCGTCAGAATCCGTCTCTGCCTCCGATGTCACCGCCGCTAATCAGTTTGACACAATCCCGTAATATCGGCGCGACCGACCTTAAATGCCTATTCCACATCCAGGTGACCTAGCCTCCGTAGGAGCGGCGCAAATCACATCGTAAATAACCGGGATTCCCGGGAATTCCTATGAAAAATTAGGGCATCGTCTGAGGTTAGATTTGTGGGTTCTGCTTTGCGCCACCAAGCTGCTCCACTCAACGGGAATCTATTTCCTTTTGCTTTTATTAGGGCGACTTAGTGGTGCATAGTGTAATAAAACTTGTTTCATAGGTATCTCATAACAATATAATGGCGGTTTTCGCATATGAGGTACCCACTAGATCGCAAGATATGAGATCTATCTACTACGCGATCGATGACTATTGATATATCAGTTAATGTCACGTAAATTATAACCAATCATGCTGCAGTTTGACCTCACGCCTACGTATTGTCATTTAGTGAATTTCTCATACGCAAAAGCCCTCATTCGTAGCAACTTAAAAAGAAGTTTAGCTAAGTTAGCTTACCTATACTAATTTTATGTTATAAAGCTGAAGAGTTTTTTGTTTGATAAAATTAAAAAAAAATATATGATTAGGATAGACCATTTATCAAGGAAGGCTTAAAGCATCACGCTATGACTAAATGGAGCAAAGAAATAATGAAAAATGTCTAAAAACGGGCATAAACGCGTCGCTGGCATATTATCGCTTGAACAGAGATACATCCTATATTTTGAAGTAGGTTAAAAATATCGATGTTGCAAAGCCCGATAAACAAAATTGCTACAAGTATAAAAATATGGCGTTCACTTTAGCTTGAAACACTTACTAAGGGCACTATCAGAATGTGTTATGATGAAAGCGTTCGCTAGACAATGGGACCGCACAACGCTCGGAGTTCGCACAATTGCTGGATGCCTTCCTCACATAAGGGCAAGTTGAATTAGTTCCGTGTTAGTTGGTGACACCGACCGTTCCCACGGGATTGGATCAAGGAGTAAATACATAGAGGAGTTGGCCTAAGATAATGTGCAGCGTGATCTCAGAATTCCTATCGTCATCTAGTCGATATCTTCAGTCAGCACGACCTAATACTCTGTTGTGGCTGCGTCTGGAAGGAGTGAGATAAAAAATAGCCTGTTAATATTGAGTTATTACAATAATTCCTCTTCGTATTTTCACTCGAAACTCTACAAGGCACTTGATCAATCAAATATCCAGTAGGTTTACTGGATTTCTGCATTCTGGTCTGGTAGCCCATGATCTGTATTAATATTTTTTATTTTAGGCTAACAAGATGATCTCACTCCACCTGATGGTAAGCAGTAGTGAGAACCAAATATGAGGTTGACAGGCACAATAGATCATATTGAGCCTGTCGCACTCACCCTGAAGGCCTGCTCAAATGCCGTTTCACGTCCCGCCTGAAGAGCCCGGGATCATAGGAGGGAGGGAAAACATGAGCTGGAAGGGCGTTTCATGCCTTAATGTCACGGGGCGGAAATGAGAAACTAAACCTCTTAGGACGAGCCACCAGCCCCTGCATGGTATGTGGATGGCAGCGCTGCCCACCACGTGTCGTTCGGGAGTGGAAAGGAGAGGGAGGGACTAAACTGAAATAGCTCTTCAGAGCATTCCCCATTATAGAGAAGGTAGAAAACACTTAGACCGGCAATGTCTCTACGTAGTCGTACAGGCTCTATGGTTTCGGACACCTCTACATCACCGACAATACGGATAGCACGTCGCTGCAACCTATCGAGGGCGTCGAGCAAGTATTTTGTAATTTTAGTTATAGTTAATTTTTCCATTCTCAACAGAACTGGGAGTTAGGGAAGCACACTTTTTTTAATAATGCTGTAGGTCTTCCATTTTTCCTGAAGCAATCGGGTGCATCTTTACATAGTTTTAAAATATGTTTAAATCTTTAAAACTATATAACGGTTTCAAATGCGGTTTTTTTTAATAGATAGGGGTATTCAAGAATAAGTTTTAATGTAAAATCCACCCGAATCGAAACGAGAGCGGGTCTCTAGTTCATAATAAACCAGTGAGAGTCAATCTCGCGCACGAAGGATACAATATTGATAAGAATCAATTTTGTGAAAAAAGGTTTTTTTTTGTATGGGCCTCTTTAATGTCCGTTTTATTTCGTATTTGTAGTTAGAGCGGCAACAGAAATATATCATTTGTGAAAAATTCAAGTGTCTAGCTATCGTGCTTCTTGAGATACAGCCTGGTGACACACGGTCGGACGGACAAACCTCCTGATAGCGAAGTCTTGATAATAGGATCGTGTTTTTATCCTTTGGTAATGGAACCCTAAAATGTCACACTTATTTTGACAATCCTTACTAATAATATAAATTCTAAAGTAACTCTGTCTGTTATGCAATCACGCATAGAGAACTGAACCGATTTAAATGAAATTTGGCACAGATATAGTCCAGAGCCTGAGAAAGGACATATGTTACTTTTTACCGTCTGCGCTATAAAGAAGTAATGTTTTACCCGTTAAACGTCTCTACGCGGAAGGAGTCGCGGGCGGAAAGCTAGTTGACTCTACGAAAAAACTATGAATTTAAGTTAGCCCTCTAGTACAAGAAAAAGAAGTGCAATGCCTACTGTCCAAGTTGTGCGGAGTCCGCAGTTTGAGTGGTCGGATTTAGTCGAGTTTTGCAGCGAATATGGTGTGTGAAATAGCTCCGACGGGGTGAAACGGTCATAATGACACCGAGCGATTCTTAAAGGTCCTTCTAACTTAGTATTATAATAATAATCTCCATCTAGATTCTAGAACAATTTCTTTGATAAATAAAACTAAGTTTACGGATTAAACTCGCGTGTATTGTTATTCTAAACATATTATGTTTTTAGAGAAACGACGTTTCGAGCTCTTTACAGCGCTCTTAGTCACGACTGCGAGTTTAAATGTGTAGTGGTCGCGTAAATAATAGACAATACTACAATTACATCATCATCATCATCAGCCCATACCTGTCCACTGCTGGACATAGGCCTCTCCAAATGCACGCCACTTCTCTCTATCCTCGGCCACTCGCATCCAGCTCCTACAAGCTCCACAATTACATAGCATAATTGATTTTTTTTGAATATATTTGTTCATTTATGAATATCCAGGTCGATGGCGCATGGTATACCTATCTCTTGCGCCAAGGGCTGTAGGTTGGATTCCCAGACGGCACTAATATTTGTGTGTTGAACATCGCTGTTTGTTCTAAATGTGTGTGTTTTTCATATACGAGTATTTAATTAATTTGGTTAACACACTGATGAAACTACAAGCATTTTAACTAACTTTATAATTCCAAACTAGTATTTCAGCTGAGCATATTTAACTTGCAAACTAGTGCCGTTAGGAACAGTTCAATTTAGTGTCTTTAGGCTTTAAGCCTCGGCTAGTTTTCATTCCCTTTTGAGCCCTTGATATGGCCGACTAGTCAAAGATGGATGGGTTATTGAACGGGGAGATTGGATGGACGCAAACGATACATACATATTCATACACGCTTTGCTTCCTTCGGCGAACACACTCGTATCACAGATGGATCATCCCAGTACTTGACATAGGTGTATTGTTAGCATTGCTAGAGTCTTTTTCACTTGCTGATTGTATTTTTTTGTAAAAGGCTAACATGATGAACTTACTCCATCTGATGGTAAGCAGTAATGAGATCCACATATGAGGTCGACAGACACAACAGACCATATTGAATATTTTTTGAGTTTGTCAACAGTTCATTTAATGTGTAATACATGAATTATTTATAACATTTGCAATATCACATGTCACAAGTTGGAATATCAATCATAAGCTCAAAACTATCACCTTGCACTTACGCGGCACTTGCCCCTAAACAGGGTAGTTTAAAAATCAACTCTTTATGTAGGTTCAGGGAGTACATCATCAGCCCATATACATCCTCACTAGAGCACGGGCCTACATTAAACTAGAGCGATAAATCAACCACGTTAGCCAAATGCGGGTTCCGGTTGGTCGACTACACATCCTAACAATTCTTCGTAGATGTGCAAGTTTCCTCACGATGTTTCCCTCACCGTTCGCAGATTAAGGCTGAACAATTAAAATAACTATTTGATTATTCCTGATAGGCAGTGTTTCTGAAACAGCTTTCTTTTTTGATCGTCAACGTCTGTCGGCATCCTACTTTGTATAAAGCTTTTTCTTCGCATTTAATTTTTACAGCGAGCTAACTGTTTGATAAACGAGTGATGGGTCTGTTTATTCTTGTTTCGTTCTCATACGTTTACAGTAAACGCTGGACGAATTTTTCATTTCTGCCCGAAGCGGTTGGAATAATAAGTTTGTTCTTAATAGCATTCATGAAATCATCTACCATGAGAATCAACCTCACGAGAATATGGATTAACAACATTGGTCAGCTTTCTTTATTCGGGATTATGTTTGCCAGGATACGACCATAATATAGAATAGAATTGCATAGTATAAGGTTTAAACATACAAAACATGTATAATAATAAACCAAACACACAATCTAAAAACGTGTAAGAAGAACTTAACGTATGTGCTACTTAAAAGGCTCCCACTCAGCATTATGTCAAAATTCAAGTATAAAGTGGTAGAGTGAAAACAGAGATAACAAAAAATACTTTACTAATCCAAAGCTTAGAACGAAATAGTTTCTATTTTCAGAGTTTCTTCACCTTTTAGCATTGAAAGCTCACTTCAAAAAGTAACAACTTATCAAAGTATTTGAATAAAACTCAATATTCGATATTCTTTTCCAATAGGCTAGTTTCCTAAGTCTGATTTTACATAAAATTTCACAATTAACAGTTACATATGGGTAAATCAATAACATAAGTGAAATCGAAATTAAAATTTCTTACGAAATGAGACAATAATAGGCATTTGAAGTTAGGTGGGAAAGTCCATTTTTAAAGTGCGAAAATTCAATAAAAACAGTATGCCATCTTATAAATTACAAAATTAGTAGTAGCTTTCACTATGAGAACATATTCGTAAAAGCAACATTTGATATAGCTGCTGAACAAAGCTCTTACGATATTCATACTCGTATACAGAGGGGTGACGTCATAGCTCTGTGCGACATTTGTATGAAGCGTTTTGAAGCTCGCCCAAACGATGCGCTATTGAAACTGCGGTATCTCCGGGAGTTTTCCAAATATCAAACCATTCTTTTAACAACACCTTTGCAATTGTGTTGTTCATCCATCTATGTAAAAATTAAAAAATAGGAAACTACCCTATTGTATCGAAAAGTAATCTCGAAATTGGAAACCAAATCGTCTGAACCGATACAAACGGTCCGGCGTCATCTGTAAAAACTAATTCATTTCGGGCAACTATTCAATATTAATAAAATACCCATTTCTATCGAAAATTATGCAAATCGCTTTTACCATGAGCCGGGATCGGGTGATGGGCATTGCTCTTGTAACGCTCGACTTACAATATCATTTAGATGTAGCCGAGTTTAATACGAGAATAAATATAACTGTACATTTATAAAATACAGACATTTCAAGTGCAAGAGGTTGTTAGATATTTTTCAAAGATTTTCGGGCGAAAATAATGTTTATTAATCGTATATTCGTGTCATTATTTCCATTAGCTAAGGGGTGAGAGCCATCCGCTCCCCCGCATGTCCGGTGTTGATGACGAGGCTAATCCAAGCCATCATCGTAGTCATCATAAAAAAAAACTGAGACGAAGAAGTGTTATTTAACGCAGTATTTCCAAGTGTGCAGGTGTATTGGGAAGCGATGGTCAAGTGGTTAAGGTCGTTGCTTGCCATGCGGGAGGCTGCCAATTCAAACCCCGCCACGTACCAATGTGTCTTTCAAATTTGAAATTCATATGTACGATTATTCGGCGCAAAGTATATATAGAGAGGGTGTAATTGGAGATGTCGACAGGTGAAGACCAAAAAAATTGGTCTTTCATGACCAAATAGGCCAAATCTTAACGAGAGGTGAAATCAAAAGTACCCGGAATCGACAAGCGTGCATGAAGAGGTTGATCGATGTGGATGAAGCGAAAGTGGTGTGCCAGGACCGTAGCACATAGCAAGAAGTGATCTCTGCCTACCCCTCTGGGAAAAAGGCGTGATTTTATGTATGTATGTATGTATTGTATATGTACGATTATTCGGCGCTATAACGGTGAAGGAAAACATCGTGAGGAAACCTGCGTAGCGACCAACATTCCGGACCAACCCGCACTTGGCCAGCGTGGTTGACTTGCGGCCTTATCGCCCTAGTTTAGGGTAGGCCCGTGCCCCAGCAGACGTATATGAGCTGATGATGATGATGATTTCAAAGTGTGTTGATTTGTGGCACATTTCTTGCTTCTCTATGAACAAACAAAATATAAATATTCCTTAAATATAAATACAGTCATCACACCAATTATTTTTAAGCTTCGATCCTGGAATCCTTTGAAAGCAGCCGCAAAGTAGCCAGCCATTTAAATAAATCAGTCCAGTCATTTCGAGGACTATTATTAAACTGATGCGACATAAATAGTTCCCTTGTGTGTAACTTGACTGATGTACGATACGTACCTCAAGCGATAATACTTACGATAAAATATACCATGACAAGCCGACGTTTCTGAGTAATCTCAGATATGCTAATGCATAAACAAATAAAATTGGATACCTACTATATCGTTGAGAAAGACCTCCTTATATTATTTCCAAATATAATCTTTGAACAGATAGCGAGCGAAATAGTTCGCAATTTTGCTCGCATTACATTTTTATTGTATCCTTGTATAAATAAGACTATCTGTGCCCGCGACTTCGTTCGCGTGGACAAGGAAAGGTGTAAAGGGTTTTACAAACAAAAGTCTTTTACAAATTACTTCTGTTCCCGTGGGAATTTTGCGATATCGCGCAAGTAAGTTTTACGTTCATTAGGATACCTGCATGCCAAATTTCAATCTATCTATCTTTAGATTTAGATTTTTGTGTGCGCTACCCCAGCAAAATGTTGTCGAAAATCGACATTCTAGTTCATCAGATAATTAGTCGGTTAGCTCCTGTAAATGTCTATGTAGTTTTTGGAATTAGTCCAGTCGTAATTTTCGAGATATTTGAAAAAAACAGATTCTGCTGGGATAACGTTACCGCAGCAGAATGTTTTGCGAATTAATGACTTTTTTTTTTAAAGCTTTAGTTACATAATTAGACTTTTGGACGAAGTAAATGTTTCGATATAATTTGGGTTTCTAAGTTATAAGGTTGCGAAGATATTGCGTTTTTTGCTGCAGTAACGTTTGGCTGTTTGCTGGATCTTCGGAACGGTAAAGTGTATTGTTCTAATTTTTATGCACAACTTTGCCTTAATTAGTCTGAATTAGTCCAGCAATAAAAATGTTATCTTAATACACCGTTTGCAAGTTATTCACAATGATATAAATTGCCTCTTATAGGCCCTAACTTTCTAAATATGTACTCTAGAGGCTTATTTGAAATATTATTTTGTAGCTTACAACTAGACACAGGTATGTGTGAAGTTTCATTCGAGTCCATTAAGTAATTAATAAATTATCACGAAATTAAGTTCAGTTTGGGCCCGCACATGCAGCGTGTTTCTTTGGCCGCCGATTATTTGCGTTTCTTAATGTTTTTCTTGCTGGTTTTTTGTGAATAATTAGACCTTTTTGTAAACTTTAAACTTGCAAAATTTAAGCCGAATCCACTTAATAGTTACAGAGATAAACGAAAAATAGTCAATAAGGTACTCTTGATTGCGATAACCCGACCAAGTTTAGATGGTCACAAAAAAGCGGAAATGGAGTACATAATGCAGGCCTACTGAAATATTAAGGACAGTAAGTATCATTTTGTTACAGTTGCATACAAAAGTGTTAAAAAAAACAAAAGTTTATTTTTAAATTTTTATTTACCATTACTTCATAATGCGTACATACTTAATAAAAAATAAAAAAAACTATCCAATAATTAATTGCTTAACATCTAAACAGCTTACGTAATTTAAGGTACAAACAAAATATTATTTAATCTAACTAAAAAAAAAAGTAAGATGGACTCGCCAATGAAGGGTTCCATAGTAGCAAGTAACTAACCTATAAATAGTTCGTTGTACTATCAGCAACGCTGGCGACCACCTATAAGGTGAAAGTCGCTTGGCGCTTACGCGTCTGTCAGAGCAAGCCCCGCCCGAATGTGGTCCGAGAGCCTGCAAGAATTTTTCGGTAGGTATATGAGGCAAGCTGAAAACTTGTCCTATACCTTTAATATTATAACCCAACACAAAACCGCAGACCTGGCTGAGTAGCGGGGCCAAACCAAACCCCCAATTTAGTTTATTTAAAAATATATTTTATAATCCAAAAAAATATAATTTGTCAGGTCACCTGACAGGTAGAAGTTCCATTGAAATTATTTGTCTTAGTGAGTCTTATTTTTTAGTTATAAATAAAAAGATGAAAAATATTTTTGGGGGTTTGCTTTAGCCCCGCTACTCACCAGCCAGGTCTGCAGTTTCGTACTGGGATATAATAGGAGAGGTACAGGATAAGTTTTCAGCTTGCCTCAAATACCTACCAAAAAATTCTTGCTAGCTCTCCTACTATTGGAACGTTTTTGCTTGGATTTTGACAGATTTTCTTCAAGTGCTCTTCTATTGGCCAGTGGGCGGGGCTAATGGCGTTTAAAGAAATCTGTTTGAAAAGTGTACTACCGCCAAAAATTCCGGTTGTACTTTTACTGATTTTAACTAGCACACACACACGCACAAATATACACACCCACCCAGATTCACACTCGACTGTGATGACAGTTGACATTTCAAAACTGTCAGAGTAATTTTATTACATAAATTATCAAAGAGTTCCTATTTAAATATGTAGTATTTATAGTAAAGGCACTTCCAACTGCAATGTTTCCTCAAGTGCTCAGATTGACACTTGACGTGATGAGTGTTCAGATATTATTGGCTAGTTGTATGTTTAGAAGTTAATGACAAGCATCTGCTCAGATGTTAATGCAGAACTGAATGTTCAGATAATATTAATGGTGACTTGTAGTGTATCGAAGTTATTGACATTTTAAATTGTTCAGATGTATTTGGTTACCTTGTCTGCTACGATATATCTGACGGCGACTGTACCAGATGTCCATTACTCAGTATAAAACTGGATGTTTTTATTTGTTAATTAAATTACAACTGACGTTGCAGTATCTTACACACAACTGCCTCATTGGTCTATTGGTAGCAAGCGTTGCGTAAGGATCGAGAGGTCCCCGGTTCGAATCCGGGGTCGGGCAAAATTTTGTGTGAGTTTTTCTGTAACGAAATTACTCAGCCCGGAGTTAGGAAGTTGGCGGTTGGACGCCCCTGCCTCGGAAAGAACGTTAAGCCGGTGGTCCTGCGCCCGATCTCTCATCGGTCATGTCGGATTGCCGTCTCACAGAATTATGAGAGTAAGGGAATAGAGAGTGCAGTGGTGTTTGCTCGCACACTTGTGCACTATAATATGTCCTGCGCACTTGGCTGATCTCAATTGAGATCGGCCGCCATGATTGAAATCGGTCGGACGGCTTATTTATATCTTACACACAAAGCAGTAGCAATATCAAATAAGAACAAAAAAATCACGAATGCGAAAATTGTCTTTAACTGGGTTGTTTACTATACAAAAACAGTAGGTAATGGTAAAATTTACTGTATTCAATTATGTACGCGTCTGTATAGAAATTGTCAGACTACTATGTCATAGATTTCAGAAGACTAGCACTTTGTACTACGTGCCGCTTTTTTGTGACCATCTGAACTTGGTCGGGTTATCGCAATCATGAGTACCTTATTAACTCTTTTTCGTTTATCTCTGTAACTATTAAGTGGATTCGGCTTAAATTTTGCAAGTTTAAAGTTTACAAAAAGGTCTAATTATTTACAAAAAACCAGCAAGAAAAACATTAAGAAACGCAAATAATCGGCGGCCAAAGAAACACGCTGCATGTGCGGGCCCAAACTGAACTTAATTTCGTGATAATTTATTAATTACTTAATGGACTCGAATGAAACTTCACACATACCTGTGTCTAGTTGTAAGCTACGAAATAATATTTCAAATAAGCCTCTAGAGTACATATTTAGAAAGTTAGGGCCTATAAGAGGCAATTTATATCATTGTGAATAACTTGCAAACGGTGTATTAAGATAACAATTTTATTGCTGGACTAATTCAGACTAATTAAGGCAAAGTTGTGTATAAAAAATTAGAACAATAGACTTTACCGTTTCGAAGATCCAGCAAACAGCCAAACGTTACTGCAGCAAAAAACGGAATATCTTCGCAACCTTAAAACTTAGAAACCCAAATTATATCGAAACATTTACTTCGTCCAAAAGTCTAATTATGTAACTAAAGCTTTTAAAAAAAAAGTCATTAATTCGCAAAACATTCTGCTGCGGTAATGTTATCCCAGCAGAATATGTTTTTTTCAAATACTCGAAAATTAGAACTGGACTAATTCCGAAAACTACAGAGAAATTTACAGGAGCTAAACGACTAATTATCTGATCGGTCGATTTTTGACAACATTTAGCTGGGGTAACGCACACTAGATTTTTTCAGACAAAAGCTTTTCCCGCTATCTCCCGTTTTCGTGGGAATTTTGCAATATCCTATAGCAACTAAGCTTTAAGTTTCCTACAGCAAAAGAAATTTCCGGCTAATTCCCTTACCCATAGGAATTTCCGGAATTCCTTTCTTAGCGCACCTCTACGGTACATAAGCTTCCAAGTTTCAAGTGCCTACGTTTAGCCGTTTATACCGTGCGTTGATATGTCAGTCAGTTTCTCATTTTATATATTGAGATATAGATATGTATACTCATATTGACTTTCACACGTATATTTTCGCCGCACATCAGTCACATCGGCCGCAGGTGCCGTCGCCCTGTTTGCTCAATTACCGAGTCTTAACGCAGCCTCCGCTAACACTATTAACCAATAGATCGGTGAGAAGCGCCGCGCCAGAACTGCGAGGTCCCGGATTCGATCTTCATCATCATTTTCCTGCCCTTGGTCCACGCTAAGTGGGCTAGTCACAAAGAAAGGAAAGAAAGAAAGAAAGAAAATAAATGTATTTAAAGCATTTTTTAATAATAATAATAAATCTTTATTTTGTATAAAGGTTACAATAACATATTAGTGTTCGTAGTCATCTTTTAAGCAAATAATGCCTGTGTTAGGCTAAATTATTACGCTCTTGCTAAATTATTAATTATACATATGTCGCGTCAGGGGAGGCCGGCGGCGACATCAGAGGGTCATTGCTATCGTCAGGTTTGCTACTTCTCATTCTGTGGGCTGCGTAGGGTCTTCAGGCAACGAATAACACCACATACAATAGTTACAGTTTTATTCTTGCTCAACAATCGTAAGTACACATCGACAGAATCACATGGCGGTCTGATATAATCACAATAACTAATACTGCCCGGTCACAGACAAGTCCCAGAGACGGAGACTACCTTTCGAAGCTAATTCCAAATCGTAACCCTTTTCTCAACTCCCTTATGTCAAGAGGTAAAAACAGAATCGTAAAAACAAAATGTCTCGGGCCATGTCCAAACGAATTCGAATCCCTCGAACGCGTCTGAGTGGCCGGCCAGTATTATTCGTATGCAACAAACATTATTTAATCAAGTAGTCATTGCTGATATGACTTCCTAAAATCAAGTTATGATTTACAATAATAATTACAATATTATTTAGCACAACTTATTCAATTTCATAAATCAACCGAAACTCCTTGCTACATAGCGCCATCTAGCGAAGATCATAGACACTTATTCAAAAGCGGCGCTCCGGCTATCCGACACGGCCATTCTGACAGCATCACGCGTCCACGCGTGGGTGTTTAATCTGAAATAGAAAGTATTCACCGCAGTACATTGATACTACGCTCGGTCACTCCTGACCAGTAAAGAGGGCATTTAATAGAGCAAGGTTTTGAATTTGAATATGGTACTTCAATAATTGAAGACTGCATCAACTTTAGGTTTCTCTAAACATTACTAATTCTCATTGACTTGTAATTACAATCAAATACTAAAAACAAAACAACAATCAACAGCAAACTGGGTTTAGAACCTGTTGTATCCCTTAACCAGCGATGCAACTTTTTTCTCAAACTACCAGTGATTTTCCTCGTCACTTAACCAGCGACCACTTCAACCATCTTTTCGCTTAACCAGCGACTTCGCTTAACCAGCGATCCGTTTCAAAACCAGTTTGACAAAATTAAACGGTTAAATCAACAATGTACACAAAATAGTCATCACAAGCAATGGAATTTTAGTTTAAGGTATTCGATTAATCATTGTTTTCAATATCTTGCTCTTTAGAAACTCTTTCAACAATGGGTTCAACTTGTGCAACAACAACAACATTTTGTTGATTATGAATAGCAACAATATCATCAGCTTGTGCAGGTGGTTTAATATCATGTTCATCAGACAAATCATTAGAAATCCTTACTAATATTATAAATGCGAAAGTAACTGTCTTCTCAGTCTGTGTGTCCGTGTGTCTGTCTGTCTGCCTGTCTGTCCGTGTGTCGATGTCTGTCTGTCTGTCTGTCTGTCTGTCTATGTGTCTGTCTGTCTGTGTGTCTATCTGTCTGTTACGCTTTCACGCATAGAATGCTGAACCGATTTAAATGAAATTTGGTTCAGATATAGTCCAGAGCCTGAGAAAGAACACAGGCTCCTCTTTACCCAACTACGCTATAAAGAAGGTAATGTTTTGCCCGTAAACGTCTCTCCGCGGACGGAGTCGCGGGCGGAAGCTAGTATGATAATTAAGCATAGCTTTGACCAAGATACCTATCCCTATCTAATAACTTAAATTGAAACGTTAGACCGACAAGTTCCCAAGTTCAAATCTGCAACTAAGGCATTACACAGCATATCCAATTAATTAATAACACAAGTCTAGACACACACAATCTCTGGCCAGTCCGTCGGCCTAGAACCAGTACGTCGGTTCTCAGTGTTCAGTCCATCGAACACACACACCCCGGCCAGTCCGTCGGCCTAGAACCAGTCCGTCGGTTCTCCCAGTGTTCAGTCCATCGAACACACACTGCGGCCAGTACGTCGGCCTGGAACCAGTCCATCGGTCCTCTTATCACAGTGCTCAGTACAACTAGTATCCAGTCCATCGGATACTCTCACAATGTTCAGTACGTCGAACACAACTACTATCCAGTCCATCGGATACTCTCATGGCTCAGTCCATCGGCCATTTCAACTACAGGTAACTCAGTCCGTCGGTTACCCGTACCATCAACATGTGTCATTAAATAAACCAACAATCATCATCGTCAACAAAATCATTATCATTAGCATTGTTCAACTATTTGGGAACCTATCGTTCTACTAGAATTCAAAGATTTAAAAAAGTATCGTATCCCCATACAAAACCTCAATTACTTCAAAAGGGCCTTTACTTTAAGCCTCAGGGTCCAACTTGGTCTGATTCCTTTCCTCATTTTCAAGAACAAACATGGTGTTCAGTGACTATCACATACTGTGACGCTGAGTCACACTTCCTAGGTAAATCAACCTCAAAGGATGTCTAAGTCCAAACATAAAAACAAATGCACCTGAAGTAAGATATGAGAGGATATCATCATCTGTCTTGCGTTCACGCTTAAGGGAGGTGTCGCTGCTCCTGTTCTCCTCCAGCTGGTGGCTTCTCGAGTAGACGCCTGTTGCGCCGCAGCTCAATATCCAAGCAGAGTCTACAGATGTCTTGAGTACAAGGCATGGTATCTAAAACAAAGATTTTCCCACAGTAGACAACTGGTATAGTGTTGAGAATTACCGTTCCTATCCGTATGAGTTTAAAGAGGAATCATCAATTAAACTACATGTTCGAGAAACTAAAAGATTTGTTTTCTAATGACAAGCGAGATTTTCATCGCACTGACATTGACAGGAGAAAAACTATTTTTTCCTCTTTTTACAAACTGCCAGTAGCAACCACAAGTTGCTGTAGGTCTAATAACTTTAATCAGGCACTTCATAGGTTGCATAATCTCTCATGTGGCTACTTGTAATTTACTGAAATACCATTTTGACCGTTACTTTTATGAGAGAAATCGGCATTGAAACAGACAATATTAAATCTCAAATAAAATCGAAACAGTATGAAAACGACTCACAATTATTCAGCGAATGATCCCATGGCTTGCTAACAAAGCAACATCCACTCGACGCTGGCTGGGCACGTTGGTCGAGGCACAGTTGCTCGACGATCCCTGGCTGCCGTTGGTTGCACGACGACACCTTGATGCGTAGTGGCCCTTGCCACCACATTTGAAGCACGTCACATCCTGCTTCTCACGTCTGGTAGTTGCAAGCTCCGTTGAGGGGCCGCGGTTATCCGCTTTCCATCAGGTCGCTGACGGCAAGCTGATTGCCCTGCACGGTGTCCAGGTTATCCACAGTTTTGACATTTGATGGTTCTCAATACTATCTTCTCTGTCGCTTCGCTCTTGGCAGAGCGGTCGTGGTCACGTCGAGGCGCCCATAATATTAGTGTTAGGGGCGGACACAGCTTTCTTCACGATTTCCCGCCATTTTTCTCTGTTTGCAGACTGTCTGGCGCAGTCTGACATGCGGCTTCCTAAGACGGATTTTACTTGATCAGTCCAACGCATAGGTGATCTGCTGCGTGATCTGGTTCCCTCTACTTTTTCTTGTACGACTAGCCGTTCTATGGAGTTGTTATCACGTCTAGAGGCATGGCCAAGGTACTGCAGGGTGCGCGTCTGTACTATGGTCGATAGACGTTTTGTGATGCCAAGTTCCTGGAGTATGGACAGGTTGGTGCGAAACTCTGTCCACGATATGCCCAGCATCTTCCTCCAGCGCCACATCTCTAGAGCATCCATTTTTCCCTTTTCCAACTCACGCACTATCCAAGTTTCTGGTGCTTAAAGGAATATTGGTTATACCAACGTTCGCATGAGCCCGACTTTGGTGGTTTTCGTGATGTTGCGATCCTCCACACTCGCTCCATTTTATGAAGTAATTCCTGCACGAGGTACGCGTTACTCTCAAATAAGGTGGCGTCATCTGCGTACCGCAAGTTCGAGATCTTGTATCGACCATTTACAACACAATCGGTCCAGTCTTCGAGTGATCAGTTCGCTATACATATGGCTCCATACGTTTGCTGTCGACGGACGCATCAGTCACGGTATTCCCTTTTCTCTTCATATGCGAGAATGCTTGAAGCTCTCTTTGCAGCTTAAGGGTGGTTATTTCAGTAGTAAAAGCCAGACGCTGCAGTCTTTCATCATGACGCGAGACATGAGCAAGGATCGTAGAAATTGCGATCTGCTCGACACTCATACCTTGCCAACGTGACAATAGTGAAGTCGTTAGACGGGAAGCGTAAGCTGCAAAGCATTTGCCATCCTCTGGGCGACCATTTTGCAGGTTGATAAGCGTAGCAGCTGGCGTCTCAATACAGTCGTATCTCGCCTTGAAAATGTCCTTGAATTCGGGCCAGGTCATCCCAGCATAGGACACCTGTGACAGCCATCGCGATGCGCTTCCTTTAGGTGCTTGACTCAAAATAATTATCAAAACGCTGCCACGAAAGTCACGATCAGCAATATAGGTCAACGTTGTCACACCAAGCACGCAGGTCGTTGTCAGACTTGTCTTGTCCGGGTCAAATTCGGGCAGTGAAACCTTATCCACCGATACAGTCGGCTTGATTGCATCGATCAGGCTCATTATATTGCGGTTCTGCGACTCCAAAAGACTCTCAGGACAGATTCATCTATTCCGGGTACATTCGTGGTATTTCTTCGAGCCCGAAGTGAATCCCACTTCTGATGTCGCGTCAGGGGAGGCCGGCGGCGACATCAGAGGGTCATTGCTATCGTTAGGTTCGCTACTTCTCATTCTGTGGGCTGCGTAGGGTCTTCAGGCAACGAATAACACCACATACAATAGTTACAGTTTTATTCTTGCTCAACAGTCGTAAGTACACATTGACGGAATCACATGGCGGTCTGATATAATCACAATAACTAATACTGCCCGGTCACAGACAAGTCCCGGAGACGGAGACGACCTTTCGAAGCTAATTCCAAATCGTAACCCTCTTCTCAACTCCATTGTGTCAAGAGGTAAAAACAGAATCGTAAAACAAAATGTCTCGGGCCATGTCCAAACGAATTCGAATCCCTCGAACGCGTCTGAGTGGCCGGCCAGTATTATTCGAATGCAACAAACATTATTTTATCAAGTAATCATTGCTAATATGACTTCCTAAAATCAAGTTATGATTTACAATAATAATTACAACATTATTTAGCACAACTTATTCAATTTCATAAATCAACTGAAACTCCTTGCTACATAGCGCCATCTAGCGAAGATCGTAGACACTTATTCAAAAGTGGCGCTCCGGCTATCCGACACATATATATTTTTAATTCTGATTCTTACTTTGTATTTATGTGTGTGTGCATTAAATGTAGAGTCCATAAAAGATACATAGAAAACAAAATGTAATATAATGCCTCTGAAATGGATGCCACTCATCTTATGCCACGACATCGAATGCAATGACGCTGATTTTCAGTGGCACCAGCGAGAGCTTTCTGCCTTTCTCATAACGTAAGTGTACCGGATTCGACACCGGTCAATTTTGTGTGACGTTTTCTGTTAAGAAATTATTTAACCCAAAGCACAGTTAAAACAATTATACCCGAATATAAATAAAATTTTGAAAAAAATCACATTCATGACCCCGCCTGAACGGAGACTTGATCGGTCTTCCAATATCGGACGCGAACACTGAGCTGTTCAGGTGATGAATTAAAACTCTGTAATTACTTCATAAATAACACAACAACTACAACAACAACGTCATATACACATACGAAACTTGCACAATATGTGACGAACGCAATACGACTAGATTAGAAAAATAATGTGCTAAGTGGGCTCGGCTACGATCTACGTTTTGTAATAGTTTGACTAATTATGTATAGATAATGACAAAATGTTCGAACGATGTATAAATAGTGCTGTATCTTAAATATTTTCTCATGTAAGTGACTGAATTGTCTTTTTTGAGAATAAATGTCTTTAACCATTATACCACATACATTGATCTGATCCCGTGGTAAGTAGCTGAAGCACTTGTGTTACGGAAATCAGGATCAACAGTGGATACACAAATAAACTTGAATATATTTAATAATACACCCAGACACGGAACAAACACCGATGTTCGTCACACAAATATTTGTCCCGAGTGGGAATCGAACCCACGACTCTTGGAACCGTAGGTTATGAACCTGAGTCACTAACCACTGTTCCACCGAGCCAGTCATAACATCTTTCAGATCTCTGTTACCGAATAACAGAGAACAGAATAAGAAATAACTGCACCTGCATAGTGTACACATTCACACACTCAAACAGAAAGGCAAGACGTCTGTAGATTACTATAATACACCTGAACGCTCATCTCGCCTCTGCTTCAGTGAACAACATCTCTATTTAAATAAAGGTATTATTAAAGATCTCTCTTCAATGATATCTCTCAACAGTCAGGTTATCGCTAAGACATTTACCTAAAGTGCACCGACATCACTTTTCCATTCTCAATTTATGATTCTTCGATTTTTTTATAATAACTTAGGTTCGACATTTGATCAATGACGACGAATATTTTAAACTAGTGGCCGCCCACGACTTTGTCCGCGTGGAAATGGTTTAATTATAATAGCCTATAATTTACCTTGTAAAATTTTCTATTTATACAGACAGACAGACAACAAACATAAAGAGAAACAGACAACAAATTGTTTCAATTGTGTTTTTGTTATTAGTACCTGATACAGATTCATACTTATTTAGTAAAAAGTAGTTATTTTAATATATCAAAAACATACACTTCAATTTTATTCAATTGTATAGATTCTTAAGTGACTGTCGTGTGTTCCCTGGCGGTTGTTCTAGAATGTAGTACAGTAATAGACTAGGCTTGGCTGGGTGGTGACCCTTGTCTCCTGCGCTAAGAGCCATAGGTTCGATTCCCACTGTAAAAATATTTGTGTGATAACCGTGCGTTTATACTTAGATATATTGTATGACCAAAGATGTGTATGTTATTTGTGACACAAGTGCTTAAGTAACTTACAAAGGTAAAGGACGTTAGCTACTTTTAACCGAATGCGATGTTAGTTAATAGATAATAACTAAAATAAAAATTACACATCATCACATACATTGATCTGATCCCGTGGTAAGTAGCTTAAGCACTTGTGTTACAGATATCAGAATCAACAGTGGATACACAAATATACTTAACACACACCCAGAGAAAAAGACCAATGTTCGTCACACAAATATTTGTCCCAAGTGGGAATCGAACCCACGACTCTTGAAACCGTAGGTAAAGAACCTGGGTCTCTAACCACTGTTCAATCAAGTGATAAACACCTCCATGAAGTCGCGGTCGGAGCTAGTCTCAAATAGATTAATATAATAAGCCGCTCCACAATCGCTGAGCAAATGTACGTCAATAATAAATGAAGGTCATACACCTGTATCGGAGGGTCCCGGGTTCACGCCCCGGGCCCGGCAGACAGACGCAGGCCAGCCTGCAGCGAGGGCCACTCGGTAAGGACGAACTATTCGACACACAATATTGTTCATCATCATCATCAGACCATATACGTTCCCAATGCAGGGGCACGGCACTACCCTAAACTAGGCCGATAAGGCCTTTGTCAACCACACTGGCCAAGACGTGGGTTCGAATCCCACCCGGGACAATTTTTTTTTGGATGTGACACTTATTGAGCATAAACATAAACAAGGACTGATTTGACTATTTTGCATCATAATTTAAAAAAGATTTCGCAGTGTTTCTAACGATGCTCTCAGTGACACAGTAGTAATGAAGTGGTTTGTTTTTAGGCAGCGGTACATCTCACAACTTTTGATCAGTGCTTAAATGTCCTATCCAATAATCTCTGCTCACTAGTGTATCAATTAGCTTTACAGACTCAACACTTTTTTTTTGCCTAACTGACTAACGATGATGGCTTGGAGGAGCCTTGTCATCATCGCCGGGCTTGCGGGGGAGCGGATGGCTCTCACCCCTAAATAACAGACTTAACACATATGTGTAACAGATACAATCTGCCGCGCGTGGACTCACAAAATCCTATATTTGTTGCACGTTTCACGCATACACACTCCATATTTGCACTTCGCTACAAGTTTACAAGTTCACTGCGACCGTTTGTTCGCGTATTGGTGTCGCAGTGTTTACTCAACAGGTCGCGAATAAAAAAAATGCGTTCGCAATCGTGTCCGGCCATAGACAGCGAACGCTCAAATGCGAAGCTCAAACAAACACAAATCAAAATCGGCTCGCGTTCTGAACGTTTTCATAACGACATGAGGTTTTAAGGTCAGTGGGATTATGTTCTAACATGTATAAATAATTTTATTTGGTGTTTTAATGCTTTTTAATGCTCAAATGTAAATTTAAAATTTTGAAAAAAATCGCATTCATGACCCCGCCTGAACAGGGTCTTGAACCACCGGTGTTCTGATATCACTCCGGTGTTTCGATAGAGCAGTCGACGCAATATCGGACGACCGGTGGTTCATCGGGGTAATTAATGCGAATTTTTCATGATTTTTTTCCAAATTTTAAATTTACATGTATAAATAAATGAATATTAAACAACATTACACACAAATGGGCTCGGTGGCAAGATTCGTGATTTCGATCAACACACGGGACAAACATTCATGTGATGAACATTATTTTGTGTTTGTTCCGTGTCTGGGTGTAAGATGGCTTATATTTTCTTCTTTGTATTATTTCTTCAACAGTATCTAACGCGTCGACGTACCCGCGAGTACTCCGCTCAGGTGTTCCTTGTTCATAAGTTAATCCTCAGATCCGATATCGAACATAATGTACACTACTATATGTATATGTACACGTTCAAACGGCCCTGTGTACACAGAGCGACGTTCGCGTGATCATTTCATTAATTCAATTAATTACATAACGTTAATTATCCAGTATTAGTCGGGTTTAATTAGAGATTAGGCTGTTTTAGTGCTTGTGTCCTTGGCTTGAGATGATTTTCTTTTGACCTCTACAGTTTCTAAATAAGAAGTATCCATTGTTGAATTTAAGTTGATTGGTGTTTATTTTTTATATATGTTATAATGGTAAATTGTTCTTAAACACACGTTGATATCTATCTATTCGTCATTTCAATATAAGAATATTAGTCCTTTTTAAGAGCATCATAACTCTATAGAAATTAAATTAATTAAATATATATGATGATGATATGTACACATACATACATAAAAACACGCCTTTGTCGCAGACGGGTAGACAGAGATCACTTCCTGTCATGTGCTACGGTCCAGGCACACCACTTTCGCTTCATCCTCATCCATTAACCTCTTCGTTCATGCTCGTTGATTACGGCTATTTTTGATTAAAGAAACTAAATACAAATAAACTCCATAATATTCCTCATTGCGTAAAAATAACAGCAATTCGTTACAAATGACCATTGCCTATTCGCAACCGCAGCTCAGATTGGTTCTGTTGCGCCCCCGCGCCGCCGTCAGCGTGGCGCTAGTGAGCACCGCCTCTTCCGTGTCGAGACGCTGAACCACTTGCGATACGCCTCGCTTTGAATAAACAATCATTGACTGTAGGGTCGGAACTCACGGTGCGGTTTGAGCGGCAGTTGCGGGCCCGCTGCTTCTGTAGCGCTACCATATACACTCACAGGCACAATTAACCGCCCACCTTTAAAATTCGCCTCCCTGATAGTTTTGGTTTACTATGACTTATCAAGTGTTTTGTTTTTTGTTAAGTGGGTAGTCTTGCAATAAATTAAACACCTATACCCTTATTTGGTTTCGTTAATTTGTGACAATGACGGGTTTTTGGAACTTAGTCGTTGTTTGACATTATTGCAGTTGTGTTACTGTGTGTTCATTTCCTGTTCTTTTCTGCCGTAGTGTGTGATTATTGTTTAATTCGGGTTTGTAGTGTTAGCTTGTTGTTTGTGACTGCAAAAAATGCCACCCGATGCAACTGGTATAGCCAGGGCAGTTGCCTTTGCTGACGCTGAGTACAGCCAACGTCGCATCCCTCGTGCACTCGGTGTACCACGAACTGCCATACGGGTTGCCATCAGACGATTTCGGGAGACAGGTTCATACACCCTCAGACCAGTTCAAGGTCGACAGCGATGCACTTCGGCTCGAGAAGACCGCTTCGCTGTCGACAACGTGTTAAGAAATCGCTTTTCCACCGCTACTGAAGCCCGAATTCGTCTTTTTGAAGTACGAAACCTTAGTGTTAGTGAACGTACAATAAGAAGAAGACTGGCAGAAGGATATCTGAGGGAGTTTTGTCCAGCTCGCGCCCCAGAATTGCTCCCACAACACCGTAGAGCTAAACTTGCTTTTGCGCGAGAATAAGCTGAGTGGACTGTACAAGAATGGAAGGTCATACTGTTCTCAGATAAGAGCAGAATAGCCTCAAAAGGTCCAGATGGATGCCAGCCTGTCTACAGACGCCCAAATGAAAGGTTTGCTCCTTGCGCTATATCGGAAACAGTGGGTTACAAGGAAGGGTCTATTATGGTTTGGGGAGGCATCACTTTCGAGGCTCCTACCGACCTTGTATGGTTTGACAGAGGCAGTGTAAATGCTTAAAGATACGTGGAAGAATTTCTCCAAGGACATGTCATACCGTTCGCACCATTTATTGGTGACAACTTTGGATTAATGCATAACATGCACGTTGCCATACCGCAAAATTGGTTACTGAGTACTTTAATGAGACCGGAATTCAAGTTTTGCCATGGCCAGCACGCAGTCCCGACCTCAACCCAATTAAACACATATGAGACAACTTCAAAAGACGTATTTGAGCAAGATTACCTGCCCCAACGTCTATTGGAGAGCTCAAAACGGCTGCGGTAGAGGAGTGGAACATTATTCCCCAATCAGATATCCAAGATGTCATGGATGGACTATCATACCCCCTCCTAGAAGTCGTAAGGGCTAGGGGGAGCAACACCCATTATTAAATTTTAATATTGTTTTACTTTGACCTTCTTTTTTCTCAAAATTCGAAATTTACATTTTTCGTCGATACTTCGAAAATATCGATTTTCGTAATAATGCCCTATTAAATGACTTTTTTAAATCAAACCTTTGTTTTATTTTTTGCCTTAAATAAAGTTTATAACGGATCATTCATAAAATGTGGTCTATGTTTGGACGTTTCCGAAAATTCAAGCAAATACATGGTGGGCGGTTAATTGTGCCTGTGAGTGTAGTACGTACGTTCATAACCTATCGTATTGTTTTTAAGCTATTGCATAGCTTATATCGCGATATAAATTATACCAATCACTGGAAAGTCCTCAAGGACAGAAAAACCTTTACCGTTTAGCGAGATTGCGAGAGAGGAATGAAAAGGATGTAGCCCATATTAGATGTATAAAGGATGAAAGTGGAAGGGTTCTGACAGAGGATGAAGGAATAAAACAGCGCTGGAAGGAATATTTTGAGAGGTTAATGAACGAGGAAAATACTTGGAATGGAGATTTAGAAAGCGTGCAAATAAATAGAGGTTTGGTTAATGAAATAAGTGTTGAGGAGGTAGGACTGGCTGTGAGAAGTATGAAAAATGGTAAATCTGTTGGCCCAGATAACATACCAGTTGAAGCATGGAAGGTTTTGGGAGAGGATGGATGTAAGTGGCTGGCTTTATTTTTTAATAAGTTGTTGCAAGACGAGACGATCCCGACGGAATGGTGCAGCAGTTCGCTGGTGCCTATTTATAAAAATAAGGGTGATGTGCAAGAATGCAACAACTACCGAGGAATAAAGCTTATGTCACACAGTATGAAAGTTTGGGAGAAAGTAATAGATAGAAGAATGAGAGAGGAATGTGAGGTTACCCACAACCAGTTTGGTTTTATGCCAGGACGGGGGACAACAGATGCAATTTTCGCTTTGCGCCAACTATGCGAGAAGCATCGTCGTGCGCATAAAAACCTCCACATGGTTTTTATTGACCTCGAAAAAGCGTACGACCGTGTCCCCAGAAAAGTCTTGTGGTGGGTTTGCATAAGAAAGGCGTGCCTGGGAAGTATGTAAGGTTGGTGCAAGGGATGTATGAAGGAGCGCGCACGAACGTCCGATCCGAAGCCGGCGTTACAGACACGTTCAATGTGGCTGTTGGTTTGCACCAGGGATCGGCTTTAAGCCCCTCCCTGTTCCTCCTGGTAATGGATGTTTTAACATCAGACATACAGGAGGAGGCACCCTGGTGCATGCTGTTTGCCGACGACATTGTTCTGGTCGGAGAAGATGCAGCTGAGGTGCAAAGCAGACTGGGAAAATGGCAAGAAAAATTGGAGAGAGTTGGCTTGAAAATAAGTCGCACCAAAACAGAACATCTGTTTTGCGGCTTTGGCGACTCTTCCAGTTTTTCTTCAATTGTCTTAGATGGTCTAACCCTACCGGTCTGCTCCGACTTTAAGTACTTAGGCTCACTTTTCCAAAACGACGGCAATATTGATCGAGACGTTAAGAATAGAATGAATGCTGGATGGATGAAGTGGCGACAGGTCTCGGGAACAACTTGTGACCCACAAATGCCCCTCAAACTTAAAGGGAAAATTTACAAAACGGTCATCAGACCTGTCGCGATGTATGGATCTGAGTGCTGGGCAATGAAAAAGACGTATGAGAGGAAGGTGCATGCAAATGAGATGCGTATGTTAAGATGGATGTGTGGAGTAACAAGGTTGGATAGGATTAGGAATGAATATATAAGGGGAAGTCTGAAAGTTGCACCTATTTTAGAAAAGGTGAGAAGTGCAAGGTTAGCTTGGTACGGGCATGTTATGAGGAGGGAAGAAAGCCATGTAACTAGAAGAGTGATGAGTATGAATGTCAATGGACGTAACGGTAGAGGCAGGCCGAAGAAGACATGGATGGATTGCGTGAGAGATGATATGGGAGTGAAAGGAGTAGACACAGAGCTGACGAATGATAGGCCCGAGTGGAAGAAATACACATGTTGCGCCGACCCCACTTAGCGTGGGATAAGGGCAGGAGAATGATGGTGGATTTTGTTGCGGGCTTTGAGCGCGGCGACCGAACCAAGAAATTCCGTAACGAAAAAAACCTCACAATCTTCTAACGTCGTTTCAGTTCGGTAGACTTCGGCACGGTGTTTGTGTGCGTGCGATTACACGTATTGTACGACTCTACGAAATTTGCACGATTCGAGACGAGCTGCTCCGAAATCGGACGATGCTATGCAATAGCTATACCGCGGCAGTCCCCGAGTGCCACACGTCTTTTTTACCGTCTTCAAAAAAAGGAGGAGGTTCTCAATTCGTCTGTATGTATAATATTTTTTTTTTTTTATGTATGTTCACCGATATTTTCGTCAATTATAGACGGATTTCAAAAATTTTTTTTTGGTTGGGTAGAGTTCACTTCCGAGGTGGTCCCATTTTCACCAGTCTCGGATCTGATGATGGGATCCAGGAGAAATCGAGGGCAACCTTCAAATTTTATAGGGAGATGTACCGCGTTTTGCATATCATCTGAAGTCATATTGGCTTTTGCTTCTGGCTATCATAATCTTATGATGCTGAGCTGATGATGGAAGGTCAACTCCTTAATAGTTATGAGTAAAAGAATAATTATTTCAATACTGTATACATATTAAGACTACTAGTTATAATATCAGTAGCATTACAGGTGAGCTAAACTATTAGGTTGACCAGTCTAGGATCTGATGATGGGATCCAGGAGAAATCGAGGGCAACCCTCAAATATTATAGGGACATGTACCGCGTTTTGCATAATATCTGAAGTCATATTGGCATTTGCTTCTGGCTATCATAATCTTATGATGCTGAGCTGATGATGGAAGGTCAACTCCTTAATAGTTATGAGTAAAAGAATAATT
Organism: Maruca vitrata; assembly: GCA_039566165.1. Taxonomy (NCBI): domain Eukaryota; kingdom Metazoa; phylum Arthropoda; class Insecta; order Lepidoptera; family Crambidae; genus Maruca; species Maruca vitrata. The sequence continues at coordinate 10,104,178 of CM076940.1, forward strand.
ATTTCAATACTGTATACATATTAAGACTACTAGTTATAATATCAGTAGCATTACAGGTGAGCTAAACTATTATGTTGACCAGTCTAGGATCTGATGATGGGATCCAGGAGAAATCGAGGGCAACCCTCAAATTTTATAGGCACATGAACCGCGTTTTACATATTTTCTGAAGTTATATTGGCATTTGCTTCTGGCAATCATAATGTTATGATGCTGAGCTGATGATGGAAGGTCAACTCCTTAATAGTTGGGAGTAAAGGGATAATTCTTTCAAATCTGTGTACATATTGATACTACTAGTTATTATATCAGTAGAATCATAGGTGAGCTGAACTAATAGGTTGTAAAAAAATGTAACACTAAAAAGGATGAAAAAAAATTGTAAACAAAAAAAAACCGCCTTTAAAAAAGCGACTCAGTAAAAATTACAAAATAATATAATACGAACATTAATCTGGGTATGAATTTGATATGTTGTTGAAGGCGGTGCCAATTAAATTTTTGAGGAAAACTGCATGAAATATAAACGGCACCGCCTTCAACAACATATCAAATTCATACCCAGATTAATGTTCGTATTATATTATTTTGTAATTTTTAGTGAGTCGGGTTTTTGAAGGCGGTTTTTTTTTTTTGTTTACAATTTTTAAATTGTTTTTCGAAGTGTACCGATTTTAGTTCGTAGCGTTGGCGCTGTACATCTTTTCATACAAATTTTTACATAGGCGATAACGAGTCTGTCACTATGGTAGCGCTACTGTAGCGGATTCACATGGAAAAAACCGGCCAAGTGTGAGTCAGACTCGCGCACGAAGGGTTCCGTACTATCGTCTATAATAGAAAATCGCGTTTGTTGCATGTATTTATTAAGACCGAGTAAAAAATGCGTTTGTGTTATGGGAGCCCCCTTTAATTTTTACTTTAATATAATGATTTTTTTTAATGTAATAAACATTTAAATATTCTGTGAAAATTTTGAGCGTCTACCCTTTACCGTTATTAATATGTATGTATGAGGACCCCCTTAATATTTAATCTTTTTAAATGCAGCCAATTAGCGGGAACTCAGTTTTAACTTATTTTACTTCCCGTCTTGCGGTTTCCGCTTGCCAAGTTCGCGGCCGATCGGCGGCTTTTACCCGCGCAATTTCCCGGTCTCTTTAGTGAGGGGAAAACCGCCCCGTGAGTTGTGACCCATAGATGTCGAGCTGCTTCCAATGGCTGCCTCGTCAGCGATGTTGGTAGGAAACAATAGAATAACCATTATTTTTATTCGATTTTTTTCGAGTCTTTGTTTCGGCGGTCTTAAGATCCGCTATAGGATAGTGGGGCGATTGTCATATGTTCACATCGCCTGTTAAGAGACCAGTTTTTTTTATCCACAATGACTTTGCCAATCGTTAAACCAATAACGTTACCATAACTATGAAAGAGTTCAGTTCCGAAATACAAATCTGCTGAGTTACCAATGAATCTAGAATATTCTTACACAGTTTCCGCACAATGTTTTTTGCTATTATACTAAAACAGCATATAAACTAAACTGTAGAATTATCTGCCTCCTAATCGGAAAACGGTAACGTAAAAGTTATACTTTTAAGATAAGTCCAATAGCGCTACTATGTGTTCAAAAGATACAGACTCGATATTTCCCTATGTAAAAAATGTCTATAAAAAAAAAAAGTGCAGCGCCCCTAGCGTTAACGCTAAGAACTAAAATCAGTAGTATGAAAAAAAAACATTTCGATAGGTTTTTTACGTACGTAAGTTTTCGATAGCTAACTCATGGTAGCGCTACAGAACCGCCCGGGAGTCGAACCCATAGGTATCGCCTATGCGGAATAAATAGTAAGTAATAAATGGCACGCACCATCCCGATACCACTGCGGACACCGTTAGTGAATCCCGAAAGCTGCGATACCAGGGACTTGGCACAGCGCTGGTAGAGACAGTAGAGCCAATGAAGTTTAACGCGTATAAGAAACTCGATGGCAATACGTAGGCGTGAGGTCCAACTGCAGCATGATTGGTTATTTTTGACGTGACATTGACAGACATGTCAATATTCACCAATCATGCTGCGTTAACCCTCATTAACTTCAAGGCTACATCTTCTTTCACAACTATTTGAAAAAATGTACAAAATAAAAATTACAATAAAATGTACGTATACGTGTAAAAATGACAATAGTTTAAGAGCTAAATTAAAACCTTCATGTAATATTTATTGAAATTCATTTCCTATTTATTTACTTTTTACTTGTACTACTACTTACTATTGTAATCGGTAACAAATTTCCATACTGTATCATTAATCTAACAATATAAATAGTAAATCTATCAGGCTTTTCGTTTACTATCTTCAATAGACTTCTGATCTACTAGAGTCTACTCCTAATCAAAGCGAGTGGCGTGAGATTACGAGTATTACGCAAAAAAGGAATGCAGTGTGTCTAAAAAAACAGGCTACACTTTTTCTTTCAAGTTTGTTTTTTCCCTGACTTACTACGATGATGGCTTGAAGTAGCCTAGTCATCATCACCGGACTAGCGGGGATGCGGATGGCTCTCATCCCTAATATAAATATAAAAGGGGAAACTGACTGACTGACTGACTGACATATCGACGCACAGCCTAAACGGCTAAACGTAGGCATTTTAAATTTGAAAGGAACGTAGCTTAGGTACCGTAAAGGTGCACTAAGAAGGGGAATTCCCAAAATTCCCATGGGAACGGGAAATATCTGGAATATCATTTTGTATTAAAAATCTTTATATTTTATACTAGCTGTGCCCGCGACTTCGTTGCGTGAACTACAGGATTTTGTTTTTTTTTTAACTTAAAAGTAGTCGTAGTCAACAAAATCTTTTCTGCCACTTAAGAAGTTAGTCTTCAACCGGAAGAAACATTTAAAACAAAATTATTTTGGTTTTTATCATCATCATCATCTGTTGTTTATCGTGTAGTAATAAATAAGTTCGTTCGCGTGAACTACAGGATTTTGATTTTTTTTTAACTTAAAAGTCGTAGTCCCGTCAAAATCTTTTCTGCCACTTAAGAAGTTAGTCAACCGGAAGAAACATTTAAAACAAAATTATTTTGGTTTTTATCATCATCATCATCTGTTGTTTATCGTGTAGTAATAAATAAGTATATTACACAACATCACATTAATTGATCTGATCCTGTGGTAAGAAGCTTTAGCACTTGTTTTTATCAGAACAGTGGTATACATTTAAAAAATTTTATTGCACAACCAGACACGGAACAAACATCGATATTCATCGCAGAAATATTTGTGCTGAGTGGGAATAGAACCCAAGAAAAGAAAAAAAAAAAAGTCCAAGTGCAAGACGGACTCGCACAACGCAATTTATTTTTAAAGTTTACGCAATTCTCTGTACTTGACGTTGCTTTATTCTAAATTTTGAGAATCTGAGTACTTCGCAGATAGTAGTTTCCTTAGCGAGTGTCAAAAATTGGCAGCATAAATGAATGTTTCTTTTGATTGTGTTGGCTCAGGCGAAGGGACAGTAGACCTGAGTATTTGATGTAACTTTCAGTTTGATATTTTCTCCTTGACAAAAATTGACGATGATAAACGGATCCTATATAAGGGGTTCGGTTATTCTTTTCGACGTACGAAATCCTAAAATCTATGTTTATAGTGAACAGCTTCCTCATATTGAATAGATCATCTTCAAGTCATCCTAATTGTTCATCGATCAATGTGAAATAAAGGACGTCCTATTCCAAAGCCAGGTAGCAGTTTATAGTTAGAGAGGAAAAAAAGCGTCCATGGCCGAGTGGTTTAGGTATTTGCTTGCTATGCAAGAGGTCGCCACTTCAAACCCTGCTACGTACCACTGTGTTTTTCAAATTTTAAATTCATACCTATGTACGATTATTCGACGCTTTTACTGTGTGCTTGAATCATGTTCTTTCTTAATCCCTGGCAAACCCCTCATTTTCTCTTTTCGAATTTTATGCTTTACCAAATTAAATATGCTATACTTTCATATAATTTTTTTGAACTCAATATTGAATTTGTTCAATTTGATTGAATATTTAATACCCGGTTGGTGCATACAATGTATTAATCGCATCATCTCATCCTTTTTTCTGATTTTGGTATCAGTATTGAGTATTAATATCAATGTATTTTTTGACAACCAACCTTCTTCAATTCGGCAATTATGGAAATTTGAATGCTCTCGTTAATTTTGACAGCTTAAAAATATGTCAATTAGATGACACTATTTTAAATATAATACAAACTTTTCCACAATATAATATCGAAGTAATACGTAGAGCACAGTGCCATCTTTTGAACTACCAAAAAACTTATCACGTAGGTGCTCATGTTATGTCAAACTTGACAGCATTTATGGCATGCTGTACGAAGCACGATGCCATCTATGTGTAATTTTATGAACAATAGCTGACCCAACAGACTTCGTCCTGTCAAAACAAATTGTAAAAATTTGTTTAAAATTTGATTTTTTTTACATCTTGGGTGACAAATTTGGGTTTTTCGTACGGATCCCTACTTTTTTGAAAATGTAATATAGCCTATAACCTTCCTCGATAAATGGACTATCCAACAGTGAAATATTTTTTAGCAGTTCCTGAGATTAGCGCGTTCAAACAAACAAACAAACAAACAAACTCTTCAGCTTTATAATATTAGTATAGATAATATTAGTATAGATTTCAGTTTGTGCAGAATGACATCACTGCCGTTCGATGACTATGCCACGACCCACCCAGTAGTGCGCACTCAGGGATCCGCAATCGACAACTATCGCAGCCCCGCCCGGTAATCGAACCCCGTCCCACGCCCCACCCGGACAAAACACACACGCAAATCAAATGACGATATTTCTTTTATACAATCTTCTTTCAGTTCAAAGTATTGTTGTAGATTGATGGAGTATTGAGTATTTTATTATTGACCACCAAAAATATTTGACAAGATAATGTAAATGTGTTGACAAGGCTTATATACCCTGTGAAAAAGTTTTAAGGACTACACACTTTAAAACTCCAAGCTCTACTAATCAAAAATATGAAAAAGTGGTCAAATCTCATGTAACTTAGGCTTTAGGCCTAAATTTACTCAACATTTTAGACAAAACGCATTAGCAGATCTAACAGTAAAGTAGTTAATTACAAGTCGTAGCACATCAACCGTTTCCGTAGCACTACGTAGGATTGCTACGAAGGAGTTCAAAAAAAGGAGGAGGTTCTCAATTTGTCTGTATTTTTTTTATGTTTATTACCTCAGAACTTCCGCCTGGATGAACCGAATTGGATGTTGCAGTCCCGGTTGGTCCCATAGCAATTTGGTCCAGTTCTGACAATGGCATCCATGAATGATGGAAGGCCAACTCCTTAATAGTTAGGAGTAAAAGGATAATTCTTTCAAAACTGTATGCATATTCAGACTACTAGTTAAATTATCAAATGCAACACTAAAAGTATGAAAAACCGCCTTCAAATACCCTTCACACTAAAAATTACATAATAATATAATACGAACATTTAAAACTATCTGGGTAAGAATTTGATGTGTTTTGAAGGCGGTGCCAAACAACAACGATCACACACTATACTTTTCTGCACGAAATACAAACGGCACCGCCTTCAAACACATATCAAATTCCTACCCAGATAATTTTAAACCGTGAAATTTGAGTGGTTGTTTTCGCGCAGCAAAATGATTCTACCTTAGTAGCACAATAGATTTGTGCAGTAATTTTTTATTAAAATCAATAAATACCGGTTTTAAGAATGGTATAACTGAAACTTATACTTGCAATACTGCCCACCTTATCAAAAATTTTTGAAAAAGCTATGTGTAACAGACTCTATAACTTCTTAGAAAAATATGATATTTTAGATGACAGTCAAAATGGCTTCAGGAAAACCAGATCAACCACGAAAGCTGTATACAAATATATACAAACTGCACTGCAACAGATCAATGATAAAAATTGTACCCTTGGCATACTTTTTAGATATGACCAAAGCTTATGATAAGGTCTCATACAACATCTTACTAACAAAACTATACGGCTCAGGCATCCGTGGTGCACCATTTGATTGGTTTAAATCATACTTAGATAACAGGAAACAAATAGTCCAAATTGAACATCATTCTGAAACCACTCGTGAAATAAGTCGCATACGTTCTCAAGTCCAATCTCTAACCTGTTCTATTCCACAGGGTAGCGTTTTGGGATGTGTCCTCTTTTTGATCTATATCAATGACCTCCCAAAAATTTTAGACCAACGCCACGTATTGCCAATATTGTTTGCAGATGATATTTCACTTCTGTTTAAATGTAACTATAACGATGATCCTCACCCGCAAATACATAAGACCCTTCAAGATGTTGTACTCTGGCTCAGCGATCACAATCTAGAAATTAACTTCTCCAAAACTAAATCAATCCAGTTTAGACCGTACACCAAACCCCCACTTAATATCAACATAAATATACAAAATACTATTAATATAGAAACAATTAATTCATTTAAATTACTAGGAATAATTATCGACACCAATATAAACTGGAAAGACCATATTATATACATAAAAACTAAAATTTCTAAATTCACATATGCCCTATTTCAAATCAAATACAGTACAAGTACAGAGACCGCAATAAGCGCGTACTACGCCTACGCATACGCATGGCTGCGCTACGGCATCATGCTGTGGGGCAACACCGTCGACGCTGGCCATTTCTTTATCATGCAAAAGCCAGGCATCCCTATAATTGCCAACATAAACAACACGGTAAGTTGCAGACCATATTTTAAAAAATACAAGATTCTCCCCCTACCGTCTATATATATCTACGATATCAGTATATTCGTATTTAAAAACATCGATACATTTAAAAAAGTTAGTCAGACCCACTCTTTAAACACACGCAATAAAAATAAATTATTCCAACTTTCAAGTAGAATAAACATGTTAAACAGAAGTCCATACTATATGGCAGTAAAAATATATAATAACTTACCATCAGAAATAAGAAATGAAGAAAAAATATACCTCATACAAAACAAAACTTAAAAAGTATCTAACAACTAATTGCTTCTATTCTATAGTGGAATACCTAAATAAGGACACAATAAATTGAACACTTTCGTACAAAAACATGTTATTTAAATGTTTAACAATATGTTTATATTAATACATACAATAAATATGACGATTGACAAAATAGTATACTAAGTTATATTTTAAAGTTAAAAGGTTTTATGTAATGCCTATGATGTACCCAGTACATAAAAGGATAAGTTTCAAATTGTTTTGTTTCGTGTTAGCCCTCATAATTATTGCATTACCCGACAAGGGTAACTTAGTATTAAGATCCTGTTTTAACATGAACACCTGTAACAACGTTAAGTTCGCAATAAAATCTTTGACTTTGAAAAAAAAAAAAAAAAAAAAAAAAAAAAAAAACTTTAAAGTACGTTCGAACCACTTTATTACTTAGGGCGTAGAGCTTCTTTAGCTTTAAGCATCGATTTCATGCGGCAAGCAGTACCTGAATACATCACATCTTAAAAAACAATGATAGCTCTTATCGTTTTCGAGTTGGAAAATTAATATTTTGAAAATTCGAAAAAAGATTCTTTTTTTTCAAGGAATAATTTGCATGATTCGATAGTATTACTAAAGGCAAATCGTTCTGCCACGGGAAAACAACTACTCAAATTTCACGGTGTATTATTATGTAATTTTTAGTGTGTCGGGTTTTTGAAGGCGGTTTTTATTCGTTGACTTCTACGATGACCACTTTCGATAACTTTTAGATTTTATGCTATATTAACAAAACAATACATTATGATATGAAAAAAAACTTATTAAACGTGAAATAAATTTAATATCACGTCTTATATGTATTTAATTTATGTTCATTTAAAAGAAAGTTACATTTAACTAACTAACAACAAAAACTAACCACATCTTCAATTGCGCGTTATTTGCTGAAACGTTTCGTTTGAAACGTTCACGGGAAGCCAGTGTTTACATTACTTAGTCGTTCCTAAATATTCATTGTGTTTGACAAATCAACACCGGATCCTATTAGGGGAGCCTGCGTTCCCCTCACACACAATATATACGAACACAAGTATTTGCGTTTGCCTGCAAAAATACTTCAACAGTCAAGCACTTAAGTTCACGTGATAAGGTTCAGAGTTGCTCAGCAAATGGATATAGGTTTTGTGCGTATGTGCCATTGTATTGTTGGATTGGTAGAATGAACAAGTGTCATTGTGTAGTGATTTCTGAAAGTTTGTAAAAATTCTTAGAATGTGTATCGAAATAACTTTGCGCATATTTGGAACAAACTTAAATACCTATTTCACTGACTCATTCACATGGGTATCATCATATATTATTCAACTGATATACGTCCCCACTGTTGGGGCACCAGTAGTTTAGGAGAGGCCCTAAACTACGACTATCAGATTCTTGTCAACTACAATGGCCAGGTCCGTCCAACGAGGTCGTCTTGACACAACCTAAGATTTTTTTCCCAGTTGTAAGACCAGGCGCACCTACCCTCTTTTTTTATTTGTTGTTTTAATGACAAACATTCACATTCATGACCCCACCTGAACGTGGATATGAACTACCGGTTTTGAGATATCGCGTCTGCTGCTCTAACCAACTGAGCTACTCAGGTGTTGAGTCACCAATGCGAATTTTTCCATCACATTTTACTCGTTAGCCATGGGTGGCGCCACCACAGGTGGTGATCAAACACTATCGGTTCGCAAACATTTCTTTACAGAAATGTTATACAGAATGGAGATGGAGAGTCCTCGTCCAGGCGGGGTCATGTGTGCGATTTTTTTTCATATTTTAAAGTTACCCTCTCTTTTTTACCTGTTTTACGATTATATTACAGTACTTTAAAGGGCCTTGTATCTAGTCCCGTTAAACGAAAAATCTATTCTACTAATGCGAACGTAGAGCAGCTATCGCGCCCTCATCGCGCGAGCGGAACCGCGCATACATCAGCCACAATAATTAACCCACTTATTAGGAACGAACACAAGACATTAGGCGTGCGCCGCGGCCGCCGCGGCAGACACAACTAGGGATGCGAACCACTCGTAGATTTGAACGAGAGCCTAAACGAACCATTCTACTTTGCCTCATCGAGTTGCTCTACTGATGGAGGAAAGATTTGCTTTTTCTTTCAGTGGGACTTGTTGGAGTTAAGAAGAATAACTATGAAAAATGTCATTTAAAATTTAAGATTTTTTCGTACCATTTGACATTGGCGCAACCTAGCTGAATTAGATTAATTTTTCCAGGCCCTTACTCTGCCGTTAGTCTTTGCCCAGCAGTGCGACAGTAAAGGCTAGGTAAAAAAATTATATTTATCCCTTATAACAACACCGGGGCCGTTCCTACCCATCCCTACCTTGTTAGGCAATTAACCTGAGTTGTGTTCGCTATCGGCGCATCGGCGCGGGTCAGCGCTGCACCGCGGTGCACTCACTGCACCGCCCGGGCTTTATCTGACTGAGCGGGCTTAGGGTGAGGCCACACTGCGTATTGCGCTTTATTGCAACTACATCATTGGCCCATATACGTCCCCATTGCTGGGGCAAGGGCCCACTCTAAACTAGGGCGATAAGACCTTAGTCAAGCACGCTGGCCAAGTGTGGGTTGGTCGACTACACATCTTTAGAATATCATCGTAGGTTTTTTAGGTTTCCTCACGACGTTCTCCTTTGCCGCTAAAGCATCTAATAATCGTACATATAAATGATGCAATGATGCAACAGTCTAATGGAGTATGTCACCAAAAATATACAGAAAATGACGCAGCGATGATACTAAGACGAAATGCAGTACTCGCTCTTAAGCTGCCTGTCTACCGAAGCGGGGCAAGCAAGCCAAGCGGAGAAACAGCAATATTGATCAACTGAATCGCAGAGCGGTAGCTGAGCTAGAATTTCAAACTATTGGTTAATATTTGTTCGCTTCGCTTCGGTGGACAGGCGGCCTTACCGAGGCAACTGGCCGGTGTGTTTTACTTGTAATTAAAGCGTTGCTCTTGATACTAATTTTGTTGGTTGTTTATTGCTTTAAATCTGTTTATCGCTAATTCTGCGGTAGGAATATAATATTTTCAGGAAAATAGTAAAAGATAATGTGCACTAGTTTGCTCTGAATTTGGAACAATGATATATTGGTGAAGTTATGCAGGTCTGTTGTAGAGTTATAGTCTAGTATAGTAGCATTTACCTCATATCTGTTCGTTGTGACACTGACTGTATCAGCTGTTTTACTTCAGAAAACAAGATTCTAAATATCCTAACAGCTACAAGCCGCATAGGTACCTCCTAGTTATAAAAAACTCCTAGTTATTGTTATTTAAAAACTATGAAATTGCTCATGCAAGATTGATATAATTTAAAAATAAATGTTACAATACTGTTTAACCTCATGTTGCATTGCCTAAAAAGGACAACTCAGTTGTTAAGCTCGTATTACTGTAGGCCTAAACAATATGTACATACTTATTCTTCTTCTTCCTAAAAAATCTTGTCAATCCTACCCCTAGCAAAAAACACTAAAAGAATGTGTCAACCACCATAAAACATCAAAGATTCAAACGCCATGCCTCTCAATGGAGCCTCCGGCTGTCATCATCATCATCATCATCATCATCAGCCCATTCCTGTCCACTGCTGGACATAGGCCTCTCCAAATGCACGCCACTTCTCTCTATCCTCGGCCACTCGCATCCAACTCCTACCAGCCGTCCTGCGCAGATCGTCACACCACCTGGCCTGCGGCCGTCCTACACTACGTTTGCCAAGACGCGGTATCCACTCCAGAACTCGTCTACCCCAACGGTTGTCGGTTCTACGGCTGATGTGGCCAGCCCACTGCCACTTCAACTTGCTAATGCGATGAGCTATGTCGATGACTTTGGTTCTCTGACGGATCTCGGGCTGTGTTGACCGGCTATTATAATAATAATGCCGAGGAGTATCCTGCAAGGACTCTTGGTTTTCATTAAGTTTACTCTGAGTTCGTTACAACGATCCCATTTGTCTGTGTATTTGAGATTGATCGTCTCGGTTTTAAATGCCTACGGAACACCTTGGCTGATATCTGACATACTTAATTTTTTTTAATGAAAACAGCAGTGACGTGCATTTGGGAAGGCCTACGTCCGAAGCAGTGGACAAGGTTACAGGTTGATGATTAAATGATCACCATGGCTTCGTCTTTACAAACCATTTTTCCAAAAGTTGTTTTTTTGTTAATTATTGTAACAACGCCCCTCTCGCTGGTGGCGAAATGGTCGCCACTCAGCTTATGCCACAGTGGCATTATTTTATGTTTTGGTTCCTTTGTTTCTTTCAAGTACTGTTAAGCTATTGCATAGCTTTTATCGCGGGCTTTGAGCGCGGCGACCGAACCAAGAAATCCGACCAAAAAAGAAAAAATAACCTCACAATCTTCTAACGTCGTTTCAGTACGGTAGACTTCGGCACGGTGTTTGTGTGCGTGCGGTTAGACGTATTGTACGACTCTACGAAACTCGCACGAATCGAGACGAGCTGCTCCGAAATCGGACGATGCTATGCAATAGCTATACCGCGGCAGTCCCCGAGTGCCCCACGTCTTTTTTTATCCTAATACTCAGAAAACATTTATTTTCTTTCTTTCGAAACATAGCAAAATAATCAAGTTTCCAGCTAAAAGATTCTTGAATAAATATCCCTGTAAACCAGCAAAAAAAAACACCAATAGAAAGTGTCAACCACCATAAAAAACCAAGGATTCCGTCACCCTTGCCCCTCAAAGCAAGCCTCGAGCTGTGTTGACCGGCGATAATAATTATAATGCCGAGGAGGCTCCAGCCAAGACCCTTGGCTTTGACTCGAGCGGGCGCGGGCCCGTTGACGCACGACACGGCAACAGGTATTACGAAATATATAATTTTAAACTGTCATGGTTACACACATTAGAAAACTGTAACTGTCCGGGATATTTACCATGTTGTTTTGTTTTAATCACCCGTGATCATGGCGCTTGCAACAGTGCCGAAATATAGGGAGCTCATTAAAACAAAACAACATGGTAAATATCCCGGACAGTTACAGTTTTCTAAGGTATTATGAAATATAAGAAAAATTAAAAGAGATTTTTTTTTATCTAGCCCGTTTTGTCCCACTGCTCTTGCCGAAGAGAAAATATCCTTATTTTATTCGCTCATATCTTAGTAACATATCTCCTTAAAATAATGTGGTACAATGCAAAACTTTTTAGGTGACACATCTTAATACTATAACACTTAGAGATAGAAAGGTAAACAAAACATTAATCAAATAATTCGCCTCTGATCTGTTTTCAGGCGCCTGTCGCCAGTCCAGCCTTCTTTACCTGACCGACTGTGGTTGCTGTGCTTGCCATTTTTATGATAAGTAAGCAGTAAGATTTAAGTTAATCAATATTATTAATGAAATCGAAACTTCAATGGTTGCATTTCAAAAACGCGAAAGCCATTTAAAATATCGTAATCCTATAAATAACAGAATTACGCAACTTTTGATGACGCTGCCGAACAAATTTCCTAGGCGCTGCATACAAAATATACGCATGATACGTCATAATTTTGTAGACGATTATATGGAGCGTTTTTAAGCTCGCCCAAATAATGTGCCATTAAAACTGTAATATCTCGTCGAGTTATCGAGATATCAAAGTGTTACTTTCAACAGTGCCTTTGTGTTTCTGTCTTGCGGGGGAGCGGATGGCTCTCACCCCTAATTCCGAGTATAATGTCGTGGTGTATTGGACTCCCGCTCCGTTCACGGTCCTCGGGCCGGCTAACGACGCGCGCGGCGCTCAAACTGACTGGACGCGGGGTCGGGTGAGGGACTAATATTGAAGGTTTATCGAACGTATGGAGAGAAAACAAATGATAAATGTCTCACAAATGTATCGGTGGTGTATGGACGTAGACATTATAATTACTTTTATAAACGTTTTAAACTGAATTCAATGCCAGTGCTGTGTTCGTTCAGCTATGATCGGGGCGCAAATTTAACTGTTTTCATAATATTCTAAATAAGTTTGTTTAAGCCTGGATTTGTACTCTGTTGCTTTACCAAATACATAAATTTGATAAATTATTTTAAAGATGCGATATATGTGATGTCGATGTGCACTCCATACCACTTGGCCAATATCGTTACAAAATTTGTATAAATACTGCTATTTATTTGTACATTTAATAATAAGACTGTAAATTTATGAAAAAATACAAACTTGGCTACTACAATAGGCGTGACGACTGGGTCAAAATCTTAATATTCTATTTAGTCCGTAAGTTAGTTTATTCAAAAATATGGGACATGTATTTTTTTGTTTTTCAATTGATTGAAAAATGACAAAATTATAGCTATTCAAACTTCTGGAGTGGGGGCTTGTGACGTCACAGTTACGCAAAAATTCTACGTAATCGTGACATCATACGAAACTTCTAAGCACTATATCTTCATAATTTCTTGTTTGTGAAAGAAAATAAAAAATACGAGTACAATATTTTTAAATAAACTAAATACCGGACTAATTTTATTTTTTGAGTCGTCTCGCCTATTGGCTTATAATTATTTTTAAGTAAGTACTCGTATGAGTTGTTACAACACAACCGTTAGTACATACATACATACATACATACATACATACATACAATCACGCCTTTTTCCCAGAGGGGTAGGCAGAGATCACTTCCAGCGATCCACTTTTCACCTCTGTGGGAAACGTGACGTGACGGGTTGTGGACCACGTCGCCGCCATTCTGCCTTGTGCATTGTTTTAACAAGGTCATTGCGTTCCCACGAGTAGCAAGGATGTATGACGGGGGAAGGAAAAGAGGAGGAAGGATACTATCGCCTCGGATGATTTGGACTGAGTCGATAGTAGCTCGAGGAGCCGGGGTCGCTTACCCAACACAACCGTTGGTGTAGAATTAAATATAAAAATTGTTTATTCGGCACAGATATCTTAAAATATAATGACAATTAACTCTACCTATCTCCCTTAGTATATGAATGAACCAAACCGAAGGACATTGGTGGCCACTGAAGTTTAACAAACAGCCTAACACGGCACCATGTAGAGTTTATTTATTATTAGGACAGCCAACAAGAAAAACACTGGTACAGATAATAAAAAGGAATCAAAACAACAACTTACAGCTTAGTGCTAATCCAAGTTAATGTTTATGCGTTTATTGAGGATTTTTGATTATGGACATCTTCCACTTACTCTAAGCTCTGCCATTACTAATTTCTGTATACCTTATGCCTGAAATACAGGAAAATTCTAGTTCAGACACACATATTGTTACCCGGAACTTTAATGTAGATTTTAAGATCTAATATTGTGAGCTTAGTTTTCTAATAAAGATTTTATTTTTATTTATTTATTTATTGGGGACTATGGGGGAAAAATGTGCATCCATTTTGCGACTTTCTTATACGCCTTCGACAGTTTGACACCCACAGAACTCATAACTATTTATTTGTAACGAGCGTGATTTCTCACGCGTCGCCGCGGCTCTTAGCGGCCCTTAGCCCGAAGTACCCCCCCCCCCCCCCATATACAGGGTGTCCCAAAAATAGTGTCAAGCGGAAGTCCTGAGATAGAACACCCCGTGGGGCATCCGAAACACCTCCGTATGTTCCGCGAATTTTTATCTCAAATAAATTTTTCTCAAAAAAGTCAAATACTTTATTTTTTAGTTGGCTAGGTCAATTATTCTCAAAAGTTTAGAAAAAAAGTCATCAGGGGGTGTTTCGGATGCCCCACGGGGTGTTCTATCTCAAGACTTCCGCTTGACACTATTTTTTGGGACATCCTGTATATACCAAACACTCACTCCAGCCAAATGTACACACTTGCCGTCAAGGGGTCGGTGACGCCGGCAAATAGCAAAACTACTTGCTTGTTAAATTTTAATTTGTTTGCAGTTTAAGGAATGTTCTGAGAAGCGAGAGCGGTAAGGTTTGTTGGCAACCCTGAATTTTTTCCACTTTGTTGTGTGACGTCACTTGACAGGAAATGGCTGCGCTTTATTTTTTTTATTTTTTCGCTGGCTCGGTGGCACAGTGGTTAGTAAACCTGGTTACAATTCCAAGTGTCATGGATTCGATTCCCCTACGTAACAAATAGTTGTGTGACAAACATCGGCGTTTGTTCCGTGTCTGGGTATGTTATTAATAAATTTAACTATGTTAATGTATACCACCGTTGTATCTGATATTCGTATCACAAGTGCTTTAAACAACTTACTTCTGAATCAGATCAATTTGATGTGGTGTGATGTTTATTTCATTTATATTTAGTGCACCATGCTTTTTTTTATAATAGGCAAACAAGATGACCACACTTCACTTGATGGCAAACGGTAGTGAGATCCAAATATGATGTCGACAGGCACAATAGATCATATTGCGCCTGTCGCACTCACCCTGAAGGCCTGCTTAAATGCCGTTTCACGCCCCGCCTGAAGAGCCCGGGATCATAGGAGGGAGGGAAAACATGAGGGGCAGAAATGAAGAGCTGAACCTCTTAGTCCGAGCCACCAGCGACTGCATTGTATGTGGATGGCAGCGCTGTCCTGCACGTGTCGTTCGGGAGTGGAAAGGGAGGCTTCATCATGTGATCATGCTTTTGATTTCTTTTCCTGACCAACTACAGTGATGGCTTTATTGATCATCAGCGTCATTTTTAAGTTCGTTAAAATAAATAAAGAAAGAAGGAAATAAAATATTTATTCAGTTACACTTAAAAACACAGATACATTTGCAGAAAAAATAAAAACAATATAAGGTACTTACAGGTATACAAGATAAAGGTAATAGGTAAGAGGAGTCGGGGACACCGCGACCCTGGTCTTCCCGGTCTACATTAATATATTAAGCGTTACTTAAAGTAAAATAAATAAAAATAATAAAATTACCTTAATCCCAGGATATTTTATAGAGTCACACTCAATTTTTATTGTAAAATACTAAAATTCGTGGCATTCTGGTGTTTAAAATCGCAATTCCCCGGCAGCCCGCGCGAAGTAAAATAAATTGTGAAAATCACACGTTATTTTTACGCGCTCCGAAGCCGCGGGGGTGAAATGTTTCAGAGGCATTGATTCGTTCCGTAAATTATTTTAATGTTCAACAAATTCTGTACTTTTTACATTCGTAGCATGGAAAGACCATACAAAAATAAAAGCGCCTTTTTTATTTGTTATATTTGATACTATTTATAGCTCTAATATACATTGAAATGGAAAATATCCGCATTCATGACCCCGACAGAACGGGGACACGATAACGGTCATGAATGCGAATATTTTCAAATTTTAATTTATAATAGCACTTGCTCATATACACCGTGAAATTTGAGTGGTTGTTTTCCCGCAGCAAAATGATTCTACCTTAGTAGCACAACAGATTTCTAGAATCAATAAATGCCGGTTTTACGAAAGGTATAACCGAAACTTTAAAGTAGGTACATTCGAACCACTTTATTACTTAGGGCGTAGAGGTTCTTTAGCTTTAAGCATCGATTTCATGCGGCAATCAGTACCAGAATACGTCACATCTTAAAAAACAACGATAGCTTCACTCGTTTTCGATTTGGAAAAGTATAATTTTGAAAATATTTTTTTTATCTCCTAGGAATCATTTGAATGATTCGATAGTATTACTAAAGGCAAATCGTTCTGCCACGGGAAAAAAACCACTTAAATTTCACGGTGTATTTGATATTAATGTTGTAATAAAAGTGTCCTCGTTACGGTTTTATAAACTAAAAGGTAGTAGTGAGCCCCCTTTGATATGATTTACATTTGTGGTTTTGTTTAACATTAAGTAATACGGTTTACCTTGTACTGTGCACAGTATGTACAGTAGGTAACATACATATAACTAAGAAATCATATTTACAACAAAACATTGATTAAAATGAACTTTGAAATTTCAAACCGATCAGTAAATTGTTTATTGGCTTGATTTAAGTTAGTTTGGTACAACGGGCTGATATCCGCAACTCGACGACAAAGCGCCTATTTTGCGTGTAAAATAGGCGCTAAAATATTAAGTTACTTTAACGAATAATTTAAGATCTGACGCATTCACACATTAACAACAAACTTATTGTTTCATCCACAAAACATCGCCTGAATGTTCATAACTTAGTCCATTTGCAACTGTCATGAACAACGCATCCTTCAGCAAAGTAGTTGCGAGTACTTTCAAAAGGCATTTCTAAATGACCGCCATTCAATATCGCGAACAGATTTATTTATTTATTTATTTACAGCTGTTATTGCCGCAGAGCCTCCACTGCAACGGGCAGAGCCGCAAACAACAATATAACTTATTATACTCCACACTCGGTTATCAAAAAATATGTTGCTTTTAACCAAATAATATTTCCAGCACTGAAATTTTTAAAATATATCTTGTATCCATCCAAAAAGCGAATGTCTATAAATCTATGTGTTTCACGACTGTACCACTTTTTTTATTTATTAAGGCACACTAACGATTGTAATTACATATATACCTAGGTTTTACCAAAAAATAAAAGTCATGGTTTTGATCTAAAATATTATCTGCATCATTGTTCCTTCCATAACAAGTAGGCATTACAAAAGAGAAATATCCAATGACCACCTTATTATCTATACAAATCTATACAAATTTTTGTTTCCTTAAATAAAGAAAAATAAAATTAAATTAAAATAAAAACAAATGAAAAAATTGCAGTGTCGGTTTGTAATATCAAAATTAGGAGTTTTTACTAAATGGATAGAAATCTACATCGAAAACCAATAACTATTGAAAAAAAAATCAGTTTTTTTAACAATTTTGACTGTTGACAAATAGCAAATTTTACAAGGTGTATTTAGGCTATTTAAATAAATGATTGTTTGCCAAAACCATTTCCACGCGCCCGTAGACGTGGGCGGCACCAGTACAGAATACAGCTATAATTGTATATTAAACGGATTTTCGCGCGATGTATTTCTCCGCTGTCAACAGAAATATATTTCTGGTTTCGAATTAATCATAAATCATAAACCATCTTTTCTGGGAAATCCGTATAAAAGCCATGTTTCATGTTGTACTGAACAACTCACTTCATATTTTCCCTATTCCCAGAATAAAATAAGGACACAAGGCATTTGTATTATTAGAATATGTAATTATATTTTCTATGAACAACATTGTAATCTTATTCCTTTTAACGAGGAACTCGAGGCACAACGACATTTAAATACTAGGTAAGTAACAGTTTTTAACGATTTTTATAATTGTGTTTTATGTTCCTGTTCAAAATACAGCATTTTATAATTGTGTATTACGTATCTACCTGTTCAAAATGACATCGTAAACATCAACAACTTAACTTAAACGTCATCAACTACACCTACACCTCATTTAACAAGTTACTACAACAAAAAGTTAGTTAAAATTAAAAAAATTCAATACTCAATACTTTATTGCTTCTATAAGTGTTAACAAGGTGTTCATGACCCCGCCTGAACGGGGACTTCAACCACTGGTCTTCAAATATCGCGTCTAACGCCTGTTGTGGTTTTAACCACTGAGCTACCCAGGTGTTGAGTCACTGATGCGAATTTTTCCATCACTTTTGCCCGTCGCCCCAGATAGTGATCAAACACTATCGGTCCGCAAACATTTCTTTGGAGAAAAGTTTTTTTTTTCAAATTTCAAATTTATATTAGATCTATAATTTCGGTGAGACGGCAATCCGACATGACCGATGAGAGTACGGGTGCAGGACCACCGGTTTAACGTGCTTTTCGAGGCACGGGTGTTCAATCGCCAACTTCCTAACTCCGGGCTGAGTAATTTCATTACAGAAAAACTCACACAAATTTTGCCCGACCCCGGACTCGAACCGGGGACCTCTCGGTCCTAACGCAGCACTTGCTACCAATAGACCAACGAGGCAGTTATTAGATCTATAAATAGCACTAAAACAACAAATAAATTAAAAAGTTAGTTCTCCACTCAAGCACCTATCGCTTTCCTGATATCAGGTAAACCCACACGCTTCCAGCGATCGCTGGAAAAACCGCTGTTTTTCTAAAACCCCGGTATTTGGCCGCGAGTGATTTGCGTTGTTGCGTCAACAACACCGCAACAACACGGCGGGCAACAACAACAGACCCTGAAGCTCGCCGTTTTCTCGTAAGTATTCCGTTTCCGCGGGATAGTTGGTAACTTTCCCCACATCACTATTTCCTGTGATGTTTCCTGGAAACACGCCCGGGGGAAGCCTTGTGAAGACCGTTTTAATGTTGAATAAAAGCACCGTAAATGGTGTTTCCTCTGCTCTTTTAAAGATAATATCTTATTGTACTCGAAGTAACATTGTTACTCAATGAAAAATGTACTACATAGGTACGAGTACTTATACTACTCGTAACACTTAGTGTTTTTATTCCTAAAATATCTTATAATTCAGTTGCTATCACGTTGAAATTGATACGTTTGCAACGTATAAATCTGCTATTCGGTGTATAAAAGTAGGCATACAGTACTTACTAAATAAGTAGTAATCATAATACTATTAATGAAAGGTTGTGATTTTTTTTTGTTTTGCATTCAAAATTGCTACAAATCTGTCGTAGTAAGCGATATTTAATGATGCAAGGGAAATTATACAACAGTGTGGCTACCATGAGTTTAAAACTTACGCTCTACTCGATATCGCCTACGTGAATATGTCTATGAAAGACTTGTACAGCGCCGCTGGTGGTTACGCGAAAAACTAAAATCGGCCGTATGAAAAAAAAACAACTCGATAGGTTTTTAACGTACGTAAGTTTTCGATAGCCAACTCATGGCAGGCCCTCAGTTGTTGGAAACAGTGTAGTTCGATAATAATAATAATAATAATATTTATTTATTTCCTCTTCACAAAGGTAGTGTACACAATATGAAAGAACTAATAATACTTAGGAGCTAAGTTACCAGTGTGAGAGACTGGTGTCCATGCTAGGGTAAACCCTGTGTGACGGATCGCCAGGCCCCCACCCCCAGACTAAAATGTATAAACAGTTCATATTATTTGTAATCCAATCAAAAACATAAATGTGAAATGAGAGCCAAGTTCAACATTATGATAATTGCCTTGGTTGTTGACTTCAACGACAAAGAAGTGAGATCTAAATGGGTGCCAAGTTCAATGGTCAACCCTAAAATTTATTTATATGTAACACTATAACATACCTATCATATCTTCTTATAACATAAGATAATGTATGGTGGTAGCCTTTGAAGGTCTATCTTGGCTAGTTTCTATAAACCTACCAACGTATTATTATGTTCGCTCGCCAGTTTCTACCAACAATCCAAATTTTCGGAATTATAAAATGAAAACTAGCCAAGACAGACCTTCATAGGCTACCACCATACATTATCTTATGTTATAAGAAGATATGATAGGTATGTTATAGTGTTACATATAAATAAATTTTAGGGTTGACCATTGAACTTGGCACCCATTTAGATCTCACTTCTTTTCTCGTTGAAGTCAACAACCAAGGCAATTATCATAATATTGAACTTGGCTCTCATTTCACATTTATGTTTTTGATTGGATATCATTACTTTTTGTAGAAAAGTATATATCATCGTAACGCCGTGGGTCCTTTGAAAAGGACAAATTCAAAACTAAAACTAGACTTTATAAATATAAAACAATTGAATCAGTTACTGTATTTTCCTACGTTTACGGGGTATAACCCTAAGTAATAAATATAAAAATCGACTATAAGTACCTACTCTTAATTGTAAATAAGTAAGTATACCTAAATATATACTTAGTGCTCTGCCTTCCCCGGTATATAGGCGTGATTAGGCACTAATTAGGTGAATGAAATGAAATGAAATGAAATAAAATCCGGTTTGAAGTCGACCGGTTGCTGTTACCACCATACAGTTGCGTAAAACCCGCCAAGTGACTCTGACCTATCTCGGTCAGGTCGCGTTCCGGGATCAGCACTGTACGAACCGGAGCCAGGGGGGACCATTGCTGCGGCAAGCGCCGGACCAGTGGAGTCTTAGCGGCGGTATTGTGCGGGCGGAGCGGGTCAGCCCGCCCGCCAGGGAGAGCCGTAGAAACGGTAGTGCCTTCCGTCCGGCGAACTGGCCAACTCCGACCCGCACAGCTCAATACCAATGCGAGACTCCACGCCTTGTCTCGTTGTTGCCGCAGCAGTGGTCTCCTCTTTCACGTCCCCATTTCCCTCTCATATCGATGTTCCGGGAGGGAGGGGTGAAACGGCTTTCAGGGTGAGTGCGACAGGCTCAATATGGTATATTGTGCCTGTCGCCCTCATATTTGGATCTCACTTCCGCTTACCATCAGGTGGAGTGAAGTCATCTTGTTAGCTCCTTATAAATAAAAAAAGATTGCCAGTTTTTTATTTTTTCTTTTGTATTCATGTAATTACCTATCTGCATACCAAATTTCATCTCTCTAGGTCATTTGGAACTGGGTTAGAATTTTTGATCTGTCAGTCAGTCAATGATAAAAATGAGGATTTTTGGACATTAATATCTAAATAACTGTTTGAGATAAGCTTATAAAATTTAGAACACATATTTATCTCGCAAGTCACAATATATGAGCCAAATTTGATACGTTTATGTGAAATAGTTTTTGATTTATGAGGGGTTCAAAAGTGGTTCCAAATGGTTCGTGTAATATTACACACGGTGCGGCTCGCCAGTTCTGTTTCTTGAACTTGGCTTGACACGCTGCCGCGTGTCTAGATGATCAGGAAACACACCAAAAGATAGATTTACAAGCCAAACAACATTTTTAACTAGGATACCACTATCAATAAACCTTCAGCCGCATCATAATCTATGTTTAATAACCACTGTTGTAACAGCACCTTGCATGCATGTGTAGGTAGTGAATAGAAAAATAAAATTTTATTAAGTTTATTATACAAATAACTTCCCAAAAAACAAAAGAATTTGTGAGAAAACTGCGTTTTAAGGATTTGATAAGTGCAGACTTTACTTTTTTTCTCCTAGTTTCAAAAGAAGGATCATAGCTAAGATGGGTATGCTTATAAAGAATTGTGTTAAGAATAAAGAGTTTGCGAACAGAGAGAACGCCACACAGTGTGTACAGCTCAGTGGTTGGGTAGAGGAAAGGGAGAGAATACCCTACTTTCAAAACTGCCCTCTGAGCCCTTTCTAGGTGTATCATAGTTGTCTTGGGTGCACCTCCCCAAACTGGAAGGCAATAGGTCAATAGTGATTGGCAGAGAGCCATGTAAACCATTCTGATGATTTCCCTATTTGCAACGTGTCGAAGATTTTTGAAGATAAAAATCAGTTTTCGAATTCTAGCAGTAAGATGGTCAATATGTAGTTGAAAGTTAAGGTTCTTGTCTATTATTACTCCTAAATATTTAATTGAGTCCGTTTTAGATAGGTCAGGACAAGAGCAAGGATTAAGAGAGTGGGAACAACAGTGTGCTCTGATAGAAAGTAAATCAAGTTCAGGCAGGTAATGGTTTCTCATTCTAAAAGTTATGTATTTGGTTTTGTTAATATTTAAGGAAAGATTATTTTTATTCAACCAATCGGTGACTTTGTCAAATCCCATTTGTGCATAATTAAAGACCTCCGGCCATGTATCAGCGCGAAAAAGTAAGGCAGTTCGATGCTACGCCGTAGTCGTTACTACGACCCACGCTCATGCCGTAGCAAGCGACAGTGCTACGAGTTGTGCGTGTTGCGAACTGTTATTAATTTGTTACTTGAAATTAAGGACAAGTTAGAATCTTAACTCTGGGTCCTAACCTGACTTACTAAGCAAAGAAGGCATTTGATCCATGATTTTATCTGTAAATGACCGTAACAGATTTTCCAATTTCCATTGACTTCAAGTCAAAGAACTTGAATTAGGGCCTAGGCTACTTCACTGACTAATGGACCCTACGACCTGTCTATTTTATATGAACCCGTATTTGCGTCTACATAACGCTGTATTAATTAATAGACCTCAGTTAAATAACGGGACTAGAAATAACTAAAAATGTTCGGGATATTTACAACTGAGTTGACCGTGATCATGACACGGTAATTCGATAAAATAGTGAAATATGGGAAAAATCCCGAACATTTTCAGTTAGTGGGTGTGAATCTCCCAATTTTTTAATAGGCTAGACGACTAAAAAACCTAATTAGTCTGTTATTTAGATTATTTAAAAATATTGTAATCGTATTTTTTATTCTATTTCACAAACAAGTAATTATAAAGAAAGTGCTTAGAAGTTTTGGATGACGTCACGATAATGTAAAAATGTTGCCTAACTGTGACGTCACAAGCCCCCCAGAAGTTTAATAAGCACTATTTTTTTTTATTTAAAATTTACATTGAGCTTTAATAGCGTTAAAATCAACAAATAAAACATGCTATATTTTTGTCATTTTTCAATCAATTGAAAAACCAAATGATAGGTGTCCCATGTTTTTTTTATATACTAACTTACCCATTCGTCAGGCCTATAAGACTCATTTCTCTCTAATGAAAAGGATTATACACCGTGAAATTTTAGAGGTTGTTTTCCCGCAGTAAAATGATTCTTTCTTAGTAGCACAAAAGTTGTGTGCAGTTCTTTTTGGTAAAATCAATAAATGCCGGTTTTACGAAAGGTATTTAAACCGAAACTCGAAAGTACGTTCGAACCACTTTATTACTTAAGGCGTAGAGCTTCTTTAGCTTTAAGCATCGATTTCATGCAGCAAAAAGTACCTGATTATGTCACATCGATACGATCGCTTCTCTCGTTTTTCGAGTTTAAAAATTATTATTCTGAAAATGTGAAAAATAAATTTTTTTCAAGGATTAATTTGCATGATTCGATAGTTTCACTAAAGGCAAATCGTTCTGCCACGGGAAAACAACCATTAAAATTTCACGGTGTATTTTCATTCTGAGTCATTCTCTTATGCTGTCGCTTACGACACCACATTTTTCTGGCCACATGCACTTCATTCGTATGCAACTTAGTGCATCTCCTCGTAATTGATGAGTCGCCGCATCCACCGCGGGGCGACAGCGATGGAGTACGTGCGCGGAAATGAACGCTGACGAGAAACCAGGGACCAACGGGTTAATATACATTTCTTGTTGCAAAAAGGTGAAGTTTTACTTGTGTTTTCGTTTCCAAGTGTGTTTTGTTTTTTCAAATAAAAATCAACTCAAATCAAAATTGTATTTATTTATATAGTGAATTTACATGCACTTATAAGTCGTCACATTTCTAATAAGAAGATTCTGCCATCGGTTCGTAATGTCGATTTTGGTCAAATTATTGTTAACTAGCCTCGCCGAACTTGTTTCCTTGTTGGCCTGGCCACATTTTTCCTTCCTGGAGGAAATGGGAGCCCTACTGCCAAGGTTTTACCACTTCATCTAAAAGAAGTGGCGCAAACCAAGTGGTTATGTGGTAATGTACTAGATCAGCACTAATTTTCCTCGCAACTCATATTGCACCTAGTTAGTTAAAATGTAGGTTAACAGAATTAACTTAAACCAAAGTAATAACAATACATAAATGTAAAATATAAACGCCTGATTACGTTACCTTTCCACACACACAAGTACACAGGCCACAGCCAACGATAATCGGAAAGGAAATAAACACGAGCGAACCATAAACAGTAAAGTACATTTATGATAAGTGTTTTAGATGTTATTTGATGTGGTCGGCATGCGGGAGCATGGGGCTGCGGCTGGCTGGGCTGCTAGGGCTGCTAGGGCTCTGCTGCTGGGCTGTAGCTGAAGGTATTTACACCCATACATACAAACATACTTACTATAGTTTCCTAAAAAGCCTCGATGGCCGAGTGGTTAAGGTCGTTGCTTGCCATGCGAGAGGGCACCAGTTCAAACCGTACCAATGTGTTTTTCAAATTCGAAATTCATATGTACGATTATTAGACGCTTTAACAGTAAAGGAAAACATCGTAAGGAAACCTGCGCTTCTACGAAGAAATTCTAAGGTTGTGTAATCAACCAACCCGCACTGGGCCAGCGTGGTTGACTTAGTTCAGGGCTAGTTTAGGGTAGACCCGTGCCCAGCAGTGGGGACGTATATTATGGGCTGATGGCATTGAATCGGGGGATAACTGTTCGTTATAATGACGAGTGACTAACCCGCTGCAAATTGCGAAACCCAAAATATTACTTTCTAGTGACGAGCAAGGCATACTTACAAAGAAATTACAATGTCTTTAAAGGATACATTCCTTATGGATATGTTCTCAATCTGTGTCGTTAGGAGGCACCAGGCTCAACAAACAAAACTAAACATAACGTATTAAATGATAACTTCATTACACAATTGCAAAACAGGACGCCTTATTAGCTTCTGTTACTTTTTCAGGCGCCCCATCAACAAACACGACATTTCGAATGGTGGAAAAAATACGTCGTCAGCTGATGGAAGATAACTACGACTATGTGACGTCAGAGGAGGACCCGTTCACACTCTCGCCGCACACAGACGCACCCAACGACTCGGCCTATGACGACGAGGCCAGAGACGATAACTATAAGAGTGATGAGAAAGGCAATAGACAAGCTGGCAACAAACGCGGTAGAAGCAACGATTTGAGTCACAACGATGGCCGCAACAGACACATCAACAGAGAACGCAACGAGATAAGTGTTAAAGGCAACGATTACCGTTCTGCTAAAAAAGTACGCAGTCAAAACCTAAACTATGTGAGCGAGAGCGGTGAGAGAGACTATAAAGAATGGCATGACAATGATGGTCATACACAGTTTAACAAAAGAGGACATAGACATAACAGGAATTATTTGAGCGACGACGAAGGAAAAACTAATAAATATGCGTATACTAACGACAGAGGTCGGCTTAGGCCTCACGAAAAACTTAACGCTATTGGTAACATCGGAAACATCGACTTTAACGACAATGAAAGCAACTTAAGTAATGATGACAGGGAAGAAATTGTGCCAAGAGCCATAGGTATGCATAACGTTTTTTCTTCAACCTCAAATGAATTTCATTAAGGTCCAGAGTATTCAGACATGATACATTATCTGAATTTCAATTATTTTCTTGCGAGATTCTTATCGTGTACAAGCCCATACGTATCAATCTATTCACAAAGTAGACAACGCCATCTAGTGTTCAAGTGAACAATGAACTAACCAAAGTTGTTGAATTTTACGGCTTAAACTCGCGTGTATTGTTATTCTAAACACATTATTTAGAGACCCGAACTTTTTATAGCGCTCGTGGTCACAGGTAAGACTGAGTTCAATCCGTAAAATAAGTTTATTTCAAATTTGTTATCTTAAAGAGAGGTCAAATCAAAAGTACCCGTAATTGTCGAGCATGCATGAACAGGTTAATGGATGTGGATGAAGCGAAAGTGGTGTGCCAGGACCGTAGCACATGGCAGGAAGTGATCTCTACCTACCCCTCTGGGAAAAAGGCGTGATTTTATGTATGTATGTAGTGTTCGCGCAAATAATGGACAATACCACTTTGTTCTTCTTAACATGTCTTCAACAGACGATGAGCCTGAAGAGCAAGACCCTTTGAAAGAAGACGGTGACAGAGAAGTGGTCTCTAAGAAGGACCTACTGTACTACATGGATGACGAGCGTTTGCGCGCGCGCCGCGCCGACCCGCCCGACGCTGCCACCTCCAGCACCGCCAAGTATAAGATTATAAAGGTTCGTTGCATTATGGAGGCAGGGTTTTTACAAGCTTTTATTTAGTTTCACCTGTCCGTTGTCGTTCTGTAATCAAATCTTGCAACTTAAATTTGATCCACTTCCCGGTTTCCGATTGAGCTGGAATTTGGAATGCATGTATAAATCGGATGACAATGCAATGTTATTGTGACATAGAGTTGATCTGATGATGGAGCCGGAAGGTGGCCATAAGAACTCCGTAATCAAACGACGCAACCCCATCGAGTTTGGGCTCATTGGATTGGTCTTGACGAGTACTTTGATACTATGTGGTAACCAGGGTCTGATGATGGAGCCGGAAGGTGGCCATAGGAACTCCGTAATTAAATGATGCAACCCTATCGAGTTTGAGCTCATTAGATTCGTCTTGACAAGTACTTTGATACTATATGGTAACCAGGGTCTGATGATGGAGCCGGAAGGTGGCCATAGGAACTCCGTAATTAAACGATGCAACCCTATCGAGTTTGAGCTCATTGGATTAGTCTTGACGAGTACTTTGATACTATATGGTAACCAGGGTCTGATGTTGGAGCCGGAAGGTGGCCATAGGAACTCAGGTACTAAAAAGTTAAAAATAAAATTAAAGAAAAAAACCTTTTTAAAAACAAGCTTTATTATTTGTTCATAAAATGAACTAAAAAGGTTAAAAATAAATTAACTCTTAAAAGCTTTTAATACAACACAACATTTTCTTCAAGCTATCACAATGTAACACGTTTTCATTTATTCAATCAAGTTACAAAGTGTTATATTTCTTTTTAGAGTTAATTTATTTTTAACTTTTTAGTTCATTTTATAAACAAATAATAAAAGCTTGTTTTTAAAAGGCTTTTTTTAAATGTATTCCTGTTTTTTGCATACTTGCTAAGTACCCTCGACAGTTTGCAGCGACGTGCTATACGTATTGTCGATGATCTACTCGTATAGGTGTCCGAAACCCTGGTGCCTCTGCAATCATGTATAGACATTGCCGTCTAACTTCTATATGTCATTATCTTATACTTCCAGCTTATGTTTTCCCTCACTCCTATGGACCCGGGCTCTTTAGGCGGCTGATGTTATATCAATCTTAAGATCTCACTTGGCCACTCACAGAAAAAATCTAATTGCTCCGCTATGGCATTGAGCAGTCGAAGCGCCCGCACGAGCCAAATGTCACCATATCACCATTATTAAGCTTCCCTTCTCCGCTCTCCTCAAGGCGATGTCCTTCGAGTTAACTTCTTCTTCACCAGGGCACCACTAAGAGCGTGTATGTTTGTGCACTATAACGGACTTTTACTTTCTTTTCCTCTGTCTAGCATGTTCAGTGTACCACCAAGGTCAGAAGTCTCAATCCTTTGCGGCACATAAGGCGCGCCAGTACCATTATAGGCCTTTTTATCTTTTTTTGCGGTGAAATACTTTTCGCACCTTCACTGGGAGAGGGGTTTCTCTCCTTCAGCGACTGACGAGAAGATGCAAATAGATGATGAAGATGCCAGGGGGTTTACCAACTAAAACACCGCGCTTCTACTGCCACAACGCCACCGGAACCATTATTAGGTTTAGCAACTCCTATGTAAGATTTAAGACTTTCGCGTTCCATCACACTAAATATTAGTCTTTATGGGTCTACACGCGATATTAGGAGCAACAATTACATAGCTACTTACTGATTACTTACTTACTAATTATTAACTGCCTCGTTGGTCTATTGGTAGCAAGCGCTGCGTTAGGACCAAGAGGTCCCCGGTTCGAATCCGGGATCGGGCAAAATTTGTGTGAGTTTTTCTGTAATGAAATTACTCATCCCGGATTTAGGAAGTTGGCGGTTGAACGCCCGTGCCTCGGAAAGCACGTTAAGCCGGTCCTGCGCCCGATCTCACATCGGTCATGTCGGATTACCGTCTCACCGAATTATGAGAGTAACAGAATAGAGAGTGCACTTATGTTTGCGCGCACACTTGTGCACTATAATATGTCGGCCGCCATGGCTGAAATCGGTCGGACGCCTTATTTACTAATTAAGTAACTAACTAATATTTAGCAACTCCTTCTTTTCCTCCTCAACGCTGTACAGCTGTTCTTTAAGTTGGTTTCTCCCCAGCTCCGGGGGCGGGCGCGGTCGCGGCGCAGCGGCGGCGGCGCGCGGCGGCTGGTGCAGGAGCGCTCAGCCGCGGGCGTAGCCCTGCTCGGACTGGACGCCGCGCCGCTGCCGCTATTCCGACTCCCGCGCAGCCGACGCCAGTACATGCGCGAGAGGGAACACGACCAAGACCTGGACTTGGAGCAGGAGCAAGAGCTGATGCCAGATTAAACAAACTACGGCTTAAAGTTTTTCTTGTTTTGTACTGACCCATTCGTTTGTCGGATCCTTCATACTTCCTACTGTATACGTGTATGTCAGGACCTAGTTGAGAATCACAGTGCACAGCCTAAAGCTTAGGAATTCTTCTCTGATCATGCTCAATGTAATAGGTAACCTACCCTTCCTTCTGTTTCTTAAGTAAAGTTCCTTATATCTAATTTTACCATCATCATCATCAGCCCATATATGTCCCCACTGCTGGGACACGGCCTTAACCTAAACTAAGTTGATGATAAGGCATTAGTCAATCTAATCTAATTTTACATTAAAATGCAATAGCGTTAGATGGAAAGGTTATCCCCCATAAAAAAATAATATCCCTTAACCAAGATCTCTACCATAGAATGCATTGACTATGAACAATCCTGGATTGGCCATTGTCACATCACCATCATTAAATCTCAGATCTTTAAAGAAATACATAATTTGCAAAACGTCAAAGCAATTTTCGTACAAAACACACCAATAGTGACTATTCCATATCATAATACAGTTAGAAATATTTGAGAATCATATTGTTCGCTCGTAACATTCCTCGCAGACCGTCGTAAGTGCCGTCGTTAGCGAATTTTAGTGTTATTTACACGACGCGGAGTCCGCGGTGCGTTGTGTTATTGCGAAACTTGCTCGAGTCCGTTATCGGCGCTTTACGGCCGCGCCAATATCGCCAACTGCGAGTAGTTTATACCAACCGAGATTGCGTCGCAGC
Organism: Maruca vitrata; assembly: GCA_039566165.1. NCBI lineage: Eukaryota > Metazoa > Arthropoda > Insecta > Lepidoptera > Crambidae > Maruca > Maruca vitrata. The sequence goes on from CM076940.1 coordinate 10,134,106, forward strand.
GCGCGCCAACGATGGATACGACACACATCGTTTTATTCGTATCGACGAGCTGTCGTCTTGCTTTATGCGCCATTATAGCCGAAGACGCCACTAAATCCGGTATTTACGACACTCTATATTTGGTGTTTTAGCACTTTTTCTGTTTCGTCATTCGTGTTATAAACTACGACAATGTTCTTCGTCAATCATATAATATCTTGTTAATGACTTTGCTATTACGGTTAATCAAAATCCTTTATTCATGATATACTAATCGTGGATTCAGTAATAAATGGTTCTATCACAGTTATTAAACTGCATCCTTATGTACTGAACAAAGGATTTAAGATATACATACATATATTTCTTAATCATAAGATAAAAAATCATAAGCTTCCAACGTTTCAGACTTCGTCGACTTACTCAAGAAGGACTTACGCAGAAACAACGACGACTACGTGGAGACCACGGCCTGGGCGCTGAACGTCTCCAACCCGTACCTGGTGCCGGCCACCGACGAACCCCTTGAACCGAAAGTCGGGAATGAGACCCAATCCGCAGCGAGTCCACCACCAGACACGTTCTACTACAGGAGAGAAGCAGCTAATGATATTGTGCCCGCAGAAGGAGACAAAACACAAGGATCTTACAGACGCCACAACATTCCGAGACGCAGCAGAAAACAAGCTGAAACCAACTACACTAAAACAGGAACAACCGACACGCTCGTCAAAGAGGAAGTGATGTTGACACCAGTGCAGCCTCCCATAGTAAAGAAGAAGCCTACCAACGACACAGATTTATTCAGATTTCGCAGCAACTCAGTCAGGCTGCCTAAGTTGAACGAAGCAAAAGTTGATAAGTTCAAGAGGTTCATATCGAAGAACAAGGAGTTGTTCAGCGAGTTCGTGAAGAAGAGGACGCAGATGGAGGCCAAAGTGATCATGCAGCATGAGATGCTCCCGGTGACGCGTCCGCCCACGCCTTGGATCAAGCAGCTTGCTGGGGTGAGCTATGACGTCATGATGTTGATGATGACGATGATGTCATTAGCATTGCGCTAGCTACTATACCATTACCGCTCCTGTTTGTGCAGCGAACAATCTCTCTAGCATTTAGTAAACTAGCTTAGCTGATAACTTTGAAAGTTTTGACAAAATTAAGGAATGATTCCTTCATCCTCTTTAGTGCTTCCTCATATAATCATCAGTGTTTGTATCTTGTCTAGGTTTGTTTGTGTATCCACTGTCATTTTTGATATCCGTAACACAAAAGCTTGGGATCCTTCCTGGCTTTTGGAAAGGTGGTTAGTGACCTTGGCTGGCGGTTCCAAGAGTCGTAGGTTCGATTCCCACTCGCGACAAATATTTTAGTGATGAACATCGGTGTTTCTTCATTGCTGATTGTGATTATATATAAAAGTATGTATGTTTATCAGTTTCTGACGTCCATAGTACAAGCTCTCCTTAGTTTGGTCAGGTAATCGTATATGGAAATGTCCCATTTATTGTGTAGACTTGTAAGATTCTAGACTTTCGCGTTCCATTACACCAAATATTAATTTACACTAAATACTAACTTAGACGCTAGATATTAGCTCGGGCAGTAAGTATTTGCTACTCCTTTTATCGCGTGTAGACCCATAAAGACTAATACTTCGTACCGTGATGACCAGTGTACGCAATGACCTTGTTAAAACAATGCACAAGGCAGAATGGCGGCGACGTGGTCCACAACCCGTCACGTCACGTTTCCCACAAAGGTGAAAAGTGGATCGCTAGAAGTGATCTCTGCCTACCCCTCTGGGGAAAAGGCGTGATTGTATGTATGTATGTTTAATACTTTAATATGTCATTTAATTCAGCAATAATTCAAACTTTAAGATTGCAAGTTAATGTATTATTTTTTTATGGATGAAATTAAATATTTTCAATATAATAATAATAAATAATAATAATACTTTATTTATTTAAAAAGAAATAACAAATGTTAGTGTCGTATTACACAGTTATACAAACTATATGCTAATTACAAAATACTAAAGTCTTAATAATAACATCTTAAAATAATGGAAATGAAAAATCTTACGAACTAACTGTGTACACTTAGGCAGCGGCCACTGCACTAGACTCTAGGTCTGTATCGCAGGAACCAGTACAGTTACTAATGTAAAAGTGTAACAAATTTGACGACTTGATGTATGTATGTATGTGATGTCCAGTTGCAGCAGATATCTGCGCGCGCGCAGTTCCGTGCGGACAAGCTCGCGCCGCTCACCGCCGACCAGCTGGACATGGCGCCCGCGCGCGGCAACAAGATACACGCCATGAGGATCAAGGCAAGTGTCCTGCCAGACTTGATTACTCTTCTTCTCTACTTATACTCTTCTATAGTCTTTTTCAGCTAAGATGATCCCTGTGACACTTCATTGTGTTCTGAATCACGCATCTTACGATTGACAAACGAAAATAATTTTATTGCACACTTATTTAATTTTATTGCGGCTTCATTAGGAAAAATATTAAATTAATAATTTTAAACTTTTAAAAGGGAAACAGTATCGTTTAGTTTAATTTAAAGTAATAGAAAATTTTAAAAAAATACCTATGCAGTTCGTATTACGTAGAATGGAACTTAGTCAGAGTTACTACGTTCCATTCTACGTATACGAACTGCATAGGTATTTTTTTTAAATGTTCTATTACATTAAATTAAACTAAACGATACTGTTTGTCATTTAAAAGTATAAAAATATTAATTTAATATTTTTCCTAATGACGCCGCAATAAAATGAAAAAAGGGTGCAATAAATTATTTTCGTTTGTCAAACGTAAAATGCGTGATTCAGAACACAATGAAGTGTCACAGGGATCATCTTAGGTGAAAAAGACTATAATGTTGGTGTGCAGGGGCGGCTATGCGACCGCAGCGTGCTGATCCCCGAAGGCCCGAAGTACGACAGCCGCGGGCGCGCGTACCTCGCGGCGTACGGCCACGCGCGCGGCAAGGACTACGCGCGCACGCGCCGCCCGCTGCGGCTGCCGCGCTGCTGCAACTGCTGCCGCAAGTCGCTGCTCGGCTGCGAGTAGCTGGGCCGCAAACTGAACACCTATTTCAGCTAGTCCCCTCCCCTTTCCACTCCCGAACGACACGTGCTGGATAGCGCTGCCATCCACATACAATGCAGGCGCTGGTCTAAGAGGTTTAGTTCCTGGTGGAACCCGGCATGGTGTGTTTAGACACTAGGGACCGACATACACGGACTGCTTGAAGCTGCGGCTGCAGGCAGATACACATATTTTTGGACCTTTTCAATCTCAGTATCTTCAACTTTGATTTTATATGTTGAAACAAAGCAGTTGGTCATGACCTTCGTTTTGCTAAGGTTTATCTCTAGTCCGCACAGTCGAGAGGCATGATTTAGTTGTTGTATCATGGTTTCTAGTTCTTGAGGGGTTTCAGAAAATAAGACGAGATCATCTCGTAAACATTCACTAAGTATAATAAGGTGATTGGGGCGTCTCTGCAGTCGCCTCTTTATCGTGAACTTGCTTCTCGAGTAGGAGCTCTTAGGGCCGACATACACGGACTGATTGAAGCTGCGGCTGCATAGTAAACTACAGATTCTAAGTACATTTACTATGCAGCCGCCGCTACAAGCAGTCCGTCTTGACTGCTTGAAGCTGTCAGTGTATATCGGCCCTAAGAGCTCCTACTCGAGACGCAAGTCCATGATAAATGTCAACAGAGGCGACTGCGACTGCAGTCACGCCCCGTCCACCTACTTGTACTTAGTAAATGTTTACAGGGTCTATAATTGTAACTATAATTATAACGGCAACGCCTTACCTTAAAAATACCAAAAATTAACACATATTTTTGTATAAACTACCTAATGTGGTTCTGTATTGATATGTGAGAAGCTGGCTTGAGACCTGGTTCTGGCTGAGAAGGTGTGGAAGCATTTATAAAACACAAGTCTATCCAAATCTGGATAACATAATAATGTTAATGATGAGTATTACATAAGATAAAAATCCAATGAGTGAGCCTAAACCAGCGTTATGTTTTTCATTCACGTTATAAAATGTTTTTTTTTAATTTAAAAACAATTTCTAATGAACCAAAAATATGGATTGGAATGCAGAAAATCCTCATTATTTAATAATTATTTCGCATCGAGAATTTGTAACATAATAAATATAACGTAAACAAATATCAAACACAATTTCATTGAATGATTTTATTTTTAGAATAAAAAGTTATAAGACCAACCACGGCTTCCTGAAAACAATAAGAACAATTTAATAACAACTCAATTTCATGAAACAGCTCACCTCCGGTATAAATACTTACTTGGAATTGATATACTGACGCAATCTATAAATAAATTAACAAAATTATTAAGTTACTTCTCCATACGGATGAAAATTGTTGAGAAGTAACTACACCCGTCATGTTGAGTCAATGTACCGTAAATGAGCCAAATGCCGATAAGAAAAAATGTACTCAATCAATACAGAGATCACACATACTAATGAAAGAAAACATGTTTTATTAATAAAACTGTACAACAATAAATGTATTTCCAAAAAAGATACTCAGACACCCTAAACCCCACATAAGGCTAAGAAGATTTTGAACAGAATTGTTTAGAGACCCGATGTTTCAAGCTCTTTCGGGGTCATGGTCACGGGAGCTTCCATCCTCAAAATTAGTTTTATTTAACTTAGCCTGCAAATTGGTTGCACATGGAGGTGGTTGGCGAGTTTTAGAGTTTATTGATGAGTATGAATTTCGTGATTGGTTGGATTGCGTGAAAGGTGATATGGGAGTGAAAGGAGTAGACGCAGAGCTGACGAATGACAGGCCCGAGTGGAAGAAATATGCATGTTACGCCCAATTAGCGTGGGACAAGGGCAGGAGAATGATGATGGTGGTGGTTGGCGCGGTGCGGTCGGCTCAGACAAACTTAAACATCTCAGAGAGTCATCCTAGTTGATGAAGAGCTAAGCCATCATCGTAGTCAATTAGAAAATAAATAAAAGCTTTTAAATACCTCGTCTCGCTAGCTGTCTGTTCTACCGCGGACGCAGCCCCGGATCTATCTATTTTTTGCACCGGAGTAAAACCTTGATAATGACATCTTTTGGGGGGGGGGGGGGGGGAGTCCTAAGCCACTGCCGCCCTGAGCAAGAGCCCCGGTTTGCTCCGTCTTCGCTAGTGTTTGCAGTATCCCTGATGTAGACAGAGTCCACTCTCTTCTCGTTTTAGGGGCGAGAGCCATCCGCCCCCCCGCAAGTCCGGTGATGATGAAAAGGCTACTCCAAGCTATCAACGTAAGTCAGTTAGGAAAAAAAAACTCACTTCCCGTCGAGCTGTCCGTCAAGCACCATCCAGCCGCGGCGGCCGGCCAGCGGGCGGAACCTGTCCAGTTCTGCGTGAGCCGGCGCCTTCTGCAACCACCTCTATATGTCAAGTTCTTGTTCTATTAGAAACTATATTAAGTATATGAAATGCTGGACCTGCTCAAATAGTAGAACTTTTAGAGTTTATTGTAACTTTTGCAACGTTAATGTCCTCTTTTTTATATGCTAACAACTCACTTCACCTGATGGTATGCGGTTGTGAGATCCACATATGAGGTCGACAGGCACAATTGACCATATTATTGAGCCTGTTGCACTCACCCTGAAGGCTCTGGCGTGTGTAGCAAATTGCATCCAAATCGGTTCAGTACTCTTTGCGTGATTGCGTAACAGACAGAGTTAGGCAGACGAAGACGGCGGCGCCAGTTCGCTCGCGACCACGATTGGTGTAACCCAGTCGAAACGTCGGGCAGTAAGTAGCTATGTAATTTGCTACTCCTAATAACGCGTGTAGACCCATAAAGACTAATATTTAGTGTAATGGAACGCGAAAGTCTAAAATCTTACATAGACAGAGTTACTTTGGCATTTATAATATTACGTAAGGATTTACATGATACCTGCACCAGTGGTGGACTGTTGGTGGCGCCGGGCGCCAGGTAGTAGACGTGCAGGCAGGGCTGGCAGCGGCCGCCCAGCGCCAGGTTGCCGACGGCGCCGCCGCGCCCGTGTGCCGCCAGCGCCCCCACCGCGCAGCCCGCGGCCCCCGAACTATCCCGCGCCACACCCTTATCGTCCCCACTTTCCTTTCCCGCTTTAGAATCACCTTCTGTATTCTTCTGTTCACCTCCAACTACACTCTCCGCGTTGCTATTACTAGTACCCTCTGCGGGAGGAAGGACTATTGTCTCCGGATGTTCCAAGGGCTTCTCATCGATCTGCGAATCAGGTGCTACAAGCCCAACCGGAACTTGATCGAGTGTAGACGAAGTGGGTGCGATTTCATTCGATTTTTGTACGTCTTTACGTTTTTGCTTCAAAGTGTGACTGTAAGAGTAATACTGCGAAGGATTTTGCGGGATCTTTTTACCAAAGACGTAGTTCATTAGGTCCTGATTTCCCGTGTACAAATCGACGTACTGGTTGCCCTCGGTTCCTATGCCGACGTTCCCGTAGAACCCTCCTTGTCCTCCGATGGCTAAGTTGCCGAAGAGGCCTCCTGTTCCGCCCACGCCCAAGTTACCGGTATGTCCGCCTTTCCCATTGACCCCGACGTTTCCCGCCTTCTTGCCCATCCCGTGGAAGGCCGCGTTCCCCGCCACGCCTCCAAACCCGCCGACCCCGACATTCCCGGTCGATTCTCCGAGACCGTCCAGTGCCATATTTCCAGCATAACTTCCCCTTCCACCCGTGCCCATATTACCGATACCTAATCCTTTGAAAATATTAGCGATTACTCCGTTAGCCACAGCATCATCTATCGCAGAGACTTCCGGAGCATTTTCATACTCACGGAACTGGAAGTTGCCCCCTCTTCCGCCTGCTCCCACATAAGGTCCGATTCCTCCTCGCCCGTTCACGCCCACATTGCCAGCGAGGCCTCCAACACCGTTCAAGCCAACATTTCCTGCGTACAAATTTCGGGCTGCGTCTTCATCAGGCTTCCGATCGAGATAAAGAGTGCTTATAAACTTTTTGCACAGGGAGTTCAGGAGTCTATTCTCCAATGTGGAGCTGGTCCGTTCCGCTGCGTCGGATTTTTCGGAGGGATCAGTTTGATAGAGGTAGATCAAGCAATCCTCCGCTAGGTCCGTGGGTAGTTCCCGGGCGGGCGCGGAGGCGTGGGGGCGGCTCAGGTCCTTCTTGACAGAGCGCTTAGCGCCGAAGAGCAGTTGCGGGTCGTCAAGCACGAACTGGTCGGCCGGGATGCGGCTGAAACGCCCTGCGCGCGCGCTCTCGCTGTCGTCCCTCTCCGACTGCAGATACTCTATTGGTACTAACAACTGCAAATCGGAAATGCGTTCCTGAAACATTCATATTTTTAGGACATTATTTTTGAGTGATATTTATTTTACTATATTGTATTTCACACAATAACTTACTATCTGATCTAAGAACTTACTCGTTAAATTGTAGGTACATCATGAATACTTAGACCTGGAGTTTATTATCAGTAGAAGTAACGGCCAGACAATAAAAAAGCATTTAATTACATAAATGTACATACAATAGGCGTGACGACTGGGTTAAAATCTTATTATTATATTTAGTCCGTAACTTAGTTTACACAAAAATATGGGACACGTATTTTTTATTTTACAATTGATTGAAAATTTACAAAATTATAACTTATCAAACTTCTGGAGTGGGGGCTTGTGACGTCACAGTTACGCAAAAATTGTACCTAAACGTGACGTCATACGAAACTTCTAAGCACTATATCTTCATAATTTCTTGATTGTGAAACAAAATAAAAAATATGAGTACAATATTGTTAAATAATCTAAATAACGGACTAATTATATTTTTTTAGTCGTCTCGCCTATTGATTGATTTACCTTATTTCGACGACCAAATTTTCCTTGCGTATCGCCTAGCACACATAACTGAAAATAAAGTTCTATTTAAGTTACACTGAAGCAGGACAATTCCATTGTGCAAGTTAACCGTTTATGAAACGTCATGTCTGCCTAATTATTCCCGTTTCCATGGTACATTCGTTTGCAGTTCCTCCCACACGCGTCATCAGATAAGTTACCGCTAATTTGTGTGTGCAGAACACTTACCACGGGAACGGCAAGTAAAACGCAGAGGAGCATATTTCCGCGGTTTGGAGTGGGAGCCAATCAGAGCGCGTGGACGATCGCTAATTAGAGCCGATTGATGAGCCTCGGCCGCTGAATGCCGAATCGTTTCGCTTTGATTGATCGAAATCAACTTCAACATCGCGACTAATTCGATCTCCACCATGCAGACACAGTTTACTTACCTAACCGATTCAATTATGTGCTCGTGTAGGTACTTTCAAATGCGCTTTCAGTTGTATTTTTATCTTTTTTAACCACTTTAGGTATCTGTTTTAATCGTGTTTTGACTTTATATTCGAAAATAACTTATTATGTTCAAACACTTTGGAAGTAGATTAATATATCGATACCTTAAATCTCAAATGGCGTAACCGCCAATTTGTCAAATTAATTTTTAATGCAGTTTTATTCAGTTTTTTTTTCTCTATCGATCTGTATATTTAAAATCCTGAAATTCACAAAAAACAGTTTATTACGACCCAATGTTTTTTTATAGATTTGAACACTTTTTATAAGGTAATCAGGTCGTAAAAGGCTTAGTCTACTTTACTTAGTGGTTACGCCCCTAGAAATGATTGTGACGTAAAAAAATGTCAAAACAAAAGGGTGTAAGGGACATAATTTGCCGGCGTAACTCGTAAGACACGCTATTATTCAAAATTATTTGTTAATAACATTTAATGTAAGATTATTTGCAGCGCCCTTGCAGGGTGTCACATGTACTTAATTATATATTGTATGTATTATTATGTATTGTGACTAGCAAAATAAATAAATTGCAATATAAAGAAAGGCGTTTTACACCCAAAATCGTTGAACACATGAGTGTCAATATTATTATTAGTATGTATATTATTCTAAGAACTTTGATGTATAAAACATTTTCATTGCATTAAAATTGACACATTATATTTAAAAAAAACATTTATTTTTCGTTTTTTTGCTCTCCTGAAAAGTTGCATTTTGGTGGTTACGCGATTTGAGATTTAAGGTATCGATATTAATTGTTAATTTATTTATTTGGATGACCAACACAAGCATCAGTTCAAAAAACTCTTGGTTTTTAACATTGTTTACTTATATTTAACTGAATTTACAATAACAGGTAATCTCAGCATGCTATGTCACTACATACCTAGTATAAAGCAAAGTCGCATCCCGCGTCTACAGACAGACCCTATATATACACGCTTAAATGTTTAAAACTACTCAACGGATTTTGATGCGGCTTTTTTAATAGATAGAGGGATTTAAGAACAAATATAAATAAATATATATTTTTTGCCTTGTTCATTATCACAAAACGTTGCTCAAATAGGCCCCAGCCAGAATATCAGCGCCCCAGCGGCTTCGTGTCGTTGTGGCATATGCTGAGGCTGGGACCTAGTTGACCACAAATTTATGTTGTGTTTTATTGTGTTTTTTTTTTCTTTTTTGTTGTTGTTCTTTTGTTTGTGGTCAATAAATGCGTTTTATTATTATTATTATTTATTATTAAGAGGAAGGTTTTTATGTATAATAATACCCGAAGCGAAGCGAGGGCGGGTCACTAGTAATACATGAACTACCCATAATTTACCTTTAATTTGTGTAAGGTGTCCGACCGATTTCGGCTATGGCGGCCGATCTCAATTGAGATCAGCCAAGTGCGCAGGACATATTATAGTGCACAAGTGTACGCGCAAACACAAGTGCACTCTCTATTCCCTTACTCTCACAATTCGGTGAGACGGCAATCCGACATGACCGATGAGAGATCGGGCGCAGGACCACCGGCTTAACGTGCTTTCCGAGGCACGGGCGTTCAACCGCCAACTTCCTAACTCCGGGCTGAGTAATTTCATTACAGAAAAACTCATAAAATATTTGCCTGTCCCCGGACTCGAACCGGGGACCTCTCGGTCCTAACGCAGCACTTGCTACCAATAGACCAACGAGGCACTTTAATTTGTGTATTGTACCTACTATTGAGACAAGCTCTTCGTCGACGGAATGCAAAAACAAATCCAGCTCGCTAGAATTCCTTTTCAACGAGCTGTTCGAAAACCCGCAAAAAGAGCTCTTCAAAAGTTCATGCCATTTCTAAGGATCAACTAGGCAAACCTAGTTTGGGTTTTATCTTCATCATCATTTTACGTCCCCATTACGGCGATTAGGCCTTAGTCAACTATGCTGGCCTAGTGCTGTTTAGTCGACTACACAATTTTATTATTTCTTCATAGGTGTGCAGGTTTCCTCATGTTTTTCCTTCACCTTCGGATAATCGTACATATGAAATTTCAAATTTGAAAATAGCAAGTGGCGGGGTTTATTTGAACTGGCGATCTCTCGCATAGTATACACCGTGAAATTTGAGTGGTTGTTTTCCCGTGGCAGAACGATTTGCCTTCAGTAATACTATCCAACTATGCATTTGCAAATTTTTTTTCTAATTTCCAACATACATACATACAATCACGCCTTTTTCCCAGAGGGGTAGGCAGAGATCACTTCCAGCGATCCACTTTTCACCTCTGTGGGAAACGTGACGTGACGGGTTGTGGACCACGTCGCCGCCATTCTGCCTTGTGCATTGTTTTAACAAGGTCATTGCGTCTAATTTCCAAAATACTAATAATTCCAACTCGAAAACGAGAGAAGCTATCGTTGTTTTTTAAGATGTGACGTAATCTGGTACTGCTTGCCGCATGAAATCGATGCTTAAAGCTAAAGAAGCTCTACGCCCTAAGTAATAAAGTGGTTCGAAAGTACTTTCGAGTTTCGGTTATACCTTTCGTAAAACCGGCATTTATTGATTTTAATAAAAAAGAACTGCACAAATATATTGTGCTACTAAGGTAGAATCATTTTGCTGCGGGAAAACAACCACTAAAATTTCACGGTGTATTATTAGTAGCATACAATACATTTTGTTTGACTGGCTCGGTGGAAGTGGTTAGTAACCCTGGCTGGCGGTTCCAAGTTTCGTGTCTGGGTGTGATTATGTATTTAAGCATGTATTTATAAATATCTTTGTCAGCCTCTGACGCTCTGCTTAGTTTAGGGTCAGATGACGGTATTTATTTCCTCAATCTTGTTCCTCGTTGAACCTGAACAGGTTCCATTGTTGTTGTTGCCAAGGAAAATAAAGCATCAAAATAAAACCCAAAATCATTATTTCAGATAATATATTTAATAACCCTAGGAGGTACAATTAAACTTATTAAACATAATCATTTAAATCACGACGGACCACATTCGTCCATCCCTCTCATAGTCGTTTCTCGCTCTCGCTCCCTCGCATTCGTCCGTCGCGTGACTACATACAACGTAATAATGTACAAGTGGCGCCCTCTGACTCCTTCGCGCGCAAATCGTCTCAATGAGACTACTGAGACCGACTTAGGGTAGTTTTACATTAGGTATCATGTTCCACAATAATACACACTCCCAGCCAGTGCGAATGTTTTCTCATCTCATTTGATACATTAACACTGCGCTCTTCGCATTAACAACATGAGTCGTAAATGCGTATGTAAATCTATTCAGTATCCAGTAATGGTATTACAGTGCGACAGCCAGAAAATATAACTTGCAATGTCAAATTAATACAAACAGTATTTTTGCTTTCACTAATGATGATTCACATTATAAACAGTACACAAGTTCATAAAAAACAAATTCACACAGCAAACGTTTAAACAGTGTTATCACAAGACCACTCATGGACGGCTAACAGCCCGCTACTAGTCAACCGATAACTAATAATGAGGACGCAGCCTAAACGTTTGCCGTAGTGAAGTACCTAATAAGTCATTAATATAGGATTTCTATCTAAGTGATCGCATATCCGCGTATCCTACAACGATCATAGTCCCGCTTCATCCAAACCCATTCGTTTATAAAACACTCCTTTTCTCTCAGCCGACGCCCTGCCCGCCCTCGGATATACGGTACAAAATTATACAAAATCCATAAAATATTATACAATTACTGTATTATCACTACATTTTTAAAAATATAATATGTGTATCATACATACTCAAGACAGAATTATAATGTGATCTTCGTTTCCACTTTGAAAGACAACCATAAAATTACTTTGTTACACATCTCTCATCTATTGTCCATACAACATACAAGGTCTCCAAAGAATAACTTTCTGTTTATCACACACAGTTCAAGACTAACATCACAAACTATTGCTCTTTGATATTCCAAAATAACATGTTATCACAGAAACCGCAGTAGAAACTTTAGTAGCAACTTGATCTGAACAGTTCATAGTGTGAACATCATGATGGTTAGTTTAGTACGTAATTAAAGTGTCTACGAAGGACGGGATTTAGTATTACAATATTACTAATTATACGTTTTCAGTGAGTACAAAGTATCGATCTAGTATTGGGATAGCTATTACCTTCCATACTTCAATTAGTGTTTAAATACGGCAGTTTATAACATTATTATCTATAATAAAATAACCTATGACGCTAGTCGCTTCCTTAAACAAACGGATTATCAATATATTGTTTATTTACTTATTGTTGCGTTTACTTATGTGTGTACGTACAACAAGCGTCCGTCAATTAAATTGACCGGTAATCATTTTATTTATTCTTTTTCCTTCACATAAATATAATGCTTATAAGTATTTGGCATCAACAAAATTGCTTTTATTTCCGAGTATATTCGTGTGTCCACGCGGCGACATAAGCCTTACTGCACGCTCTCTGAAATCGAACTGAATACATTTACAACGAAACATAAATGTATAAATGTTATATAATACAGAATTCGAAAACGTTCTATTATCCTAGTAGTTGTGTTTGTCCTTATCCTCTAGAGCGGGTGGAGCCCCGGTTCGACATCAATCTTCTTTGTCGGTAAGTTACCAATTATGGTTTTGAGAACCCAAAGAGCTACTTCAGCGTGTAATAATCGTAGTAAAATCATTAGTTCCCTTTAGCTCTATAATTTTAACAACTATCTATTTATTTACAAAATAAGAGATAATCCAAAATCAAGACCGTACATGAAAAGTCTAGACGGCATTTGTCAATTCAGATAAATCGACAACTCTCAGCGCGCAGCTCTTATCAGCCGGCCGACGAATGGCGATATCGAGTACAAAGTAATTTGGAATAAGCTCAATGTGCACGTATATCTCTCAGTTAACACGCTCCGTGCGCAAGAAACAGTCATCAAATTCAAATTAATTAAGTATTTCTTACATACTAACGTCCCATTTCGACCACAGAATATACAATATTTACTACATTACAACCAATGTAAATCGTATCGGAGCAGGCGAGGCCACGCCTTCGGGGATGCGCGTGAAACTACGTGCGGTACGCGCAGTAAGTCGTCATGTACTCACTCGGCCCGTCGTGCACACGTATACGTACGTGCGACAAAACGTATCACTCGCACGTATAGGAAAGGTGTTATGTGAGCTGGCTGACGGTTCGGCTAGACGCAGAGGCAGCCGAACTTGGCGATGTGCTTGGGGAGCGCGCGCGCGCGGCGGCGCGGGCCCGGCATCGCGCGCGGCGCCAGCGCGCACGCGTGCGGGCACGACGCCGCGGCGCGAGGGGCGGACCCGGTCGTAGCGGAGCCGCCCGTAGCAGCAGAGGCAGTCGTAGCAGACCCGGCCGGAGCGTTCGTAGCGGCTGTCGGAGCGGTCTCGGTGGTCGGAGCGGCCGTCGCTCCGATCGCAGCCCTCGAGGACTCGGCCGGCTTGGACGACTTGGATTTCGCCGGCGGCGTGGACTCCGAGGACGAGGAGGACGAGGTCGACGACGACGAGGAGGACGACGAGGAGGACGACGACGACGAGGAGGACGAGGAGGAGGAGGAGGAGGAGCTGGAGTCGGAGTCGGCGCTCGGGGCGGCGCGCGGCGGCGGTCACTTGGGCGGCGCGGGCGTGAGGCCGGCGCGCTTCGCCTCCAGCTCGTAGATGAGCAGCCGCCACATCTTCACCACGAACACCTCCGCCTCCTCGTCCAGGACCTGCGGGAGACGTAAGTATTATTAAAAAAAAAAAAGTGTGAAGGTATTCACGTTTGGGCTAGACATTTGTAGAGGACTAATCATTTGTGTAAGGATTAGGCATATTTGGAGTTAGCATTTGTGACAGGGGTGGGCATCCGTATTTGGAGTGGGAATTCATGTTTTAGGATTGTTTTACCTAACTGACTTACTTGATGATGGCTTGGAGTAGCCTCGTCATCATCACCGGACGTGCGGGGGAGCAGATGGCCCTATGATGGCTATGTGCGGAGTGGGTGGTGGGGGACGGCAAATCAATCGAAGCGCACGATGTGACATAAATGTGATATAATTCTGAGCTTTCATGTGTCAAATTGCTTTAATTTCATAAATTCCCTTGTACCTATTTGTAAGTAATATTTTTGTGAAGTAAGAAAATCACTTGGTATAATATACACACTCACTTTATACAATTTTTATTTATTTTGTGTTAAAAAACTAGTCGAAAATCTTTATCAAAACATCTAGTTGCTATGATATGACATATCAAAACATCTAGTTGCTATGATATGACAGATCTCAAGTCCTGAATAGTTGTCGCCACTAGGGGCGCTATCATCGCGCACATAGCGAATACTTGTCAGGGCTCGGCATTCGTGTTTCATGTAAGCAGTGTGTGTGTGTGTGTGTGTGTTGTCGTATTCATACAGGTGTGGGCAATAGGGCATTCGTGTCGGGATGGTGCTTGTTCGACATAGGTGTGTAGTACAGTGGTGTGGCGTACCATCTGCACGTCGTCGAGGATGCCCTGCGGCGCGGAGCCGGCCAGCACCTTGCTGCAGATGAAGTCCACGAGCGTGGGCTCGGGCTCGCCGATGTACTCGATGATCTTCTTGTTGATCCACGGCCTGATCTTCTTCTCCATCAGCGTGTTGTCGATCTGAATATACCATGGAAAACGTTAATCTAATGTTGATTATTGATGCTTAAATATTAGATTTATTACTGAAATTTTGAAAGAAGCATGCAGAGAGATCTCAAATCTTGTAGCTGGGCTATTTCTTTAATAGGGTAACGCAGAGTTGCTCGATCTATCTAGGTATTAGTCCCGAGACTATAGCCCCGAGGCTATCGCTAGATGCGATTGCCATGAGAGAGGTCGCTAGTTCAAACCCCGCCATCAGTTGAAAACATCGTGAGGAAACCTGCACACCTACGAAGAAATTCTAAGGTTTTGTAGTCGACCAACCCGCACTTGTCCAGTGTGGTTGTCTAAGGAAGGCCTGATCGCCCTAGTTAAGGCTCGTGCCCCAACAGTGGGGAAGTATATGAGCTGATGATGATGATGATGATGATGAGTTACCTGCGCGGTGTCGAGCTTGTACTGGAACAGCTGGTCCTTCTGCGTGGGGATGCGGTCGATGAGGCTCTTGATGTGCTTGCGCTTCTCCTCGGATGATGATGATGATGATGATGATGATGAGTTACCTGCGCGGTGTCGAGCTTGTACTGGAACAGCTGGTCCTTCTGCGTGGGGATGCGGTCGATGAGGCTCTTGATGTGCTTGCGCTTCTCCTCGGATGATGATGATGATGATGATGATGAGTTACCTGCGCGGTGTCGAGCTTGTACTGGAACAGCTGGTCCTTCTGCGTGGGGATGCGGTCGATGAGGCTCTTGATGTGCTTGCGCTTCTCCTCGGATGATGATGATGATGATGATGATGAGTTACCTGCGCGGTGTCGAGCTTGTACTGGAACAGCTGGTCCTTCTGCGTGGGGATGCGGTCGATGAGGCTCTTGATGTGCTTGCGCTTCTCCTCGGATGATGATGATGATGATGATGATGAGTTACCTGCGCGGTGTCGAGCTTGTACTGGAACAGCTGGTCCTTCTGCGTGGGGATGCGGTCGATGAGGCTCTTGATGTGCTTGCGCTTCTCCTCGGATGATGATGATGATGATGATGATGAGTTACCTGCGCGGTGTCGAGCTTGTACTGGAACAGCTGGTCCTTCTGCGTGGGGATGCGGTCGATGAGGCTCTTGATGTGCTTGCGCTTCTCCTCGGATGATGATGATGATGATGATGATGAGTTACCTGCGCGGTGTCGAGCTTGTACTGGAACAGCTGGTCCTTCTGCGTGGGGATGCGGTCGATGAGGCTCTTGATGTGCTTGCGCTTCTCCTCGGATGATGATGATGATGATGATGATGATGATGAGTTACCTGCGCGGTGTCGAGCTTGTACTGGAACAGCTGGTCCTTCTGCGTGGGGATGCGGTCGATGAGGCTCTTGATGTGCTTGCGCTTCTCCTCGGATGATGATGATGATGATGATGATGAGTTACCTGCGCGGTGTCGAGCTTGTACTGGAACAGCTGGTCCTTCTGCGTGGGGATGCGGTCGATGAGGCTCTTGATGTGCTTGCGCTTCTCCTCGGATGATGATGATGATGATGATGATGATGATGAGTTACCTGCGCGGTGTCGAGCTTGTACTGGAACAGCTGGTCCTTCTGCGTGGGGATGCGGTCGATGAGGCTCTTGATGTGCTTGCGCTTCTCCTCGGATGATGATGATGATGATGATGATGAGTTACCTGCGCGGTGTCGAGCTTGTACTGGAACAGCTGGTCCTTCTGCGTGGGGATGCGGTCGATGAGGCTCTTGATGTGCTTGCGCTTCTCCTCGGATGATGATGATGATGATGATGATGATGATGAGTTACCTGCGCGGTGTCGAGCTTGTACTGGAACAGCTGGTCCTTCTGCGTGGGGATGCGGTCGATGAGGCTCTTGATGTGCTTGCGCTTCTCCTCGGATGATGATGATGATGATGATGATGATGAGTTACCTGCGCGGTGTCGAGCTTGTACTGGAACAGCTGGTCCTTCTGCGTGGGGATGCGGTCGATGAGGCTCTTGATGTGCTTGCGCTTCTCCTCGGCGCTGCGGGACTCCTTCTCGCCGGCGCCGTCGCCCTTCTTACTCTTCTCCTTGTCTTTGTCCTTCTCTTTTTCCTTCTTGTCTTTACCTGTATGCAGAAGTAAAGGGATGATTAATGTAGGCGACACGAGGAGAGATTTTGTTTATTGTTTGCAAATTGATTCAAATGGCTCCAAATGTTTTATTTCCTGATTGTGTATTAAACTGTGTATTTTATATGCAAAGGCAATTATTAATAACGTCGTTTTATTTATTTTTATTATTTATGTATATGTCACCGGAAAATAACAAGAACCGTAAA
Source organism: Maruca vitrata (assembly GCA_039566165.1). Lineage (NCBI taxonomy): Eukaryota > Metazoa > Arthropoda > Insecta > Lepidoptera > Crambidae > Maruca > Maruca vitrata. Next base: position 10,151,474 of record CM076940.1, read on the forward strand.
TTTATAACTTTCCTAGAAATTAATAAACTTTCGTAGGATTCTACACGACAGATAAAATGTATTATTTTACGCGTAAATCCTAAGAAGTTTCGTAAGATTCTACGCGGTTCGGCCAATCACAGAAGAGTGTTTAATTTTACGCTTCTTATAAAACGGAAAATAACACACAGCTCTCTGATTGGTTGACGCAAGCAGTGGCAATGTTTTTTATGTCCATAGACTTAGGTAATCTTTGACATGTTGCAATAAGTAGACAAATTCCCGCGACTTCGTCTGCGTAAAATCTGATGTATGATGAAATAGTGTTGGTGTCTCCCCGGAGTGCCAGCTACCTCCATACCAAGTTTTATAAAAATCGACAAACACAAACACCCCCTCCCCCCCAATGAACCCCATGGAGGTTGAATTTTGAAATAAAAATTAGCACATATATTATTCCAGAGTGCCTGCTACCATCACACCAAATTTCATGAAAATCGGTTCAGACGTTTGAGCGTGAAAGAGTAACAAACATCCATCCATTCATCCATACTCACAAACTTTCACGTTTATAATATTAGTAAGGATACGATTTCTGTTCGGGTTACGATTCTGTTTCGGTAAAATTTATTTTAAAATAAAAACACTTTTTAGGACCCTAATAGTTCTTTGTTTTTCTTACTAATTTGGCATGTCTGATTTTACCTAAGTCTATGGACTTAAGCATTGCCACTGCTAGCGTCAACCAATCAGAGAGCTGTGTGTTATTTTCCGTCTTATGAGAAACGTAAAATTTAACACTCTTCTGTGATTGGCCGAACCGCGTAGAATCTTACGAAACTTCCTAGAATTTAGGCGTAAAATAATACATTTTATCTGTCGTGTAGAATCCTACGAAAGTTTATCAATTTCCTAGGAAAGTTATAAATTTACGGTTCTTGTTATTTTCCGGTGACATATACATTTTAGTGACAGAGCCCACGACCAAAACCATGTCTCATAGCAATACGGCAAAAACCCTATAAAATCTTTAGATTGTATGATTCTGAACCCGACTAGGTATATAGTAACGGTCGAAAGTGTAGCAACTGCGTGGGAGGCCATTTCTGCTGTGTCAAAAAAGGCAGTCGGTATTATAGCAATACGTCTGATAGTGATAATGTACATAGATTTTATAATTGTATTACGAAAAAGTTTGTTTTCAGACATTTTGTGCGTAGCACATAGCCTGAGCGCATTTTTTGAAAATGTCAACAAATTTAGCCGACCTGTATCATAGCAATACGGATAAAAATTTTTTTAACTTTTCGTTTTGCTGCCTTGATTACCAAAAACCTGTTTTCAGACACTTTAAGTGTAGCATATGGAGTATATGCTAAAACGAAAATAACAAGTGTGCTTTAAATAAAACCAAAACTATCAAATCAATCAGTATTTAATTTCAACAGCCTCATCGCTTGTTACGCCCCTGCCCCTTTCTTACTATTATTCATTGGTTTCATTCAAGATACCTCAATACGATTCTTAAATGATATCTGAGTATCGAAAAGTTGTCTGATAGAAAAGATGCTACACTTCATTTGTCTGATATAAATTTTTTGCACATGTGGACAACTTATTCTATCATGTCTAGCAATTTTCAGACATATTGCTATGATACCGATCGGTAAAATTTGTTAACATTTTCAAAACGGTCTCAAAATTTTATGCGTCCACATTTCCGTCTGAAAATTGTTTTGTTCGCATCAAATAACCAAAATTTACTAATAAAAAAGATTTTCAGACGTATTGCTATGAGACATTTTTTTTGTCTCATTTTTAATCTTTTTAAGTGATTTTACGGGTTTGCGCTACACCACTAACGTCTGAAAAATATGTTTCCGGTATCTCAGAATGATCATTTAACTACAGTCTGCAAATCAGACATATTGCTATGATGCAGTTCGGTAAAATTCTTTGACAATTTTGAAAATTCGGTCAGATCAAACGCTACGCGGAAAATGTCTGATATTGGTATTTTCGAGTTCAGAATAATCTTATCTATCGATTTGATGCGGTTTTGGCCGTATTGCTATGAGACAAAAATTTTGGTCGTGGGCTCTGTTACTATTTATTGTTTATACACCGTGAAATTTTAGTGGTTGTTTACCCGCAATAAAATGATTCTATCTTAGTAGCACAATAGATTTGTGCAGTTTTTTTTATTGAAATCAATAAATACCGGTTTTACGAAAGGTATAACCGAAAAAACCGAAAGAAACCGGAAGCATGTTCGAACCACTTTATTACTTTCGGTTTAGAGCTTTTTACTAGCTTTAAGCATCGTTTTCATAGGGCAAGCAGTAACTGATTACGTCACACTTTATAAAAGAAAGAGAAAGAAAGAACGATAGCTTCTCTCGTTTTAGAGTTGAAAAAATATTATTTTGAAAAATTGAAAATATTTTGTTTTTTCAAGGAATAATTCGCATGATTTGTTAGTATTTATTACTAAAGGCACAGGAAAACAACCACTTAAATTTCACGGTGTATACTTATGTATATCCATTTCATATGCTGTTGCTTTTGTTGCCAGAATGACTTTGTGTACGCAAGTTGTGTTTGTGTTTTATCATTAATACTTTTTAGGCTAATGTTGTTAATTTTATGTTGTGTTGTATCAAATGTTGGCAAACCTTAAATAAATAAATAAACTGTATTTTTTTTTCCTTCCTAAAATTTTTCCAAAATTCCTAAAATTCCTTTTCTAAAATATGCATTTTTTACTTTGACTACTTCCAATAAACTGATATGATTATTTTATTATCGACTAGCTGTGCCCGCGACTTCGTTCGCGTGGACTACAGGATTTTACATTCAAAAGTACTTTCCCAATGTAGTGTGCGTAGCACCTCTCCATGTCGTGTCTAGTATATAAGGGCATGTATTGGATTATTAATTAGTCACAATATATGTTGATAACACGTGAACACATCCTTTACTGACGTCTCCCGGTCCCATCCTTACACCAATAACTTTCGTTCCCGAAAGAATTTTGCAATATCTTGTTGCAACTAAGCTTTAAGTATACTAAGGTACCTGCATGCCAAATTTAAGCGGTTTAGATTTTACATACAAATGTTTTTTTTTCCCGCTAACTCCTGTTTCAGTGAGAATTTTGGGAATTTCTTTTTTAGTGCAAGTCTTAAGCGTACCTAAGCTATGTACGTCCCTTCCAAATTCCAAGTGCCCACGTTTAGCCGTTTAGGCTGTGTTGATATGTCAGTCAATCAGTTTCTCCTTTTATATTTTATATTTAAATAAAATTCCGCCCGCGACTTCGTCCGCGTGGAATAGCGTTCCGTTCCCGTGGGAATTTTACAATATCCTGTTGCAACAAAGCTTTAAATTTATTAAGGTATCTGCATGCCAAATTTCAAGCGTCTGACTTATGTGGTTAATATTTTTCATACAAAAGGATTTTCCCGTTAATTCCCGTTCCCGTGGGAATTTTGGGAAATCCTTTCTTAACGGATGCCTACGTCATAATATCTACCTGCATGCTAATTTTCATTTCGATCCGTCCAGTGGTTTGGGCTGTGACGACTTCATCCGCGTAGAGATGTTTAACGGGTAAAACATTACTTCTTTATAGCGCAGTGGGTTAAAAAGTAAGTCTATATCCTTCCCTAGGCTCTGGACTATATCTGTACCAAATTTCGTTTAAATCGGTTCAGTACTCAATGCGTGAAAGCGTAACAGACAGACAGACAGTTACTTTCGCATTTATAATATTAGTAAGGATTGTTATACGTACCCCGGTGCGGCGGCGGCGGCGGCGGCGCGGGCTCGTCGTCGTCGGTGAAGGCCGCGTGGCGCCGCACGCCCGCGCCCGCGCCCGCGCCCGCGCCTGCGCCTGCTGCAACCGACATATACCAGTCAATATTACTCTATATGGGTCTAAACGCGATATTACGAGTAGCATATACATAGCTTTGAAATATGAAAAAAAAACGCAATCATGACCCCGCCTGAAAGGGGACTGGAAACACCGAACCTTCCGATATCGCGTCGGATGCTCTTCAAACTGAGCTATCCTGGTGTCGAGTCACCGATGCGAATTTTTCCATCACGTTTTACCCGTTAGCCACGGGTGGCGCCACCGCCGGCGTAGGGTAGGTCCTGAGTTAAAGAACTTTCCGAGACACGGCAGGCGAGTTGACGGATCCGTCAACTTTTTAGCCGAGTATTCATTTTAGTCACATTTAGCACGACCTCGGACTCGAATCGGGGCCCTCTACACCTAACGCAGCACTCGCTACCACGATAGGTAAAGCATCCGACCGATTTCAGCCATGGCGGCCGATCTCAATGAGATCAACCGAGTGCGCACGATATATTTTAGTGCACAAATGTGCGCGCAAACACAACTCTATATTGCCTGACTGTCATAATTCAGTGAGACGGCAATCCGACATGACCGATGAGACATCGGGCGCAGGACCACCGGCTTAACGTGCTTTCCGAGGCACGGGCGTTGAACCGCCAACTTCCTAACACCGAGCTGAGTAATTCCATTACTATGCTTGAAGCTGATGGTGAGCGGGGAGCCTCCACTCGTCCCGCAGCACCTCGCTGCCGGTAGACGCTAGGTACTGACCGTGTGTGGGGCTGGCGGGCGCGGCGTGCTTGAAGCTGATGGTGAGCGGGGAGCCTCCACTCGTCCCGCAGCACCGCGCTGCCGGTAGACGCTAGGTACTGACCGTGTGTGGGGCTGGCGGGCGCGGCGTGCTTGAAGCTGATGGTGAGCGGGGAGCCTCCACTCGTCCCGCAGCACCGCGCTGCCGGTAGACGCTAGGTACTGACCGTGTGTGGGGCTGGCGGGCGCGGCGTGCTTGAAGCTGATGGTGAGCGGGAGCCTCCACTCGTCCCGCAGCACCGCGCTGCCGGTAGACGCTAGGTACTGACCGTGTGTGGGGCTGGCGGGCGCGGCGTGCTTGAAGCTGATGGTGAGCGGGGAGCCCCCGCCCGAGGCGCCGCCCGCGCTGGCCCGGCGCGGCGCGGGGGGCGCGCGCGGCGGCCGCGGCGGCGTCGTGCCGCCCTCCGAGCTCGCCTGCGACACACGATTAGGTCGGGTTACTTATATCCAATCAAAAACATAAATGTGAAATGAGAGCCAAGTTCAATATTATGATAATTGCCTTGGTTGTTGACTTCAACGACAAAAGAAGTGAGATCTAAATGGGTGCCAAGTTCAATGGTCAACCCTGAAATTTATTTATAAGTAACACTATAACATACCTATCATATCTTCTTATAACATAAGATAATGTATGGTGGTAGCCTATGAAGGTCTGTCTTGGCTAGTTTCTATAAACCTACCAACGTGTTATTATGTTTTCGCTAGTTTCGACCAACAATCCAAATTTTCGGAATTATAAAATAAAAACCGACAAATACTTGTAGGCTTAGAACTTGCGACGGCTATAATTCATATATGAAAACTAGCTTAGTTGTTGGATACCATTGCATACGCGTGACATCATGATGATACGCGGCGTACCTGCGGCGTGCCCTGGTCGGCGGGCGGCGGCTCGTGGTGCCGGTGCCGGTGGCGGTGCTTGTGGCGCGGGGAGCGCGGCGGCGGCGTCAGCGAGCGCGCGGGGCTCTCCGCCGAGCCCGGCGCCGGCGGGGACAGGCCCTCCAGCCCGCCGCCGCTGGAATGTACGAGCATGTCGTTAGGATACAGTAAACGACGTGTCTTATCATCATCAATCCCACAAAGCCTTAAAACGAAATTCTTTAATCAGTGCGTCCTACCCGTCATGACGTAAGGACGAGTTAAAAGTCGCTCAGCGGGCTATAGAGCTATGCTCGGTTTTTCTCTGCGAGATCGAATCGGAAATGAGGCGATCATGCGAAGAACCAAGGTCATGATAAATATTTTGGACATTTCCAGTTTTCTAATGGAACTATGACAGTTTAAAATTATACCTTTAATTAGTTAGTAATTTTCATCAAATAAACAGATACGTGCAGATCCGAGCAGCCGGATCTCGTCCTATTAAGCATAAACGCTCACGCGTAGATAGTACAGTTGGCTCACCTGTCGTCGGAGTCGATGGGCTCGGCCTCGGTGGGCAGCTGGCGCGAGGCCTGCGCGCGCAGGTAGCGCTCGCGCTCGCGCGCCGCCCGCTCGCGCGCCTGCCGACACAAGGACCATTGAGTGTACCGGACGGTAAGAGTATCATCCTACATGCTGTGTGCGTATCGCAATGTCGGTGTGCTTCGTGTTTATGCGACCATATAAACCATTACAGTAAACCCCACATAAAATGTACTACGTTATTTTGTATGTGTGCCTATACCCGCTGTATGTATCCCTTTGTCAGTCTCTGTCAGTCTGTGTCCGTCTTTATCGGTCTCTAAGCGTCTGTAAGTATTCGCTGGTATCCGTCTCGACCAGTATGTGTGCATCTGTCTATTTGCGTCAGTATCCGTTTGTGTCCATCTCTGTGCGTCTGTGTCCATCTTTATCGGTCTCTAAGCGTCTGTATTCGCCTGTGTCCGTCTCTGTCTGTCTGTGTCCGTGTCTGTGTCCGTGTCTGTGTGCGTGTGTGTGTACCTCCTGGCGCGCCTCCTCGCGCTCGCGCGCGCGCTGCTCCTCGCGCGCGCGCTGCTGGTCCTGCTGCAGCGACACGTCGATGAGCAGGCGCGGGCGGTAGAGCGCGTCGTGTGTGTGTGTGTGTGTGTGCGTGTGTGTGTACCTCCTGGCGCGCCTCCTCGCGCTCGCGCGCGCGCTGCTCCTCGCGCGCGCGCTGCTGGTCCTGCTGCAGCGACACGTCGATGAGCAGGCGCGGGCGGTAGAGCGCGTCGTGGTCGCGGCGCGCGCGCGCGTAGGCGGCGGCGGCGGCGGGGTCGTCGGCGGGCCGGTCCGCGTACAGCGCGCGGCGCAGCGCCTCCAGCTCCGAGGCCTCGCGCGCGCGCTCGCGCCGGTCCGCCTCCGCCTCGCGCACGCGCGCGCTCAGCCGACGCGCCAGCTCCTTGCCCTGAGGGGACACCGGAAGGCGATGTTACGACAGGATATTGCAAAATTCCTACGAGATCGGGAGTAAGCGGACAAAAACTTTTGGAAATTTTCAATTTAAAGAAAATAGTTTTTTCTAAAAACTATTTTTACAAAAACAATAAAAGAAAATCTTTTGTATGAAAAAATCTAAACTGCGAAAGATAGATGATTGAAATTTGTCATGCAGGTAAGTACCCTAATAAACGTACTTGCAACACGACTTTGTAAATTTCCCATGGGAACGGGATTTATTGGGAAAAAACTATTGTATATAAAATCCTGTAGTACACGAGAACAAAGCCGCGGGCACAGCTAGTAATTCATATACATCGATGACTGACTCCTACTTCGGTATCTGTCCCGAGCCCACCTTGTAGTACTTGTGGTCGTCGCGCTCGTCGTCGTAGTCCTCGAGGAACTCCTTGAGGCGCTTGGCCTCGCGCTCGCGCTCCTCCTCGCGGCAGCGCTCGCGCTCGCGCTCCTTCTCGTACTCCTTCGCCTTGCGCCGCTCGCGGCCCTCCCAGTTGCGCAGCCTGGGACAAAAAGACAAACATATTAGGTACTACAAACGAGTCTAATTTTACGGACTAAACTCGTGTACGATAACTATCGAGAGTTATGGGAGATTTTTCTAAAAAAAAATGCACGTCGTAGGTTCGAATCCCCAATCACACACATTAATGTATGAAGTCTGGTAATTTGCTCCACCGACAAGAGTGATGCTCATGTGATTTACTAACCAGTGTGACTGCTTGGGATTGATATAACGTTCTCACAATGAGTCACAGTGTGAGAGATTACAGTGTGACTCATTGGGAACGGTAAATCTAGTATCCTATCCGGTGATCTAACTCCCGCTCCCGCTCCCGCTCCCGCTCGCGCTCGCTATGTTACCTCTCCTGGTAGGCGGCCTCCTTCTCCTTGGCCTTCTTCTCGAGGCGCTTCTTCTCGCGCGCCTCCTCCTCCAGCTCCTTGTCGCGGCGCGCGTCCGCCTCGCTGCGGCTGCGGCCGCGCGACCGCTCCCGCTCCCGCTCCCGCTCGCGCTCGCGCTCGCTATGTTACCTCTCCTGGTAGGCGGCCTCCTTCTCCTTGGCCTTCTTCTCGAGGCGCTTCTTCTCGCGCGCCTCCTCCTCCAGCTCCTTGTCGCGGCGCGCGTCCGCCTCGCTGCGGCTGCGGCCGCGCGACCGCTCCGCTCCCGCTCCCGCTCGCGCTCGCGCTCGCTATGTTACCTCTCCTGGTAGGCGGCCTCCTTCTCCTTGGCCTTCTTCTCGAGGCGCTTCTTCTCGCGCGCCTCCTCCTCCAGCTCCTTGTCGCGGCGCGCGTCCGCCTCGCTGCGGCTGCGGCCGCGCGACCGCTCCCGCTCCCGCTCCCGCTCGCGCTCGCGCTCGCTATGTTACCTCTCCTGGTAGGCGGCCTCCTTCTCCTTGGCCTTCTTCTCGAGGCGCTTCTTCTCGCGCGCCTCCTCCTCCAGCTCCTTGTCGCGGCGCGCGTCCGCCTCGCTGCGGCTGCGGCCGCGCGACCGCTCCCGCTCCGCTCCGCTCGCGCTCGCGCTCGCTATGTTACCTCTCCTGGTAGGCGGCCTCCTTCTCCTTGGCCTTCTTCTCGAGGCGCTTCTTCTCGCGCGCCTCCTCCTCCAGCTCCTTGTCGCGGCGCGCGTCCGCCTCGCTGCGGCTGCGGCCGCGCGACCGCTCCCGCTCCCGCTCCCGCTCCCGCTCGCGCTCGCTATGTTACCTCTCCTGGTAGGCGGCCTCCTTCTCCTTGGCCTTCTTCTCGAGGCGCTTCTTCTCGCGCGCCTCCTCCTCCAGCTCCTTGTCGCGGCGCGCGCCCGCCTCGCTGCGGCTGCGGCCGCGCGACCGCTCCCGCTCCCGCTCCCGCTCGCGCTCGCGTATCGCTATGTTACCTCTCCTGGTAGGCGGCCTCCTTCTCCTTGGCCTTCTTCTCGAGGCGCTTCTTCTCGCGCGCCTCCTCCTCCAGCTCCTTGTCGCGGCGCGCGTCCGCCTCGCTGCGGCTGCGGCCGCGCGACCGCTCCCGCTCCGCTCCCGCTCGCGCTCGCGCTCGCTATGTTACCTCTCCTGGTAGGCGGCCTCCTTCTCCTTGGCCTTCTTCTCGAGGCGCTTCTTCTCGCGCGCCTCCTCCTCCAGCTCCTTGTCGCGGCGCGCGTCCGCCTCGCTGCGGCTGCGGCCGCGCGACCGCTCCCGCTCCCGCTCCCGCTCGCGCTCGCGCTCTCGTGATCGCTCTCTGTCGCGTTCGCGTTCACGCTCGCGCTCTCTGTCAACAAACATTATTTTTGTTTAGAAATCATACAAAACACCAAACGAGTCATACATTAAAATTAGAATTCGCTACCGGACAATTTTCTGGAATATATTTTATAATATCTGTAGACTTATTTCATACCCCCCTACAATTTAACTTTTATAAAAAAGCTTTATTTGATGAGAAAACATGACTTTTTTCATACACGTGACCTCTATGTTTCTTGAGTTGTGACGTCAAACAAAGTGACAAGTCTAGTAAGCAAACGTTGACTTTGACGTTTTGTTTATTAAGCTATGACGTCAGAGGAAGATTAATCATGGCCGGCACTTGAAAAAACATATCGGACGATATTTGCTAACTTAGAAGCTACCATAAAAAATAAGTTTCACATTTAATTGCTACAGTCCCCGTTCAGTCCGTTCAGGCGGGGTCATGAATGCGAGTTTTTTAAATTTTAAATTTACATGTATGCATCGTCAATATCAGTTAAGTATCCCAAGACGTGTAACTACTTGTGGAGGCCGCGGCGCGCGCGCTCGTCGCGGCGGATCTCGCGCCGCGTGCGGATGAACGGGTGCAGGAGCAGCGGCACCAACAACATCACTACGGATACCACTAACACACGAGAATTTTTTTTTATTCACTCTTATGTAGGTCTGCACGGACAATCACAACTCGATCTTTATCCGTTCTAACCCACTTTAAAATGTGACTTGCAATATTTTTTTTATGATTTTTATAGCCTAACAATTGAAAGTGGCGAAAATATTTGATTTCACATATTCAGATAGATTACTAATTTGATCACAACATTATGGAAATTGCGATCATAATTGTCTCTTCGGCACCAACTAGTTTTTAGCAGACAGATAAACAAAACCGGCGCAACAAAACTCGTATTAACTATTTCTGTGTTTTTGAGCACACGTATAAAATATCGTACGCGCGACTCGTCCAGTCGGCCCGGCCGTAAACATTGTTACTCGTACCGTGGCGCGCTGCGGATAAGAGATTTACACTAACGGCTATCGATTAATGGTTGTAGTAATCATGCAGTAACGAGCATTGACTATCGCGATACATACATCGACTGCTCAGTGCATTTGTGTGCCCCCGCGGCCTCGTCTCATGCGAAAAAAATAGTGGGTTTGATCTCCAAAAATATATGTGTGATGAACATCGCTATGCAATCCGCTAAGTTTATTTGTGTATACCACTGTTTTATTTGAAATTTTATGCCTTTTGTGTAACGGAAATGCTTAAGCAACTCGCGTATGTGATGTGTGATATATTTTTTATACATATTTAAATCTCAAGTTGAAATACACAGGAATGGTTTACAAGTTTTACGTTTGAATTCAGCTAAAATATTAACCATAAACAAGACTACGAATTGATTTTCTTTCATATATTACTAGTTTAGTTACAACTCGATTAATTTCTAATCGCTTAATCAGCACCATGATTCGAACATCGTATTATTACCGGCAAGCAGAGCCGGGCGGCGCGCATGTCTGGCCGGTTATCGGAGCCGGTTATCGCGTAACGGCTGCACGCCGGCCCCATTACTCACTACTGAGTGCGATACTAAACCTCTGGTTAGAAAACTAGCCAACGTAATAGAATTTTTGCTCCCGTCGAAAATGTCGTAATATCTTTGCGTTTTTCCACGGTCTTTCGAAGCAAGTACTGTTTCACTGAAACTTACAATAATAAACCAAAATAAACCAGCATCTTTGAAAGACCCACAAATAGATTATATTATTCATTTGGCTAAAACAATATTTGAGAAACCTACCTTTCCCGATCTCTTTCCCGTTCTCGTTCTCTTTCCCTCTCTCTTTGTTCACGTTCTCTCTCTCTTTCGCGTGCTTCCCTGTATTTGAAACAAGATAATTTGTTGTAAACTGGGGATCAAAATATACAAAGAAAATTATAATCAGTGATTAATGATAAGTCGAAGTATTGTCACCTTTATGTAATATAAAAAATATGTTTTTGTTCAACAGATCTGTACAATAGGGTATTTGACTGTGGTTGTTTTGCTTGCCATTTTTATGATCAGTAAGATTTAAGTAAATCAAAATTATTAATGAAATCGAAACTAATTTTTTTGGCGAAATGAGACAGCAAAAGACATTTAAAGTTGGGTGGGCAAGTCCATTTCAAAAGTGCGAAAATCGTTTAAAATTTCGTTGTCATCTTCTAAATAAAACAATTAGTAACATCTTCCATTATGAAAATATATCCATAAACGCAACTTTTGATTAACCTGCCGAACAAACTTCCTTGGCGCTGCATACAAAGCACTAGCGTTGTGATGTCATACGATAGTGGACGCTAGTATGAAGCGTTTTTGAGTTCGCCCAAATAATGTGCAATTGAAATTGTAATATCACGTAGAGTTATCGAGATATCAAAGTGATACTTTCAACAGTGCCTTTGTGTTCGAGTAGTCCATCCAACTATATCGAAATAAAAAAATAGTCAAATACCCTATTGCGCAGGTCCGTCGTAAAGAAAAATAACTCACCTCTCCCTCTCGCGCTCGCGCTCCCTCTCGCGCTCTCTGTCTCGCTCGCGCTCTCTGTCCCGCTCCCGCTCCTCGCGCTCGCGCTCTCTCTCCTTGTCTCTGTCCTCCCGCCTATCCTTGCCCCTGCCAAAACACATTCTTTATTATTATTTAATTCAGACTAGAGCTTTTGATTTCTAGATATGCATTGAATTTTACTGTGGGCGCCTAAAGAAACTCACATTTCATCGTAAATGTATTTTCTTATCTTTACCTGCGATCGTCCATCGTCCTCCCTTGATCCTAGGCGGATATGTTGTCGCGTTTAGAAGGCTCCTCAGAAGGAAGTCAGTCATTTACAAATCTGGAATCCAGTAGTTGCACAACGAAGCATTTTAGTCGTTTGCAGAAATGTTAGGCAGCTGGCTCGCTAGATGGATTGGGTCTCGAACTTTCATCTATACACCGTAAAATTTTAGTGGTTTTTTTCCCGTAGCCGAACGATTTGCCTTTAGTAAGTACTATCGAATGAAACAAGTTATTTCTTTAAAAAAAAATGAGATGTGACGTAATCAGGTACTGATTACCGCATGAAATTGATGATTAAAGCTAAGGAAGCTCAATCCCCTGGCGTGCTTTCGAGTTTCGTTTATTTACCTACCATTCGTAAAACCGGTATTTTCTGATTTTAATATAAAAATCTGCATAAATCTATTAAACTACTAAGATAGAATCATATTACTGCGGGAAAACAACCACTAAAAAAATTCACGGTGTATATTGTGTCCCCGTCGCCAGTCGTAAGGCAACTGTCGCTTCGCAGGCGTTAGACGGTAGAGCGAGTGTTACCTGGAGGCGCTGCGCCGGCGGCGGTCCTTGTCGCGCTCGCGGTCTCGCTCGCGGTCGCGCTCCTTGTCGCGGTCGCGCGAGGCGGCACGATCTTTATCGCGCTCGCGCTCGCGCTCGCGGTCTCGCTCGGCGCGCTCGGGGCGCTCGGCTCGCTCGGCGCGGTCGGAACGCTCGCGATCCCCTCGCTCGTTTCGCTCGCCGCGCTCCCGATCCCGATCCCGATCCCGCTCCCGCTCCCGGTCCCGATCCCGCTCCTTGTCACGCGAAGGCGCGCGCGGCTCCTTCTTGCGCCGCAGCACCACGTCAGCTTCTTCCTGCACCCAACAACGCGCTCGGTGAGCTCTAATACCAAACCTCGCGCTGCCCGATCCCGAGCCTACACGACGTCTAAAGCCTTATAATGTTTTCTAAGAAATTACAAGGTTTAAGGAATCAATAAATGCCTGTCAAAGATAAATAGAAATGAAAACTATATGACTAGGTTTGAAACGCGTTAGTGTCGTAAAAAGGACCTAATGGTTAAATAATCAGAACTGACAAAAATGTACATAACTTATTCATTAAAACCTGTATCAAACCCCTTGAACATAAAATTCCCTGTCTAGTTATCCTCCTTCTATCATAACCCCGTCAGATTGAATATCTTTGATTTAAACTATATAAAATCCTGAGAAAAATATGATCGCAAGCAGAGGCTAGGCGCGCGGGCGGGAGGGGGCGGCGCGAGCGAGTCCGCTACACTAAGGCGAGGTCGACACAACAATACCAAGAATAATTGCTGGCACCGCGCTCGCTCGAAACTTACATTTACGAACACTGTTCAATACAAATTTTCATGACTGCCCGTTGTGATTTCCTCGGGACAGTTGTTTATAAAACAGTCCACGAAATCATTGGCGTTCTACGCTTTATTTATATTACATGGGATATTCGTTACTGAAATGGACTTTAAGCCTTCTGCGATACGGTTGCTTTCACAGGGCAAAATGTAGTGTCGAACGAACGCAGTCCAAAGGCGCAATAACGAAATGGAAGTCATACGAATGAAGAGCTGCCGAAGAGCGAAGCCCCGGCGCGCGGCGCGACCCAACGGCACTGGTACATCACTATACTGACACTATTATTGTTTTTCGTCTTCCTGTTCTCAGAGTTTGGTACACAGTTGATTTCCATATTTCACATACACCAGGAGATTAGAAAATGTAACATTGATTGATGATGTTTATAGTGTATTTGCTTTAGAAAGGATACAAATAGATATACTTATGTTTTTTATTTTATGTAACATTTTGTAATTTGCTGAATGGTACCCCATTCCTATTAATTGAATGTAAAAATTTCATTAAGATCAACAGAAATAAGTCTTTGTGTGTACATACTGTGACTATTACAACCACAAAAATTATCAGTGGGACTAGTACTTTTGTCGATTGATTATAAACTTGTTTAACATTATATTTTTAAATATGGAAAAATTCAATTCACACCCAAAAGCAAGTCTACTATTTATTTATTTATTTATTAGGTAAAAGGTACACCAACTGTATAGTATTATTACACAGATGTGCCAAAAGCAAGATGTCTGTATGTGTGTAAACGGTTTATTGTGTGTATGTGTGTATGTGTGTGTGTGTGTATGTTCGGGCATCCCCGCAGTTACTTACGACGGCGGCGGCGGTGGCGGCGGCGGCGGCGGCGGCGCAGGCTGCTGCGGCGAGCGCCCGCGAGCGCGCTCCGCCCGAACAACAGTGGCGCAGCGGATCAACTGACTTATACGGCACGCTTGCGTTTGAAACAGTTAGCCAAAAATGAGCTCTACCACGCTACGGTTGTAATTCGTTTGAACGTCATGAAACAACAAGGTCAGTTTTCCCTGGCAATATGATTGTGACATTGAAAAGTCAACCTTAGCGATCGTTATATCCGCAGAAACTTTTGTCAAAAGTGGTAGACCACTGTACCAACTTGACTTGGCTGACTGTACCAAACTGCCATTCTCAACATGATTCATATGTGCTGAATTACGCTCAATTGGCATATGATATTCAAACGTCATGTTTCTTAGCTTTAAGAGCTGTATGCTGCGCCACATCATATAGTAAGTATATGTGTCGTTTGGGGGAGCGGAGCGCGCGTCGCGGGCGCGGCCGCTCGTCCGCAACTCACGAATGCGGAGTCGCGGCCGGGCGCTCTGCGCTGCGGGCCGCTCCTCGGCCGGGCGCACTGGCGGCTTAGCTTATAACAATCACATTCCATCCACAAGATGCACTCTATGGGTGAGAGGGTGAAAGCTCACCCCCCTGCAAGTCGATGATGACAAGGCTACAAAGCCAACATCGTAGTCCCGTAAGATTTTAGACTTTCGCGTTCTATTTCTTATGTGGTGACAACGCCATTCAACAACAACAACATTCAAATGACTAAACTCATCCATTATGAATGCATCCTGAATGCAACCCGGTTGCGTGCGCCGTCCGGCCAGAGCAGCGCGCAGCGCGCGGTCGCCTGTCTTATAATAACAAAACAAACATCGAAAGGCTCGTGTCGAGATCACGCCCAAACTCCTAGGAAGTGCGCGGCGGACGAGTACAATCGAACTAGATCTAATCGAATACCGACTCGCAGGTGACAATATGAGTAATTTGTAAAACTATGAATGAATGCGAAATGATAAATAAATAAGTAAATATTATGTAAGTAGATTTATTATAGTAAAAAAATAATGATAACAATTCGATTAGAAGACTGCAAATAACAAGCGCAGACCGTCCCGTCCGTGTGTCGGTGTCCATACAGAATACGAGCAACACTGTATCTTTGTATGTGTTATGTACAAGGGTAATACTGATACTGCATGTATGTGTGTGTGTGTGTGTGTGTGTGTGTGTGTGTGTGTGTGTGTTTGAAGGGTATGTGTACCTACTCAAATGAGCCTTTATGTTTTCAGAATAACTTAAAGACCAATAATGGTACGTATTTGCTACTAAGTAAAGATTAAAGTCTCTCTGTAGAGTTTTAAGTCTATAATTTCTGTTTCCATTATTAAAATTTGTGTGTGGCGAAACTTAGCAGCGGTTTATTCGAAACAAAACGTTCTTATTCAGTTTTTGCATGTGATGTGTGTTTTTCTCTTTTGCCTGACAGCCAGCCAAATGCTACTTTGCTATCAAGAATTGGGAACATTTATGAATATTTTTATGGACTTATTTTAGCATTTCATATTATATTCCTATACAGAATAAAAAAAATATGACATTAGTCATGACTGTATATAATATTATAGGCCATTTTTGAATTGTTTAACAAAAAGAAGAATTAGAAAGTTCATTGAATAGCTTAATGCTCATATTGTAGGCATTCCTTTTAAACATCAGACTGATTGGTGATTCGTAAATCAAATTAGTGAATTTGGGTCTACATTTACGTAGTTATGTCAGAATATTTTTTGAATAATCTGCGTGTGATTTAATTTAAAATCCCTTTAAGTATCATATTCCCCATTCCATTCGATAGTCAGGATCCGATGATGATCCTAGCGTGTGTGTGTGTGTGTGCGTGTGTGTGTGTGTGTGTGCGTGTGTGCGCGCGTGTGTGTGTGGGTCGGGTGCGTGCGTGACTCACCGTGGTCTGCGTCGGCGCCGCCCGCCGGCCCGCGCCACCTACCACCGCAACAGATCAGCCTCGGCCCCGAGCTCGCCCGCCCAAGAGCCTGCCGGCGTCCACCCCCCTCACCTATCTCCTCCCGGCCGACACCTAAACCTCGACACCGTCTGTATCGATAGAGAGAGCGGTCTCTCCTAACACGACCAATTATTTGCTTAAAAGGAGATTCCATACGATGTAATACTATGCATACCTAAGTGACTGAAAAAAATTATTTTGTATTTGTATTTTGTATACTTCATGAACGATCGACTGGAATGGGCTCCGTCGACGGCCGTCGAGTATGGTGCCTGCGTTACATCGGCAGCCCATATACGTCCCCGCAGCTGGGGCGCGGGCCTACCCTACCTGGGGCCTCAGTCGACCGCCCCGGCCGAGTGCGGGTCGGTCGACTACACAACCTTAGATTTTCTTCGTAGGTGTACAGGTGTCCTCACGATGTTTCCTTCACCGTTAAAACGTCGTATGATCGTACATATAAATTTCAAATGAGCCTGCGTAAAGCGACGCGGTATCGACCAAAATCCCAGAAGGCTCCTCCATTGAGCAAACTATCGCGTCTCGGCACCGTAGATCTGATTCGAGGAGCTCTGAACTACTTTACAGATGGTCGGTTGTTAGGTTGGGCACTTTTACTGTACTCGAACTCGCGGGCCGTACGAGTTCGATGACGATACTTCATCCTAATGCGTACACCGACATTTAACCATACCACATAATTTAAGCAAAAAATTTGCAGTTATGATGATAGCTTCGAAAAACGAAGTTTTTAAAATCCTTTTACTTTTGCACTTCTATTATTACAAAATCTAACATTTCATAATATGAAAGATAGGCAGTGGGTTTTTATAACATATTATGTTAGAAAAAACCCACTGCCTATCTATGCACATCGATTTAAACTACTTTTTACTCTAAATCCGACTTTATTGAATTATAGATATATTTTCAATTTTATAATTTGAAAATTTTAAAATTATTTTACTCTAATTTACTACAAAACTGAGTAGCCTGTAGGCTGGCTAGTAACAAACATTTCAAAACAATTGCCAATTTTACCATAATTCAAGAAAGTCATACAAAATCAATTTCCAAAAACATATCTTTTTTATTTCGCTCTCCTAAAATATATCTAACCTTCATCAAGACCAAGGCTCAAATCGATAGAAAATAAATCTTCTCTAGACTGAATAGGATAGAATACTAAGAAACTTGTGAAAGGTTCCGGTCCCGCGACCGTCCCAGCGGGGAGTGCACCGGCCGGCAGGCTCGACGGCGGGCGAGCGCCGCGCACATTAGTCAGTCGTGAGGGCGAGCGAGGGCGCGCGTTACCTTCATGCTCTCTCGGAATTTGCCAATCTCACGGTGGATGACGTCACGCTTCTCCTCCGAGATGTCCGCCTCCTCCAGCACGCGCGCCGTCTTCGAGATCGCCTCCTCTGTGAACACGAATACGTTAAACAGGGTCAGTTGCCGCAGTAGAATAGCAAAATCAAGCGTCCGACCGATTTCAGCCATGGGGGTCGATTTCAATTGAGATCAGCCAAGTGCGTAGGACATATTAAAGTACACATGAAGCGTGAAGAGGTACATACATACATAAAATCACGCCTTTTTCTCAGAGAGGTAGGCTGAGGTCACTTCCTGCCGTGTGCTGCGGTCCTGACACACCACTTTCGCTTCATCCACATTCATCAACCTCTTCATGTATGCTCGTCGATTACGGGTACTTTTGATTTGACCTATTAGGTCATGAAAGGTGAAGAGGTAACAAACAATATTTGGCATTAGTATCAGTTATATATGAGCGGGTTCCCGAGGGTACCTTTCTGCAGTATCTCGTAGTTGTTGATGTCGTCCTGGTAGTCCTGGGTGACCTGGCGCAGGCGCCGCTCGGCCGCCGCGTCGAGCGCGCGCTGCCGCGCGTCCAGGTACGAGCCCTCGCCCTCGGTGCCCGGCGCGCCCTCCTCCGCGCCCAGCCGCGACCGCTGCTCCGCTGGAGCCACACGCACGCATCGTCACACATCGTACGATAAAAGTATGGATACGCAAGCGATTTTTGTAGAACAATTCTTAGTTTTAAATATTTATTTTCAAACCAACCGGGTTTGTTGTTCCCACAAAATGTTATTAAATTACCTTTTTATAATTTCAAACTTTTTATTAAGTCGTGTCTTGTGAAAAAAGCATATTATAAAGTAGAAGACTACTTAAATGATAAAAATCCATGGACATGATGAGCTGCTCGCTTGGACATCAATGAATTATGTAACTTGTGAATTTTTATGTAATATGTGATTAATTTATTTACAACTTGACGTGCAAAAGTATTTCATGTAAATCTATTTGCAGAATAAATTATTTCATTTCATTTCATTTCATACATATTTGCTTCACATGATCACCATCAAACGCTCTCCGAACTAACTCTGCCTAGTGTCTACCAAACCTACTTAACCCTTTGCCTGGCTTTGGTACAATAGAGACCACATATTTTGGACCTTAACCACCTCAAATAAAGTGCAAAACCGATGAAAAATGTTTCGCGCAACGCCATCTTGCGGCGTAAGGTTTAACTACGTTATACTGCTTCATACGTTATGCTATGCTTGTGTTTAAAAGAAATGTATACATAGCGCCATCTAGTGGCGTCGTGAACGAAAGTCGCAAACAGCTGAGGACTAAAATCGGTAGTTTCCTATTTTTTTATTTTTGATAAATGGATGGACCACACAATTGAAAAGGTGCATTAAATGAATGGGTTGATATTTCGCGAACTCTCGGACAAATTGCAGTTTCAGATGGCACATCATGTGGCGTGAGGTCCAACCGCAGCGTGATTTCCGTTATTTTTGACGTGACATTGTACCGACATGTCAATATTCACCAATCACGAAATGCAGTTAGACCTCACTTCAAATGCCTACGTATTGTCTCATCTAGTAAGAAATTCTTATGCGCGAACACCTCATTGGTTAGGGTTTTGAACGTATATGTTACTGTTAATTGTGAAATTGTATGTAAAATCAGACTTAGGAAACTACCCTATTGGTTAAGTTTTGTTGGTAGGTTGTGTGCACTCACTCTTGTAGGTGTCGACGAGCGCCTGCATCTTGCCGTCGGTGCGCGCGAGCAGCTTCTTGTCGGCGAGCGCGCGCGCGCGCAGCAGCCGCACGCAGCGCAGCGCCGCCTCGGGGCCCGCGAACTCGCAGAACCCGAACGTGCCCACGCGCTTCCAGCTCAGCACCGGCCCGCACGCGCTCAGCAGCGCGCGGATCATCGCGTCCGGCGCGCGCGACGCTATGTTGCCTGGCACAAATTGCTGGGTTAAGTGGCTGAACAACCAACACTCAATATGCATTTTTAGGATTAGGATTACATGACGTAAAATCAAGCTTTTGGCGAAATGTCTAAATGCTAACCATGCCGGAAACTGTTGTTTAACTGGGCACTAAACTAAATAGCCAAACAGTGTCCAGCTTTATTCAAATGATTTGTTGTAAATAAAATATAGAATATCTTGACCAAAAATTTTTAACAGATAAATAAATAATAAATAAATAATCCTAATTTCAACGCCAACGTAAGCGACATCGTAAGCGCCACGAACCGTTTCACGGATCTTACTCGGGAAGCTTGCTGGAAGAGTACGCCCCCGCTAGCCCATAAAGAGCAGATATGCAACTACCCACTGGAAATAAAAAAAGCGGTCCTAGAAAGACGTAGGCTGCGCCGTGTATGGCAACTAAGCAAACTAACGGTTGACAAGACTAATTTCAACAGGGCAAGCGTCACATTTGCGAGAAATGCTGAAGACTTGGCACAACAGGACTCTTGAGGCTCAACTTGCATCACTTACACCAACTGCAGCCACCAATTATCACAGAAATTCACAAATCATACGGCAGACCACAGGTGCCCGCTCGCAACTAACAGGCTGGACCCGCACGCCGCAACAAAAAGTAGACCTATTCGCCGTGAACACCTATCAAATGTCTTCACTCCAAATGACGCTAGTGACCCAGATGCTGAGTTAAAGGTGGGAATCTGTTCTTGCCCAGCTCCTACAAAATGTCGCTGCCACCAGCTCCAGTTACAGTACGAGAGGTTTGGAGGACAATCAATGACCTCAAAGATAAAAAAGCACTGGATATGATCTTATCACGAAGGAAATCTTGAGAGAACTGCCAGAAAAGCGCTGGTTTTCCTGACAATGCTCTATAATGGAATACTAAGAGTCCAAAAATCCCCAGATCTATGGAAGGTGTCACAAATCCTGATGATACACAAACCAGGAACCAGCAACCCAAACCACCTCATATAGACCAATCAGTCTACTGCCCATACTGTCGAAAGTCTGGGAAAAACTGGTACCAGCCGCATCATGCCAATACTAGACAGCAACAATACTGTCTAACCACCACCTCTACTGTATTAAAAGCAACATTCAACCATAGAGCAGGTACACCGAGTAGTTGATCGGATTAGAAAATCTCTTGGAGGAAAAAGAATACTGTTCATCAGCATTCCTAGACATCCAACAAGTTGGACAGTCTGGCACGACGGCCTCCTATAAGATAAAAACTTGCCTTCCCCACAGCTACTACATTCTTCTGAAGTCTTACCTAACAGAGAGAATCTTCCAAGTCAGGGAATCAGAAACCACTTCCAAATTCTACCAAATTAAAGCAGGGGTACCTCAGGGTTCAGTGCTTTGTCCAATATTGCAGCACTTGCACACTTCGGATCTACCGCAGATAGAGGACTCACGATTGTTACCTATGCCGACGACACGGCAATAATGGCTAGTAACCGACATCCCGACGTGGCTGCAGAGCAACTCCAACAAGGCCTTTAACACGCAATTGCAGAGTGGCTAAAAAAATGGCGAATCAAAGCAAGCACCACAAAGTCGGTACAAGTAACCTTCACACTCCGGGAAGTGGAAACTGTCCTGCTGTGCACTTGAAAACTCTACTTTAACACACCAGGATAGAGTTAAATATCTGGGTTTACACTTGGATCGTCGTCTGACATGGAGACACCACATCACAAGTAAGAGAGAGGAACTCAACATACGACAAAAACTCTATTGGATGCTTGGTCGAACAGTAAGCTATCAACAGACAATAAGCTATTGATCTACAAACAATATTAAAGCCCTCCTGGATGCGGTATACAAATCATGGGGCAGCGCAAGTAACTCCAACATAACCACATATTACAAAAGAGCACAGAACACCATACCAGAACTATAGCTACATGTCCCTTGGTTCATAACAAACACTGAAATCCACACAAACCTGGGAATGACCAGTTAAGGAGGAAATAGAGGCTCTAGGCGAAAGTACCAAAGTATTTGAAATCACCCTAACATACTTCACAAGCATCACCCTCATTAAGCGCAGTTACCAAAAACGCCTCAAAAGAAAAGACATTATATAAGTGTCTCGCCATGAATATAATGAGTGGCGTCCTCGCTGGAGGATGCACTTGACCTGCTAAACAGCACACAAAATATCTGCTTATAGTTCATAACTGATTGCAGATGATCAAAAAAAAAAAAAAAATTTCAACGCAACCAACAGTTTCGTTCCTCCCATCTATATTGTATAAGAATACTGCCAGTATTATGACCATATATTTTATTGCCAAAGTATACCTACTTGAGCACCAATGGTACTCAACTGATTAAACAAAAATAACAATGCCAACAATGTATGTTATAAACCTTGAAACTACATCATTTTAGAAACTATTTAAGGAAAAGGATAAAATACATATTATAGATAATTTTTATTGCAGTTTTGGCTGTATGCAAATAACATTAACAGCAAAACTGCTTGAAAACACTACACAATATTTTCTTGCTAAAATATTGTACTAAGTCTCTCGAGAAATCTGTTTAGGATGGGCAGCATTAGAGAAACGAAACTACAACCATCATCAAATTTTTTGGATTTCTTTTTCCTCTAACTGACATACAATGATGATATGGAGTAGCTTCGTCATCTTCACCAGACTTGCAGGAGAGCGGATGGCTCTTACTGATCAAAAAAAATTGGCTGTGTCTGAAAACAGAGCCTAATACCAGTGGTGACTTTATATTGCGGAAAACATCGAAGTACGTTTGTAAATATTTTAAGAGCTTATAGGAGCTGTTTCAGTAAATATTTAGAATTTCTACTCCATTCACATGCCAATGGTAAAGTTGGACATTTTCTGTGTATGATTGTTGCAAATAAACCTACTTAGGGGTGAGGGCCATAAACTCTCCCAAAGAAGTCCGGTGACGATTACTAGTCTATTCACCTGCCATCATCATAAGTCAGTTAGGAAAAAAGAACATCTACACTAATATTATAAAGAGGAAAGATTTGTATTTTTGTATGTTTGTAATGAATAAACTCAAAAACTACTGGACCGATTGCAATAATTTTTTCACCATTAGAAAGCTGCATTATTCAGAAGTAACATAGGCTAGATAATATCACGCTTGGTCCTATAGTTGTGGAGCAGTAACCTAAAATGTTTCAAAAACGGGGGAAAAGTATCGTTTCTGAGGCCTTCCCTGGCGTGCGCTGAGCACATAGTTAAAGTTATACAAAAATACTCTATTTATTTAATGTTTTAATAATAAAACGTAAAAGTATGTAAAAAATCTTAAGTCCCCGTGCGGCAAGCCGGACGGGTCGCCAGGTAAGACATAAATCAGTTAGGAAAAACAAACCTATAAAGACCGTGACGGGCGGCTCCCTCCGCATCCTTGGCGCCGTTGTTGCCAGGTGCGGGCGGGCGCGAGATGACGGCCTTGCCCGCCGGCGCTGGCAGCAGCGCGCCGCGCCCGCCCACCGCGCCGCCCACCGCGCCGCCCAGCGCGCCCGCGCCGTACGTGCCCACCATCACCTGCAACACGCATGCCACACTAATTGCTGGATCATTCGCTTCAACCGGAACGACATTACTTGAATCTGTCATGGTTAAACACCTTAGAAAACTAAATAAATAAGTAATATAATTACCATATTTACACTGTTCATTGAGTAGAATAAAAGAAAAAAAATTCAATTTTTGCACACTTGGGCAAAAGGACCCGTCTCAGCATATGCTTGGCTCGAGCGGCCAGCGCTGGTTTTCAGACTATGTCCGCGTTATTTACTGTGTTTTTCTATATTAATGAGCTCCAGATATTTTGGCACTGTTACAAATGCCATGGTCACAGGTCTACTAACATATAGACCATTAAAATAAAAAAACATGGTAAATATCCCAAACATATTCATTGAGTTTTCTAATTGCTTCTACTGATTTCCCAATTATAATGTTATGGGCCAGTGATACTATGAAGAATATCCAGGCAAGGTACCTATAAAGGTATAACATTTAATAATATTTAAAATTTATCACATACTAGCACTACAACAATCATGGTTGCTCTTGTCATTGAATTTACATAAAAATGGCATTATGTATTGGGTGGATAAGTTTCAATAAATTTGTCTGATCAAACCTTTCACTTTTAAAGAAGGGTCAAATGAAAAGTACCCATAAATTGATGAGCATGCATGAAGAGATTGATGGATTTGAAAGAAGTTTAAAGTGTGGTGTGCCAGGATCACATGGAAGGAAGTGGATCTCTGCCTCACTTCTCTGGGGAAAGATGTGTGTTTTTATGTATATGTATGTACAAACCTCGAATTTCTACTAAGATTGAATGACGGTGCAATATATATTTTTAAAATATATATTTTTTATTAAGAACTTATTTACTTGCCAAAGTAGATGATTTCCTGTCAATGATTTAATTATTAAGGTATTGTTGCTATGAGACCCAGTAGAATGCAATATACTGGTCTTGATACAGGCTTTGCTTCTTGGCAGAACCTAGTTGCCACTCAGAATTTTCTGGGAATACTCACATTCTCAGAAGTAATAAAAACAATGATTTTCATTAACAAGGTATTTTGCATCATGGTGAACATTTTATTTCTAACCAAGACACTAACTAATTTTATAAATCAGTGATTCTGCTATGATGCAGGTAATCAAGCTTGTTATCAACTGAAGCTTTAATTTATAGTAAACAGAAAAATAATGTATAATGAAAAGACTGCCATTTAAAATCAATACATACACACAACAATTAAATAAATAAATAATTTCAAAACATACAAGTAAAGGTACAATGAGAGGAATTCAAATTACTCCACCGAAAAAAAAGGAATGCTCTTTATAGAATATTTTACACACATTTTAATAATATGCTTCTAAACTGCTTTCATCCTATAAACAGGGAACTCCATGGTAACTATAATAGGGCAATTGATGCTCTGCTTTCAGTCAATAACGGAAAATATTATGTGTATTCTGAAGTGGAGTAAATGGGCTTACAGACAGTTTGTATAGAATTATCATACATTCTTATCAATTTCATGTAAATGACAGAAAAAATGAAGAGGTTATGTTAAAAAGTTGAACATCGACCAAGGCTTACATGTGTAGCCATAGGCATGGTGACGACGCCTGGGGCGAGTCCGTACGGCACCAGCGGTGGCCGGGGCGGGAACGACATCCTACCACGATACCGCAACGACTCTTCAACCCGCGCTACTTACTACTACACTACCTGGCTTACGGCAACTTGCGACACTAAATTCAATGCACCTCAAAATATTGCAACTCAACTCACTGCCATAGTTAATCTACGAACAGGCTCACTCACTCACCGCACAATGGGACAACAGTTATAAGACCGCAAATTAATTAGCTTCTAGAATAACAATAATTTCGTAAGAATACACGTCCCATCATTTTTTCAATGACACGCCATATTGTTTCCAACTTTTTTTATATACTCTTCGTCTGTTTAAGTAAGCAAAGATAATAATTATATACAGTTTTAGTTTGTGGATTATATAACAGTATTTTTAGGTAAAATTATAAGTTTATCACCTCATCGGGTAGAATTTAGGTTAAAAGTCTTTAATAAACTGAATTTTTATACCTATGCAGCATTATAATAATTTCAAGATTAATAGTCAAGTTTAGTACTTATCTACAATGTTAAATATTTTACGTCCCTGCCTATAAATAAAAATATTAATCTACATTTTCGTATTATGTATTTACACACGGAAGCGTGTCAAAGCCAAGTTCAAGCAAAGGAACTGCCTAAGAGTGCCACGTGTATCATTACACGAACCACTTGGTGCCACTTTTCATCCTTCTATAACTCAATAACTATTTAACATTAACACATTTAACTATGTTTGTATAATAATATACATAAGAACACCTAGATGCAAAAATGTCATGAAGTAAGCTCCAACGATTACGACGATATGAAGGTCCAAAAATCGTAAATTTTAGTATGTATTAACTAACTGACTTATATGACTTAATGTTTACCTTAAACATTCTCCATTTTGCATAAGCGTAGGGAAAATCTAAAAAATAAATTTCAATTCAAATATAACTTACTTACTACAAGTAGCGCTACCATGAATTTAAAAGTTACGGACTCGATATCGCCTACGTAAATATGTCTATGAAAAACTTGTACAGCACCCCTGGTGGTTACGCTAAGAACTAAAATCGGTCGAATGAAAAAAACAACTCGATAGGTTTTTAACGTACGTAAGTTTTCGACCCCAACCAAGCCAACTCATGGTACCGCTAAAGGTAAATTTAAAATTTTTAAGTGCTAAGGCTTGCACTAGCTGTTCTAATATTTCGAAAAACGGAAAAAATTCAACTGCCTCAGCGCGGCCCGGGGACTGGAACACCCGTCCTTCTAGGAATCGCGCCCAGACGTGCATTACCAATTAATAGCTGCTGGTCTGGTGTGTTATTGGTGCGAATGTATTTACTTTCCCCGGTGAAGCTAAATTAGAACGATTAGGCCTTAGTCAATATTCATCATCATTCTCCTGCCCTTGTCCCACGCTAAGTGGGGTCGGCGCAACATGTGTATTTCTTCAGGCCTTAGTCAATATTAACAGCTGAATATTAAGATATTTCAATAACCAAGTATTGTAGCACTTGCCCAGAAAAGGTAGTGTGACGATCTGCCAATTCAAGGATAAGAGATAAGGTGTTTAGGGATGCCTAACGTACGACAAATCAAAGACTGATTTTGAAAAAAAATTTATTCTTAAAATCATAAAGTTATGATATATACAAAGGCTTAATATATCACAGCGTTGTGCATTGCAAATATGTTACATGTTATGTTATGTGAAATTAGTTTATGTATTTCCTTATAAAGTCTAATTCAATATTTCTTGCACACTTGCTGAATACCCTAAATTCGGAGAACCTTGGTCGAATACACAAAATAAATATTCAACAAAAATATTTACTGTAATGAGGTCAAGTAAAAAAAATATACAATTCAAATGTTAATAAAAAACAAAAAATTAAACAACTAATACATTTTAAAATGAAAAATCACATTCGAGCTTTAAATAGCATTAACAAACAAATATGAATAAAAAAAATAGTTTAAAAAAAAATACAATTCAAAAGAAAACAATTTTTAAATTGAACAGATATATTATTTACTATGTACAAAATATATGGGAGTATGTACAAACATACAGTGCATACACACCTTCATACAAAGAGGTCAACGCCAAACACCATCAGGCTCCCACAAAGTATGTCACATTTGGAGAGCCCGACGGGCTGTTGGTCCAGGTGTATAAAACAATATTCTTTGACACATACTATTTACATTTGACATTTATTTAATCACAATCCCAATGTGCTCAGTATTCCTGAATACAATCAGAATATTCAATAGTACTGAACTCAATGTTGCAGCTAAGAAAGTTAGTATTTACAAAGTTGTTAGTAAATTGGCTAATAAAACTACTATTACAATACACATGTTTGGCCTGGCCTTCATTTGATAGATGTATTCAATTATGTATTAAAGAATTTATTTTCTAAAATTTATTCAAATTATCTAAGCAAACCCCAAAATAAATTGTAAACTTATAAGACAAGAAAGTACCTACAATAGATGGCGGTATAGTCAGAATTTGCAAATGACAGAGATTTATTTATTTTATTACATACTATATTTTATACCCATAAGACTAGCCCCACAATGTCATTTTCCGAAAAGTAAAATGGGGAACCACTAGATTCTTTCTCCTGTGTCCCTCAGAAACGTGTCGGTTATAGAAATCGTGTGTCACTTTCAATCGTTCAGAATATATACTCTATATATATAACATATTTTCAAGATCCGTTTCTGATTGTAATGCTCTGAGTTCAATAGCTGGCGAAGATTTGTATTTGTCTCTATTAGTCTATCTATCAGCCGAAAATTGGAATAAAATAAAGTTTGCTATTAAAGCGCTGATTTGCCAACGTAATCGGCAATTCAGCGCCCTGAAAAAATTTAATTGAAAACTCCTACAAATTTTTAATTTAAGCTTCTATTTAATTTACAATATTCAAAATTGTCACATTATCTGCATTGGTGATTCAATGATTAAGCGCGCGCATCTAGCGGCGAAATTTAGAAGTTATTTACGAATGACACTGACAGTAATCGATTCTGTTCACGAAGTAATAAATTGAGGCCACCAGAACCAGAGTGGCCCAAGTGACGTAATAGCGTGGCCCGAGTGATCTGGGCCTCTACACTCTATTAATATTGAATTAAAATCATAACATCACATCTTTTTTTTAACTTCTCTTGCGATTGTCTACTAAAATTACCTTTGAACCATTCTGGCTATTAACTAAGAGGTTTGAAAGGGGACATTTCCGTGATCAACTAAAAAAATGCTACTTCTGATTTGGTCCAATCTGTCCTTAATTCTGTGTGATAAAAATGTCAGTGTCCATTTCAGACAGCTTTAGAATGTTGCTTTGTATTGTGATCGGAACACAAATATCCGCTGCTAATTTGATCCCAGCATATTGCTACTGTGCCCTGTACTGGGTTCCGTACGGGGCGACTCGTTGTTTGTGTGTGGAACACGTATATCCGTTGCTAAGGTGATCCCAGCATGTTATACCAGAGCCGCTCTTAGATGACTGATTTGACACTTTTTATTTTATATTTTGCATTTTTCCTTGTTAAGAGGAACATATTTAGCGAATCATAAAGAACAACTTTTAAAAATAAGACGTTATTTCGAAATGTCAAATGCACCTAATTATCTAATTATTTGTCTTTTAAAATAATTGAATTATAAAAAGAAAACGTAAAATGTCCACTCTGTATTACGCTTTTATAAGGTTACGCCGTTTGACATGTTTTCATAGTGACGTAGTGGGTAATACTCACCAAGTATTTTTTAAAAACAGGATGAAGGATTTAATAAGTATTGTATTTTAAGAATAAATATATTTTTAAATGAGAATCTTCAATTCAATCTTCTGGATGTGAATAAATGTTTTTAATAAAAAAATTGTTATAATTAGACCTTGCCTGGTTATAAAGTGGAAATAACTGTTACTTATATACTCCGGAAATTTTAGCGTTCTGCCTCACTAGTGCGACTGCACAGACTGACTAGTCTGACATGTGTCAAATCAGTCAACTTAGAGCGGCTCCGGTATAGTGTGCCCCTAGGCTCCGTGCGGGTGACTCGTTGTTTGTGTGTGTGCGCGCGCGCCTAGCACAGGACGCAGCGCGCGCGCCGGCGCTAGTCGTCCTTGTCGCGCGCGGGCGCCGCGTCCAACTGCCGCTGCCGCCGGTCGCCCAATACGCGCGCCGCCACGTACCTGATACACTGGAGAATGTTACTGTGTCTCAACAATGGGACATTACATATTGGCACGTTGCGTGTTTTGTAAAACTAATTTATACACCGTGAAATTTGAGTGGTTGTTTTCCCGTGGCAGAACGATTTGCCTTTAGTAATACTATCGAATCATGCAAATTATTCCTCGAAAAAAAAAAGAATAATAATTTTCCAACTCGAAAACGAGAGAAGCTGTCGTTGTTTTTGAAGATGTGACGTATTCAGGTAATGCTTGCCGTATGAAATCGATGCATAAAGCTAAAGAAGCTCTACACCCTAAGTCATAAAGCGGTTCGAAAGTGCTTTCGAGTGACGGTTAAACCTTTCGTAAAACCGGCATTTATTGATTTTACCAAAAAAGAACTGCACACATCTTTTGTACTACTAAGATAGAATCATTTTTCTGCGGGAAAACAACCACTAAAATTTCACGGTGTATACTAGAACGAAAAAAATAGCAATGTACTGTTGTGGTGTGACGTCATATCACAACGTTCATTTTGTATGAAAAGTGCAAACGATTAGAACTTTAAACACGTAAAACTTTTTCAATTTCGGTCGTATGTTGAAACTAATTACACATGTCGATTCAGATCCATTTTCATGATTTTAGATAATTAGGTATCTTTAAAGTTTTGATAATTATCAAAAATCTCCATTATCATCATCATCAGCCCATATAGGTACGTCCCGACTGCTGGGGCACGGACCTACCCCAAACTAGGGCGATAAGGACACGAGTCAACCACGCTGGCCAAGTGAGGATTGGTTGACTACACAACCTGAGAATTCATATAAGTACGACAACATTTTTTAGTTGAGCTACTTTAGGGATGAGAGTCTACCACGTAGTAGTTTCATATCAGTTAGAAATTTCGACACGAAATAGATACAGGATAACCACGTGGTAGGATTTTACACTATTTCGCTTGGTAGGTGGCAGCTGAAAATGGAAAAGTGCGGCGAAAATTTGGTAAAGGTTATGTATTTTTTTTATAATGTGCTAACAAGATGACCTCACTCCACCTGATGGTAAGCGGTAGTGAGATCCAAATATGAGGTCGACAGGCACAATACACCATATTGAGCCTGTCGCACTCACCCTGAAAGCCGTTTCACCCCTCCCTCCCGGAACATCGATATTAGAGGGAAAGGGGGACGTGAAAGAGGAGACCACTGCTGCGGCAACAACGAGACAAGGCGTGGTGACTCGCATTGGTATTGAGCTGTGGGGGTCGGAGTTGGCCAGTCCGCCGACGGAAGGCACCACCGTTTCTACGGTTCTCCCAGGCCGCCGGGCTGACCCTCCGCCCGCTCAATACCGCCGCTAAGACTCCACCGGTCCGGCGCTTGCCGCAACAATGGTTCCCCTGGCTCCGGTTCGTACAGTGCTGATCCCGGAACGCGGATTCGTTAACGTCCCGCAGTATCGCTACTGACCCGAAGAGCGATCCGACGAGCGCGGCGGCGGCGCCCGCCTTGGCGCCCACCACCAGCCCCGCCGGGCCCGCCGCCAGCGCGCCCAGCAAAGGAGACACATACGAGTTGCATGCCACGAAACTGACTATTTGAAATAAAACATGCCACGTCTTTTGGTCAGTTCGTTAAGTGTATCTAATCACGTACATACGAAGCTTTATTGTATACGCCAATAACCATTAAACATTTATAAATTGGGCAATTCAGGATTGATGGCAAAACTGATAATAAGGAAAGGAAGGAAAACTGAAAATAGATAATAGGGGCTGATTAAGTAGGTATATTAAATATTAGTCTCTATGGGTCTACACGCGATATTAGGAGTAGCAAATACTTAGCTACTTACTGCCCGACGTTTCGACTGGGTTCCACCAATCATGGTCGCGAGCACAGTCGGGGATACCAGTCACAACTATCTGTCCAGTGGTTGGTGAACGGTATACGGGTAAGCAACCTTGAGCTACGGTCGACTCAGTCCAAATCATCCGAGGCGATAGTATCCTTCCTCCCCTTTTCCTTCCCCCGTCATATATCCTTGCTACTCGTGGGAACGCAATGACCTTGTCAAAACAATGCACAAGGCAGAATGGCGGCGACGTGGTCCACAACCCGTCACGTCACGTTTCCACAGAGGTGAAAAAGTGGATCGCTGGTAGTGATCTCTGCCTATCCCTTTGGGAAGAAGGCGTGATTTTATGTATGTATGTATGTATGTACAGTTTGGTTCACGAAAGATGACCAATGCGCAGAAAGCGATTTTTAGGTCCCTGTTGAGGTGCGGGGTGAGGGGCGGGCGGAATGCGTCAAGACTGGAGCGACGCTATTGGTGCGTGCGCGCCGCGTAATGGACTGCAGCAGGCCGCTCAATCGCTATTCGTCAATTGCGGCATCGACATGCTGTCAGCGCAGTCAAGTGCAATTGAATAGAAAAGTGTTTTGCTTTAAGATATTTGTTTCATATTTTTTGTGACATGTTAAGTTTTCGTTGTTTTGTTAAGTTATCGTTGTTTTTGTTAAAGTTAATAAGTTAAATAAGTGTACCTACAATAATTACGAGTATATTAAGTATATCATAAGTTTAGATAATTAATTATACTATTTCAATTACAATAAAATATTTTTTTGTATTAAGTATTTTCTTCATGAATGCACACATGCGCATCGGCCGCCATTTGTGGTCAACTTCCATGAACCGACCTGTAAAGGTGACGATGTTGATAGCTGGCGAGAGTTGGCTCAGCACGGACCGGCTATACCCTTGGTGGCGGGGTGATAATACGGCCGCCAGCAGTCGGCCGGGTTCGAGCGTCGTTCTGCTCTGCAGAGGGAGCATTGAACCGGCCCGAAGATGTCTAGCGGAGACTAGTGGGTGAGGGCGTGGGGACGTCCTTGCTCACATTGCACTCGGTCTCCGTCTGAAGGGTGGGAACTACTGATGCGAAGTGTTCCCGCCGGCCCAACCCAAGCATTTCTCCGCGACCGCAGCACAGACCGGGGCGTCTTCTTAGTTTGTTAACGCTTTTAAAGATCAAGCATTAACTTTCTCCCATTTAAAGGTACTACCTGTAAACAGGCATGTGGCTCACCTCTCGGCCAGCGCCAGGTCGGTGCGCGCGGCTTGCACGTTGTCCGCCGCGGCCTCCGTGCTCGCCGCCGCCGCGCTCACCTGCACATAAACACATTGTCCAGCATAACTGGCTACTACGTCACAACCCAGTGCTAACGACCAGCTTATTTTATTTAGAAGTCTTCCTAGAAGTGGAAGATGTTCCGGATACCTGGTCCCGCTGGCGCACGGCGCTGGCCTGCACGTGCTGCCAGGCGTCGTGCAGCGCGCGCACCTCGTCCTGCAGCGCGCTCCAGCCGCGCAGCACCTCCTCGCGCGAGCGGACCATCTCCTCCTGCACATACATAGTAGGTATTCAAGCTGTCTTCAACATTTAGGATTTCCAGAATGCCAGGGTGCTTTCGTTCCCCCCATTAATGGGGAGCCCGTATTTTGGGCATTCGCCGGTGGTGTCGTGGCAGTAGAAGACTGGGTCAGAGTCCCATGACGCCGCCAAACGGCGACGAGGTACACCGCGGGGTTTTAGTCAATAAACCCCCTGGGCCCTGGGCATTCCACCTCGCCCAGGAGCCACGGCTGGCATTTACCATCTCCTCGCCAGCCGCTGGGGAGTCCGACACTTGGAGAGAACCCCCTCTCCCAGTGACGGTGCGAAAAGCATTTCACCGCGATAAAAGGGTGCTATGCTAGGTGAAGATGTTATACCCCATAGCGTTCCACCTGGGCTATAGATCGATTTATAGAGGTGCGTCTCACATGGTCGTCGACCTGCAGCTGCACGTGCAGCGGGTCGAGCGCGCGCAGCTCGTCGTGGTGCGCGACCAGCCCCACCGAGTCCGTGGACAGCGCGCTGCCGGCCGCCTGCTCGGAGCCGCGCCGGTTGATGGACAGCGGGGACGTCTCTGCAACGAGACACGTAGACACATGTCAACACACGTGATCTTATGATAACACTAGCTGTGTGTACTTCGTTCGCGTGGATTTTACATACAAAAGTTTTTTCCCAATAACCCCCCTTTCCGTGGGAATTTTGCAAAACCGCGTTGCGAGTAAGCTTAACAATAATTAGGATCCCTGAATGCCAAAATTCAATCATCTGTATCTTAAAGGTTCAGATTTTTTCACACAAAAGTTTTTTTTCCCGCTAACTCCCGTTTCCGTGGGAATTTTGCAATATCCTGTTGGAAATAAGCTTTAGGTTATTAAGGTACCTGCATGAAAAATTTCCAGCGTCTAACTTAAGCTGTTAAGATTTTTCATACAAAAGGATTTTCCCACTAATTCCCGTTCCCGTGGGAATTCCTTTCTTAGTGGATGTCTACGTTATAACATCTACCTGCATGCCAAATTTCAGCCCAATCCGTCTAGAGGTTTCGGCTGTGCGTTGATAGATCACTATGTCAGTCAGTCAGTCCTTTGAGTTTTATATTATTTAGATTATTTATGTAATGTGCCTTGCTGTTAAAGGCGAAAGGAAGCTATGCAGGAGCGCCGTTGCTTTTTTAATACATGCTTGCACATACATGAATTTACCTGCCAGGTCCCATCAGAAAGTGCGCTACTTTTATACTAATGATGTTATGGACAGATAAGTATTAATAACACACACAGAATCTTAATAAAAATTAGTTAAATGATATGTAAGTAATGTTTGTTTTATTTGGAAAGTAATCTGATGATGAGCAGCACTCACACTCAAATTTTCGACTCACTTTTAACTCTGCTTTCAGCCACAATTGTTTTGCAACTGTTTTCTATGGTACCTACAATAATATTATGCAGATATTAACAAAACGGTACGAAACCTAAAAAATAACACTGAATTCTTTCTTGCTCTTTCTAAATTTGAAATACATATATACATATATATGGTATGATGCAGGTGGCTTGCTATGAACACGAAAGCAATTTTTTGTGTAGAACTATTCAACATTTTAGCTCGTCCCAAGACTAAACCACTTTAAATGGTGTTTGCGACCAATAGACTGAGGAGTTAGCGCTGTCGAAGCGCGTGAGCCTTCCGCTCCCCGTCAGTCCAGTGAAGCTCCCAGATAGTCGACGACGGCCCGCAGCTGAGGTCGCGCGAGCGCGCGGTGAGCGCGTTCGAAGCGCGGCAGGTCGGGCGCGCGCACCTGCCGCCGCAGCGCCTCCAGCTCTTGCAGCAGCGCGCGCAGCTGCTGCAGGAGCAGCGCGTACCTAGATAGTCGACGACGGCCCGCAGCGTGAGGTCGCGCGAGCGCGCGGTGAGCGCGTCGAAGCGCGGCGGCTCGGGCGCGCGCGCCCGCCGCCGGCGCGCCTCCAGCGCGCCCACCCGCGCGCGCAGCTGCTGCAGGCGCAGCGCGTCCCTAGATAGTCGTCGGCGGCCCGCAGCGTGAGGTCGCGCGAGCGCGCGGTGAGCGCGCCGAAGCGCGGCAGGTCGGGCGCGCGCACCTGCCGCCGCCGCGCCTCCAGCTCGCCCA